>OY744516.1:70623513-70793513 GCA_963556195.1 Sepiola atlantica | reverse complement strand
AATTTTGGTCATTGGAATTTAAATAATAATTATATATGCTCTGAAATTTGTAACCTAATTTTCATCAAACTTGTAATTTGAATAATTTTTGATGTTATATTAAAGGATATATATCGAAAAAATATATATTGTCTATATAAACCTTGACATATATATATATGCAAAATTCCGAATACGTTTGTCGAACACTCTCGACTAGTCTTCTATCTGTACCCGCTCCTAGGTACATATAGATCTTAATTTCCCTTAATTATGTGAGTTTACGATGACTGAGTGGATATGGCGACTGGTTGCAGATTCTAGGCTGACTCTGTGAACCAGATTCGCGCCTCCCGACTGTCTGAAATTGTTACATATATATTGTTATATATATATATATATATATATATATATATATATGTATTGATGTTCAGTACAGTATTTACTTCAACAGTGCGTAGAGCTAGGCACTTAGACTGATTGATTCCCTACGGGTATGAAACGTGGACGCCTCTGTGTAGCCTAATTGCCATAAAGATATTTTCATAACTTACTATATATATATATGATAAAATTATCCACAGACGCGCGTTTTGCCATCTACAGTCCTTCAGTTTGGCTAATTTGTAGCAAGATTCAAAACCGTGATCACGTTTACTGCAATCCGGTGCCCTTACTATTAAGCTAAGGAATCACGCCAGAATTACTGGACATTTTCTCGCTCATAAATGTGCACACATCAACTTTTGTTTGTTATTGTTTTTGGCGATAGAGACAATTTGAACGAGTTCAATGATCTATGGTGAAACAATTACCTAAATGCTATGAAGCAGTCACCTCTATTTCATTGTGTGCCATGCCCTATATATGTGGGGACGTCTATATATTATTTTATTTATAAAATAATTATCCAAGGACACGTGTTTCACAAGCATTTCAGTGGCTGAATCAGTCCGGTCACAGAAAATTAGTGCCTACAAAACTGACCGACGAATAAGGAAAGCAGGGAAGTCAGCTACCCTCCGCCCCCCCTCTGTCACTGGCCCTTGGCTCTTTTTCCATGGGACGTTTTCTTTTTTTTCTTTTCATACGGTTTCTTCATTCCTTTTTCCTATCTTTATTATCTTCCGCAAATGTCCTTGAAGTTCTTTTTATAACATCCGGTGTAATTTGTTTTATTGTTTGACCTCCAATTCAAATCTCTCTCTCTCTCTCTCGCACACACATGAAAGCAATGGAATTAAGTATAGATAACGAACTTGATGGCCCAAGGATGACGAGCTTTTAAAAGCTACGACTGAAATATGTTCTGAATGTGTAGCCATGCTATGTTTGTATGAATAAAACTTTATTATAAGTAAATAGCTCTAGTTATTATTGAGCACTATTATATAAACACAGTAATGATTCTCCGGATTTTTTACTCAGTGGATACAACTCTTACCTGGATTACTATATATATATATATATATTAATGTAAAGTATATAGCTTTCACTCTCATCAGTATAGGGAATGATAATCTCGCAAGGTTCGAACCCCTGCTACAGAATCAGTTTAAGTTCTATTTATGCGTAGGGAGGCACATATAGAAAGACTGACTAGAGTATTTAACGTATGTTGTCGCAATATGCCTTATAGCTACGTGTCAGTCTAGTAAGGGGCTTATAACAATATTAATTTTAAGTAAATAACATTAAATTAATTTTACCTACATACATATATATATATATATATATATATATATATATATATATATATAGTATGAAAATATACTTATGGCAAGTAAGCTACACAGAAACGTTTATATTTAATTCCCGGGGAACAGGCTAATTGCTCTACTCACGTATTGAGCACTATTGAAGTAAATTTTGAAAAAATAAATATATATATAATATATTATACGAGTGTACACCTTCTATAAAAAAATTACGGAAAAAATGCTTCGCCAGTGTTTGCACTAGTATTCATATAAAATATTTTTCTTTATTTAAACTTTCCTTTTTCTTTTAATTTCACTGATTAATTTCATGAATATTAGTGCGAACACTGGCGAAGCATAATTGTTTTTTTTCCGTCCTTTATGACAGACGGTGTACACTAGTTTCATGAGGAAATGTCACTTTTGTATATGTCACGTGACTTGCTATGAATTTGGTAACCACTGAATAGACTTTCTGATTAAATGGCTTTATCGAATAACAAACCTCTCTATTTAAACTTCTTCCAAGTAAAGGATGTTCAAAATGATGTTTTGAAATTGTAAAAATGAAAAAAACACTCGAGTCGCTTAGACATTTGTTATTCTTTTATCTTCAAGTCTTTATTTCGAGCCATCTGTTTCTCTAGCATTTCGGAGAGTATTTAGAGAATTGCAGCAGATGTTCGGAATATTTCTCTGTTTACTGTGAAAACTTGTGTCGACAAGACAATGTGACATAATCCAGATGAGATCCCTAACAGAATCCCCTTTTTTTTCTTTTCTTTTTTGTTGTGAAAGACTAGCACTCGTGACCCCCGTTTTGACAGCAATTAAATAAGGATGGAGTAAGTTCAGGGAACTTCTGTCATTATCAACTAGCAGAGCGTTACCATTGTCCACAGAAGGGAGAGTCTATCAGGCACGTGTATGCATTGTGATGAAGATATTGAAGTGAAACCTGGCTATTGAAGGCTGAGGACATGCGTTGCATGGCGAGAAATGATATCAGAATGATACGATGGATGTTTAATGTGAGTTTTAAAGACACGCTTAGATCAGATGACCCCAAAGGGAGATTAAATCTGGACAATATGGGGAGACATCTGTGTTATGACCACGTTGATCAAATGAATGAGAGTTCTTGGGTTAATAAATGTAGAACAGAGTCAGTTGGCAGTGGAAGACCAAAGAAAATATGAGAGGAAGTCATAAGAATAGACTGGAGAGAAAAGGGGAATAAATAAAAACCTGTCAGAGATAGGTTAGTTTAGAAATCAATTTCTAAAAGCCATCCAACATGTGTCAATACGTAAAAACGACGTTAGACCAAAGTATTAATACTATTTAACACATAGCTGGAGAGTGAAAGAGGGAGATAGCGAAAAGAAACGGACTAATTTTGGATTTTGCTTTTTTTATATTTGATTGGTTTTTCAAACTCACTTTTTCCTGATTCAAACAATCTAATCAAAGCTCACTATTTTCCTAGTTTATTTATAAAAATCACACTTTTTGGATATGGAAGACCCTTATAAGCTATAAACTTGTATGTTTTCATTTCTTTTCTTGAACACTAGCCAATTCTGATTATTGTATTTTATGCTAATCACAACAAAATCTGAAAATCTTCTAATAGAGTAAGATTCCTTGTCACTCTTTTCACTGTAGGTTGGGGTTCTTTTAAATTTAATCATTAGTGGTTGTAATGTTAGAAAGCCCCCAGAAAGTGGAAAATTCCACTGCTCAGATTATGGAAAAAGAAATTCAAAGCAGCTCAATTTTTTGTGATATTTGTAAGCATTGTGTACACAGAAAATGCAATGAACTTGCAGGTAGGTTGAGAGATGATAGCCAGTTTGTGTTCAAGAAGTGTAAGATAATAGAAATGGATGAGAACTCAGATGTGGAGAAAGTATATTTGAACGGAAAAATTTTGTTACCTTGATGATACCATTGGAGCATAGGGAGGAGCAAGTGCTAGTGTGATTGCAAGAGTTAGCAATGGATGGAATAAGTCCAGGAAACTTTAGTCATTACTAACCAGCAGAGCATTACCATTGTCAACAAAGGGAAGAGTCTATTCATTCATTCATTTTGTATGAATCAGATGATTCTATTGTTGGCATTGTTTTCCCCAATATCTTTCTAGTTAGAATCCTTTCTAGAAAGATATTGGGTACTTACAGGAGGGACCACGTGAAGGTTGCCAACATCCTAAGTGAAAGTGTTTCTGTGGAACGAACTCGATTCGAACTGGGCACACCCTGGTTGTCAGTTCGTGTCGTTAACCACTATGCCAACGTCACCTCCCAGGAAAGAGTCTATCAGGCATGTGTATGCAGTTTGATGATGTGTGGAAGTGAAATCTCACCAGTGAGGGTTTAGGATATACGTTGCATGGAGAGAAAGGATATGAGAATGATATGATGGATGTGAAATATGAGTATTAAAAACAGGCTTAGATCTGATGACCTCAGAGGAAAATTAAGATCAAGGAAAACACGAGAGGAAGTAATAAGGATGGATTTGAGAGAAAGAGGTATAAGTAAAGACCTGGTCAGAGATATTTTACTTTTAAAGTCAATATCTTAAAGCCGTCCACTGCATGCCAGCATGTAAAACAGACGTTAAATCAAATATGATGATGATTAGGGTTGGGCAGACATGTTTTTCACTGATTTTCGTGAACGAATTTATAAAATTAGAAAAGTATTAATGTTTAAATGAATCTATAAAATACATTTTTTTCATGCCATAAAAGTTCAAATTAATCAAGTTGTACCAAGCTTACACGAATGTCTAAACATTTTTGGGGCCAAACTTTTTACCATGAAGTTACAGTCAGTGCCCTATATTTTTCACATATTTTTGACATCATCTACAAAGTGTAGTATCTGTTTTGATACTACACTTAATATTTTCTGTCCTCGTCAGTGAAGAAGAAATCCTACTATTACTACTGAGGCAATTTTTGTTTTTGTCCTAGAGTGCACGTTTTTGGGAGGTCAGATTTTCCACGGATTAAAAACCGACCATTTATTTCTTTTTTTATCAAATTGCTCCAGACAATGCATGAAGCTACTTGATGTAAGAAGCTAAAAAAAATACTACTTCAAGGTCAAAAACTAGCTAAGGATAAGTGTTATATGGATAGATTCTGACCCAGAAAACATCACCCTCCCCCCCCCCCCCTTTGTCAGAAACATCGCTCATGGAATTTGAGGACTAAAGGACAAAATAACAAAAGCAAGAGTTACGAGGCTGCCGAAAATAAACTCAAGATCCACTTTCTACTTTCCACTTTTTTCTAAGTCTGCCCTCATGGAGAGGCAATTAAATAGGGACACCTATTGACTGAAACAGTTCTCTGTCAAGTTTAACCGTTGTATTTTCTGTTGTGTGGACAAACTGTATGCATGTCAACTTTTGTTGACACTTGCGGCAATATGCAAGTGGACTAAATCTATTTACCCGGGTTGTATGCATGTCAACTTTGACAGGATGCATCTCTGTCAAATTTGACTGACTTTGATGGACTGCACATATTTACACTTTTGTTGACACTGACGGCTAAGTGCATATTTACTTTTGTTGACTCTGATAGATTGAGCGCATGTCATCTATTTTTGACACTGCGTGCATGTCAAATTCTGGTGACTCCGGTAGGCTTCATGAATATTGACTTCTGGGGTTTGCATGCTTGTCATACTCTTCACATTGCCACTGATGATAGAATTAAAATCATTTTAAAAACACAAGTTTTCACATCTGTTTAATTAAATTTAGGAAAATTGCACTAATTAATTTAAATTAAAAACTAAACCATTTTATCACGGTGGAATAAATCTAAAATAAATTTCAAAATGTTGTTTTTCCTGTAATTCCAAAGTTTAATAACTGCATGTTTTCCCCGCTAAAGGAAATATAAAATATGAATTGAACATATCTTCTAATGAATTTACAAACCCACTCCTGCTCAAACCCTTTTTTTAGTGTTTGTGTCTAAGTTTTTATTTATTTTGGATTTTTTAAGCAATGATTATTGTTTTTTGGTAATTTATTTAACAGAAAAAAAATCTTTCACCTAAAACGCTAAAAGCTAAAATATTTTGTTCATTTCCTTTCAATTTAAAAATTCTTTGAGCAACCTCAGCAAGTTTTTGTGTGACCCAGCCTAAAATAATGCCTCAGAAATGTCCGAATCTCAGTATATGTATCTACAATATAGACTACAACTGATAAAATTTGTCTCGGGTATGACACTAAACTGACTCAAATACCCTTGGTCAAAATGTTCGCCTCTATCATCAGCCCAAAATCCATCTTTCTCAGCCCTATCCACCTTTTTTTCTTACCTACTCTATTTTCCAACCTTATCAACTATTCAAGCTAGCCCCCCCCCTCCCCATACACCGTTTTGGGTATGATAGAAAACTGAATTTAGTGATGACTCCAAAATTTGGAAGCTTTGGACTTGTGAAGTCACGCCTCTGAAGTGGTAGTATCTGTCAGGGTCACATCTATGGGTTAAAAAGAGACTATCGTTTACAAAACAAATTAATCTACAAACAAATTGAACGAAAAACATATATACGGTTGTTACATAACTGACCGAATGATGCCATGAAACCAAACAACCAACCCAAGCTTATCTTTCTTTCTTTTAATATGCAAAGAAAAGTCAGTTGGATTCTCAACGTTACAACGATATAGCATTGCATCTGAAAAATAAATATTTTATTCCGACTAGCGATTTCTTCCTTTATATCCTTGCACTAAATTCTTTACACTAAAAAAATGTAACTCGCTTTTGTCTCTTTAAGAAAATACTTATTCCAGCTATGAATATTTTCAGAATGGAGGCATTTTTTATTTATGACTACGATATCAACAATTCAAATATTTTGAAATAAACCACCACTTGTTATGGTTCTTAGTTGTGTAGCAAGATTAGATGTGGGTGTGTAAAAATAATGTTAAAAACGGTATTTTTCACATAAGGCTAGAGTAAGGAGAAATCGGAAAATTCCATTAGAAGTTAAAGAGTAAAATTAGAGCTATGTATCCCGATGTGGAGTCATGGACAGGAAGTTCGAAGTGAGATTAGTACTTTATTTATTTCTTACACTTGTCCTGGGACGAGTATTTGACTAATATATATATATGTTTGAATTGGCCTTGTCGTTTAGAGCACTCGGGTTTGGAGGTAAAGGTGACTCGTGTTCTGGGGTTTGGATCATGTGGCCGATTTGAACAGTTATCTGTAGATTCTGTATAGATGGAACTTATACATGTAGATAATAATTAAATATTTATTATATATATATATATATATATATATATATATATATAAAGTATTGTACACAGATACATATCCCCAATTTATGATAATAATAAAATTAGACTCATTATTCACTATAAGAAATTTAAGACCCAAAATCTTGTAGTAAAAAACAACTCCTCCCCAAACCATAAAACATTAGAAAGAACCAATGTTATTTATAAATTTAAATGCCCTTGGGAGAATGCAACTCCCATAATAATAATAAAGCTAACAGCTACATTTGTTTTACAACCACTACCTTATTCCACCACCTCACCATGCATGGACCTTGTAAACTCTAGCTCAATTTACCAGCATTTACAATAATATAGCTGCTCCCAACCTCTGATTTAAGGCAAATTTTATTTAATAACACTAAAATAATATATTCTGAAACCAATTTAAAAAAATTAAAAATACTCAAGGCTATCATTATTAAAACCCAGCAACTAAGTAATAATATTACATATGAAACCAGTAACAAGATTTTAAAATGCTTATGGTAACACAATTAATTCTGTGATGCTAGTTCTGGAGTCTCAGAATTTAAATTGTTAACGTCGCTCCTGGCACGTTATTTTGGTATCTAACTGACTTCCCGTGCACATTCTCGGTTGCTTTTTGAAATTCTCTTCTTCTGTTTAGCTTTTTTGTTCATTTGCTTATTTCTCCTGAAGATGATTCGATAAAGAATCAAAAATGTTTGTGAAACATACATTAATTTTTTTGATTTTGACACAAAAATGATTATTAGAAAAATTGAAAAAATATAAAAAGGTATAATCAAGCAGCGAATTCTGGTATGTTTAACAATGTTTAAATGAAAGTATGCTGCCTAAATACACCTAATAAATTTATATATATATATATATATATATATATATATATATATATATATATATATATATAATAAATGTCATCCATTTTTAGTTAGTGGATAAGTAAGTTCTTTGGGGGTTTTTTTCAATAATAGGGGACCCTATATTGTCGTGTTTTAGGCGGTCAGTATTGCCGGGGGGGGGGTAATTCTATGGAAATTAGTAGACTATCAAATGATGATTTTGGTTAGGGTTAATTTTTTTTATTTTTTAGATTTCTTTTTTTACTAATGGTGACATTTGTTCAAGGGAGTATATGTAAATTACTAAGAAGGTGTGATCTATTGTGCCTACAGTTAATTGAGGTTTCTTGTTTTTTTAGAAGTTTACCTCTCTCACTAAATCTAACTATCTCAAGTTTTTCACTTAGGCATAGATAACAGGGTGAATTTAGGGAATTACAGGTGCTGGTTTTTCTAATAGTGTCCCATTTAACTGTTGGTAATTGGTTAGTTCCCAGTGGTATATTGAGAGTGAAGTTCTTTTATAATAGTCAGAATTGTTGAATGAGCATTTATGGCCGGTATATCTTTCCTTGAAAATATTATCAGCCATGCCAATATAGTATTTTTTCTGGGTTGGGTTTTCTATAGTAGAAATTGTGGCCTAGTAGACTATTTGGGTTGTATGGCAATTTTGCTGCAGGGACATTCTGTTTTGTTTATGCAGTTGCAAGTCTTAATTTTTGTTATTTTTGTCGGTTCAGTATTTTTATTGCTGTTTTATATTTTATTGTTATATGTTTTAATTATTCTAAGTTTTCGCCACAACTATAGCTCAATTTAAGAGTTTTTTTATTAAAGAATTTGTGTAGTATATTATTAGGAGGGAAGTGTAGGTTAATTAAATTATGGAATCTTTACCAAGTTTACCAAGTTTACTAATTACTAGACATTGCTAAGAAATTTCTTACTAAAGCTTTTCTCTGTAATTATTATTATTTAGCAATAATTTTGGTCTTCACATGTCCACCCCCAGTTGTGGACTCCAATCGCATGTTTGCCAGGCCTGTATTATGGATTGCCTTGAATTGAGCCTAACTAAATCCAACTGACTAGACATACAAATTTGAGTAATTCGTTTGATTTTAGATTGTTTTTAAATAACAGCAGTTTTGCTTTAATCTGGCTCAATGGCTGGCCTAAACATTTTATTGTGTTTGAATTTTAAATATGAAATAACAATTATACTAGAGGGATTATGGGATCTGCCCTACGAAAACCAACTCAAGAAGCTTAACCTTTTCTTCCTTGAGCACCGACGATTATGCGCTGATCTCAATTTGGCTTACAATCTCCTCAATGGCTATTACGATCTCTCTCAGGACCTATTCACCCATGCACCAGAAAGAGGTCTACGCGGGCATCACCAGAAACTGTTTTATCGCCGATTTCGATTAAATCGGAGGAGAGACACTTTCTAAATAAGAGTCCCTTGACTCTGGAATAGATTTCAAGGAGATGTAGTAAATGCGTCAACGACGCAGCAATGCAATGCATAATTGGACAGGCGCTGGGCTACTGTATTCTATTCTGTGTACATTTCTACCACCCTTTCCCTACATGGCAACTGAAGCAGGCTTGTTTTATTTTTGCCAAATTTATGTAATTGAATCGAAAACAATGGATATCCATCAGTTAAGATCAATTAAATAAAATTTAACATAATAAAGTCGTCACCTTGGAAAGGAATCAAGAGGATACCATAAGCCTTTACCTACAAAAAATGGATATCGTCCTCAGTAAGGATAGGCAAAAGTTAAATACTGTTGCTTTCGCCATGGTTATTGAGTGAAAACACTTTCAAGATTGGATGTGGGTGTAAAAAATAATGTTAAAAACGTGATTTTCTACATAAGGCTAGAGCAACAGGAAATTGAAAAATTCCATTAAAAGTTGAAGAGTAGAATTAGAGCTATAGATCAGGATATGACGTCATGGACAGGAAGTCTGAAGCGAGATGTGACAAAGACGATAACAAACTCTTTCTCTTTGGCAGGCGAGCTGATTAGATTAAAATGTTGGCATGTTTTTAATTGGTACGTACAGCTACAAAGAAAAAGAAATATATCTCCATTACGACAAGCACCACTGCCACTATTATGGAAAGACACCACTACCCATTAAGCTGACTACTTACAACATGTCAACATCATGAGCTGCTTTCCGGATAATCTGCTGGCGTCAAAGAATTTGTCCACCATAATATTACACGCATTTCTCTCTTGTGGGTTAAGGGTGACGATGTTCTTGAAGATGCTTTCCTCGGGATCCGGTAACTTGAAGACATTTTGATCTCGAAAAAAGAGGCAACAATGATTTTCTCTTAA
The DNA here is from genome assembly GCA_963556195.1 of Sepiola atlantica. NCBI lineage: Eukaryota > Metazoa > Mollusca > Cephalopoda > Sepiida > Sepiolidae > Sepiola > Sepiola atlantica. Next base: position 70,783,304 of record OY744516.1, on the reverse strand, counting down.
AATACACTTTATTTATCTTAACCATTGGATATCCATACTTCCTTAATATAGAGTTGCTTCAGGCTGGACTATCAATACATCGACTCTAAAAAAGAAAACGAATTGTATACTCTCTCCGGATAGCTTTGCCACAAGATTGAGAACAGAACTTCCACCCAGGGGCAGTTGTTCCGTTGTGTCAATACATGAGTTGATTAGCAGGTTATACTAAAGTACTTGCTTAACTAATGTATGCAGCTGTGGCTCTCGAACCCATGCCTAGATGGTGAAAGCATAGGGGAAGTCAACTGAAAACCTGGCTCGTGACGGTCAAAGGAATCTGTGTCTGTTCGTTGATATTGGACAAGAGATTAGCTCCAAATCATAAACTGATGCTTCTGCGGATAATGGAGTACAGCGATCAGATATGTGCTGTAATTCTCTGGATGCCGGTTAAGCCCACTTCCAGCGAAAACCGATTTAAGTACAAGTACATACAGTGCTTAGTTTACTGAATTCCATATGAATCTGTGTGAGAACACTAGAAAAATATTAGTATAACAAGAGTTGAACATTTTGGTCTAAAATCGACTTCAAATGAAAATAAAATAAATTTAAAGAAAATGTATATTTTCAGACAATGAAAATATTAAACAGTTAAAATACCTGCATCAAAACCAATAAAAGAAACCGTTAAAGATTTTTTATTATTAAAACTTCTGTCCTCGGATCGCTTGCCTTTGGAATTCCCTCCCTGCTCTCTGTTTCCCTGACTATACCAACATGCAAATTCAAGTTAAGCCCACTTTCGGCAAAAAAAGTACAAGTAAAAGTAAGTACTTGCTAAAGGCATCTTCAGGGCTGTATTTAATTTTGCAGCTAGGTCTCACTGTCCTCCCGCACATACAGCACTTGGTAGTGCGAAATCATCACCCATTTCGTACTAGCCAGGCTCAACGTCGCTTAACATCGGTAATCTAACGAGAACCGGTTTGTCAATGTGATTATACCGTATCCTTAGACACAAAACACTACTGACTGTTACATCTTGTCTTTCTTACCAAAACAAGACCTCAATTAATATATATTCACCAAAATTTCAGGTTTTTTTTTTCGAATATTAGGGTTTTTAGGGGGCATAATATGGGCACAACCTCACATTTGAAAATTTAAATATATCAGATTTGCATTAAATTTGATCCATAGTTTGTAGACACCAATTAAGCAAGATTCCCTGAATTTCAATTTCTTCTTAAGACCCGTTGAGCCTTAAATTTTAGACATTTTCTAGAATCAAAATCAAGTAATGGATTTTGATTAAAACTGGAATAAAGATCCTAGATATAAGGTTTAGTAGTATTATATCCTTATTTTAATCTTCGTAAACGGAAATAAAAGTGGTGCAAAACTGTTCTGTTTGTGGAATTAATTTTATATATAAAGTAGATCTAGCCTATTTTTTTTTGGGGGGGGGGGGTGTTATTATAGATTTTTTGGTACTTGTACAGTTCATGACCCAATCTCCGGCAGATTACGTAAGCAGCCAAAAGATGCCAACGTGAAGGCTGCCAGATGATGAATTCAAAACGTGGCGTTGTAATCAAAAGGACAAAAAACACTGGAAAAAAAGTAAAGCACGATGAAAACAGTCACCGTATGTTGAATTATATGAAAAAAATGGGTTTTTTTTCAAGAAATGTTTCAAATAAATAATTCTTTTTTTTGTCGAAGAAAATAAAACTAAAAAACTGGTCAAAAATTTCTCCTTCTTACCACGAAAACATAGGGAAACAACTGTTATAAATAACCCTCAGGCTTATTTATAACAGTTGTTTCTCTATGATTTCTTTGTTTAAAACAAACAAAAACCTTTAACGAATTGTTTAATTTTATTTTCTTCTGCCAAAAAAAAAAAAGAATTATTTCTTGAAAAAAACAAAAAACCAGTGTTTTTGTCCTATTTGATTACAACGTCGCATTTTGAATTTATCATCTGACAATCTTCATGTTGGCATCTTTCGGCTGCTTACGTAAGTTGCCGAAAGATGCTGACGCAAAGTTGCCGGAGATTGGGTCATAAACTGTACAAGTACCGATTTTTTAAAATTCAAAATGCATACTTTATTCTATTTGACCTATAATTTGGGGAAATATTGATGTGTGTTCTTAAAAAAGAAATTGCATTTTCAATCGATTTTAATATTTTTATATTTAATCTTATTGACATTTTTCTTTTGATGAGTGATATCATGGAAGAGGTAGGAGGAACTTATCCTCCCCCAGTTAAAGTCCTTCTTTAGCCACTCATATTTAATAAATTTATGCACTTAAGTTTAAAATTAAATTAATGATGAGTAATATTTGACATTCGTAGACTTTAGACAATAAGTAAAAATTTGATTGTGTCCAAAGATCTGAATTTATACAAAACTTACACGTCTTTCTTTAATCCCCCAAACTATATCTTTTGTCCCGTTTTTCTTTATGTGTGGGTGGGTGTTATTCTTATTTGACTTATTTAACTTATATGGCACTTTGCCAGTACAGGATATACAGGAGGAAATTGAATTTTCTAAATAGTTTTTATTTTAATGTTACTAAAGACACCCACAATTGCCCAGGAGCCACAAACTCAAAAGTATTTACTTACTTTCGCTTGTTGTGTTTTTGTTCTATTTCAAGGTTCTATTCAGTAGTTTAGCCAATAGGGAGCAGAGAGAGCAACTGCTTCCCTATAGCATTTTTTTTTCAAAATTGGCACCTTTTCAAGTGTTTTAAAAACTTTTTAGTTGACGTGAGAACAATTGAATGTGTGTATTGTTCTTTTTGTTAATTGCATGGTTTTTATTTTATTATGAAGATCATAGATGTATGAGGCGAGGGGCCACAGGGGAAGGAGCAACGTAGAGTCGCATATTTTCCAATGTAAGTCTGGAATTCATGGAAACGGTGAACAGCTATAAAGACCTAATACTTTGTATTGTGGAGACATAAACACACTTCGTTGCCAGAATGAACTAGTTTGAAAGGACTATAAACTGTGTATATGTTTATTCAGGAAATAATTTCCAACATTAGATATTGGAATCACGGGTTTTTAACATAATTCGTTCTGAAAATCTTTCTGAAAACCTGTTTGAAAACCGAATCATATTTTCCCATTAAAAATAATGTAAAAAAGATTAATTTGTTCCCAAGCACCAGACGAATTTTCCCATTAAAAATAATGTAAAAAAGATTAATTTGTTCCCAAGCACCAGACGAATTTTCCCATTAAAAATAATGTAAAAAAGATTAATTTGTTCCCAAGCACCAGGCGAATTTTCCCATTAAAAATAATGTAAAAAAGATTCATTTGTTCCCAAGCACCAGGCGAATTTTCCCATTAAAAATAATGTAAAAAAGATTAATTTGTTCCCAAGCACCAGATTGATTTTTGTTTACCCAATTTGTTTTTATAATTTTTCAACTGCACAGACCAGAGTTGCCAGTTTCAATTTTCTGGGGGGAAAAAACAGAGCTTCGTGTTCAATAAACCCAGATTGGTTTTAAAAAAAAAACTCAATGTAATTCTCATATATAGACTATTTTTTAGGTATTTAATGGGTTGATATACAAAAGTATTAAGCATCAGTTATATTATTGTTTTCAATACTAATTATAATGTATGATATAAAACCTTTTTTTGCAAGAAAATATATTTTCTGTGAACTTTTTATGAATAAGACTATTTTTAGTATATATTTATATTATTGTTTTCAATACTAATTATAATGTATAATGAGGCAGATTAAACACTCCGGCAAAAAAGCGAGGACTACTAACAGTTTATTAGCATGCACAGGATTCAAATTATATCGAACAAAGCAGTGTCCAATTTTTAAAAATCAGCAACAACAACAAAAAATGACTTTGCCAATGAAATTTGATAGTCAAACGAGAAGTAGTCTGTTCCCTAAATCGTATTTCATTTGCAGACAGATGCATTGGTACAAAGATTGCCCCTATAAAATGAAGAAGTGATTTAAATGCGATCGCGAAGGCCAGAAAAGTACAAATTGCAGAATAAAAAATAAAACAAAAGAGTTTTATCAAAATCGCCAAATGTGACGAAATTGGAAATATTAGGAAGTTTGCTCAAGTTAAAATATTAAATATGAATTTAAAAAAAATGCAGCTCGAATCAGGCTTAGATTTGTCAATTATAAATCTGTAGACATGGAAAAAAATCTAACTTTATTGAGGACTACTAAAACAGCCAAAAGCTTCACTCGGGAGCAAATCAGATTTGAAGAACTGATAACGACATTTACAGTACAAGGAAAAACGCTAAACATAAATGTATTTGTGGTGAATAATTCAAGTAACCTGCTAGTACAGATTGAATGGAGAAGTTCCAACTGTGGGATTTACTGATAAATTCTTTCTGCAAGAATGTAAAAACTAAAGATGCTGCAGTAGAAGAGTTAAAGAAAGAATTGAAAGAGAATTTTTCACAAGTTTTTTTTCTGATGGGTTTGGTAGATGCAACAAAGTAATTGCAAAATTTGTATTGAAACCGAATATATAACCGATCTTTAAAAAGAAGCGAAATGTTCCATTCGTGCTAGAGGAAAAAAACAACATGGAACTGGATAGACTCGAGAAAAGGGTTGAATATAGCGAATGAGCTTTGCCTACAGTTTATGTAAAGGAAAAGAATAAAGAAATTTAAAAAGAATGAGAAATTTGTTTGGCTTTTTCAGATGCTGAGGAAATCACCTCTGGTCCGTTAATGATAATTGAGATAGAGGTCTTACATCTGTTCAGGACCCTGTTTGTTATTCTCCAGAACTCATAGAAGCCAAGCCTTTGATCAGCTACTCTGGATTTTACAGATTGGGCATAGGACTCTTTGGCGCTTTCTCTGATCGCTTTTGCAGTTTTTTCGGTCATCTGTGAAGGATGCTTTACTTTCAGAGTATCTATTTCGTTGAAAGCAATTGAAACAGTGTTTTTTTTGTGGGCAATAGCGACAGCACATTCAGAGTGTACCATGACTAGCTGTTTGGTCTCTGTTGGTATGTTTTGAATAGTATGAAGCTTTCAATACCATTTTTGAAAATTGTTTTTGAGGGATTTCAGATATGAAGAATCGTAAGCTGTTCCAATCAGCCATTGAGTATCAGAAAACTTTGTGATGGAAAGGGACATCTGAGGAATTGCTGAGTTCTGTTTCAATCTTAATTGAGACAACTGAGTAATCGGCAAATCCCAATGGAGACAGGGCATGTGTGCACTGTTCAGGACAATTTGTCAGAAAAAGATCAAGAAGGCTTACAAAATGGCCATCAGCATCGGGTACGCATGTGGACTTGTCAACAGTTTGGGTAAGCTCATATGAAAAGAAAAGTTGTGACAAAACCTTACTTCATCATCGGTCTTGAAGTCGCCACATACATGAATTCTAGCAGAAAAGTTATCTGTCAGGATCTTGTGGAAATTTGTTCAATAATAGTAACACCATCAGTAAGGGGACGATAGAAGACAAAGATGAAAATGGTGCTGTGAACAAGTGCAACACGGAAATACATATAGGGTGAATCAGGGTCTGCTTTGGAAGTGTCTCTACCATATGGAAAACCGTCCCTGATATAGGCACAGCTTCCATGATGTTGAGGGGTCGGGTTTTGAGGTCATGTTCGAATAACCTATGATCATGAAGTCATCTATAGAAACTGATGGGCCAATGCCAGTTTCACACAGAAACAACATGTCTGGTTTAGTCTTCTGAAAATGGATTTCAACCTCTGGGTGGTTGGAACACAGACCCCTAATGTTGAAGAAGGAGACCTATGTTAGAATTTGTGATTCTGGATTTTAGCTTATGTTTTGTTTTATGAGTTTCATGATGTAATTGAAAGAGGTAAGCACTGGTGTTAAGAGCAGAACACAAAGAGAATGAGTATTGATTTACTTCTCTCCTGGAGTTAGGCACAAGGCCAGTTTTTATCTTACTCCCACAAGTAAGATGTGATCCAAGGTCGGATCGGGAAGTGGGGTTTAAAAATTGCCTGGGCAGCCCCATCGGCATTCCACGGTAGGGGCGCCCTAGGCAGTAAGTAATAAACTTACTCCTCCCCAAAGAGGGGAGGCGAAGCCTGGGAGGGTGGACCTCCTAGAACTGCACAGGACAGACCCATAGACCGGCATAAATCAAGCCACGAAGGCTAAGACAATACCAGTCTATGGGGTGCAGTATCCATTGGAACAGATACTACACTTTGATCTTAGCCAAAAGGTGAGTAAGAGGAAGATAATTTTTGTAAACCATTGATGAAAGAAAAGCTGTAGCAGTTCCCACTAATATGGCATTGAGAGGTTCCACCAGAAACTACTGCATGGTTCAGATTCCATTCACCTAATCGCAATAAAGCAGCCCCAGTATTTTGCATCTGCTGGTAGGACAGCATCCTTGGGAGTTACTCTTAGTTTCAGATCCTTGTACTATCAGACGGATAATGTCAACGTATGTTAAACGTTTATCTCCAGCACCCTTATTAGTGACATGACCACAAAGATAAAAAGATAGAATTACTCAAGTAATCTCAAAATTCCGCTCTCACCGAACAACTGCTGACCCAGGGAACAGCATTTTTCTCCCCCTTTGACAGAAACAAGTATAAGTTTTTAATGTGTCTTCTAAAAAGAATTAAAAAATTGAAGATACGTTCCCCTCCCACATTTTCCGGTGTGAGTACAGTTATAACCTACTATTCTCATCTTGGATGTTATTCTCACAACATCTTAAGAAATATATAAGGCAGTTGATATCGGTATTTTTACGGTATTTAACCATTTGAAGCAAATTGGTGAGATGAAAAAGCTTGATCAATGAGTCCCGTTTAAGCTCAAGGAAGATCAAAGAGTTTCACACTGCCACAAGGTTGAGAGATGATAGCCAGTTTATGTGCAAGAAATGTAAGACTTATTTTATTGACTATCAAGATGATTTTTGTCAAATGATCCGGATTAAATATTAAAATGTTTTCAAGTATATTTTTTCTTTTTTTTTTGACTTGTGTGAGAAGAGTTAAAACTATTCATTGTTTTTTTGTTGTTAATTGCATCGTCTTCATTTTATTATGAGGAGTATAAAGCAAGGTCACATTGGGGAGGGGTGCAACATGAAGTCGCATATTTTATTAAGTCGCCATACTCACAGCTTTTTTAAACTCTAGGATGACAGTCAATGCCAAGGTGAAAGTACATTTTCAACTAAATCGAGCCTACTAGAAATACAAATGTTTAATTTTGTAAAATCTCTGGTTTTAATGTCTCAATATTAAACATGGCCGCCATGTTAGCAGCTAACACAATAGGCAACAAAGTTTGTGATACTGAAATAAAACTAAATTACATTCTGCTGATGATTTAGTCACCATCATGATCATGATCATCGTCTTTTTATTTCACTCCTGGTGGAGGAACCCCTCCCTGGTTTCTTTCCACCTTGTTGTATCCCTGGCTAGGTGTGGTGAAGTAGGGCCTAGTTGACTATCGAGGTCGTCTCTCCACCGGGTTTTTGGCCTTCCTCTAGGTCTTTTCTATTGTCTTGAGGTCGATTCTGTCGCTCTATATGACCACCTGTTGTCTGTATATCTCGAAAGGTGACCTGCCTATCTGTTTTGCATTCGTATGGTAGTGATGATGTCGTTTATTCCAGTTTGCTGTCTGTTCCAGGTGTTTCTTTTTCTATCATGTAAACTGATGCCGAGCATAATGCATTCCATTTTGTACTGTGCCATTCTTAGCTTTTTCATCACTACATTATTAAGTGCCCATGTTTCACTACCATATGTCATTACAGGCATGATGTATTCATTGAACACTTTTTGCTTAATGTTCATCGTGGACTTTCTATTCTTCATGATGTTGTCTACTTTGGAAAAGGCTGTCCATCCAAGCGCAATTCACTATTTGATTTCAGGCATGATATCAGCATCACTTCTCACCATCTTCCCTAGGTAGATGTAGTTGTCAACTTCCTCGACATTTTCACATTTCACTATGACTGGAACTTTTGTGGCATATTTGTTGAACATGACCATGTTTTTTCCAGTGTGCATTTTAAGACCAACTATATGGCTAGCATTGTGAATATCATTAAGAATCCCTTTTAATTCTTGAGACGTGTGATTTGTGACAATGATATCGTCGGCAAATTCTAGATGAGCAAGGTATTCTCCGTTTATATTGATACCTCTGCCTTCCCAGTCAATTTTATCGATCACCGAATATTGCAGGCAGGATGTAAAGAGGTTTAGTTAACTGTTGTCGCCTTGTCTGGCACCTCTTTCTAGATTGATCTTTTCACTATCCTGTTGGAGTTTTAAAGTTGCTGTCGCTCCGTAGTAAAGATCCTGATACATGTTGATGTAAGCACTGTCAATTCCTTGACTTTTCAAAGCTGTGAACATAGGGAGAATTCGATGGAGTCAAATGCTTTTTCATAATCGACAAATGCGAAACAAAGTGGTATACCATGCTTGTTAGCTTTCTCTTTGAGTTAGCTTACAATATGAATGTGGTCCATGGTGGGAAATCCTGGTTGGAAACCAGCTTGTTCTCTGGGTAGGTTTCTGTCAAGTGTATTTTGCATCCTTTTGAGGAGAATTTGAGAAAATACCCTGTAAACAACAGAAAGTAGGATTATTGATATTAAAAACTACAGGCCAATAAGCCTACTTTCTATTAATGATGTAGTACTTGCCTGTAAAATAATGGAAGGTCTACAAGTTAAGTACAAGATTTGGAGAAATGCCATGGAAACTAAAGGTCTGATTGTGAATGTTACCGAAACTAAAATGATGATCAGTGGTTGTAGTCTTGGAAAGCCTTCAGAAAGAGAAAAGTTCCCCTGTTCAGCTTGTGGAAAGGAAATCGGGGGCAATTCAATTTTTTGTCGTACTTGTAAGTATTGGGTACACAAAAAGTGCAGTGGATAACCAATTTGTGTGCAAGAAGTGTAAGACAATGGAGACGGATGAGAACTCAGATGTGGAGAAAGTATATTTGGATAGCGAAGCTATTAATGTTTTTCAGAAGTTTTGTTACCTTGGTGATATCATTGGCGCACAGGGAGTTTCTCCAACCAAACCAGTGTCGTCTGCTCGCCTTGATGACTTGCTAAAAAAAGCCACTTACCAACGCATGCGCCTGATAGTCATTACTTTCGGCACTTCCGGTCGTCTTTTGCTGTCAGTGTCAGTATCGTCACCTCTTTTCCACACTTTTACGAAGTCAAATAAATTGTATTGGTAATTAAAGAAAAAATAAAGTCTTCCTTAATTTGTAATTAAAAAGAGACATTTTTTTAATTAAGCTTTTTTTTTAGATCAAAGTATAAGTAATATTTTTATGAGAAACGTTTATATTTACTTTGCAAATTATCTACACAATATCGATTATTTTTTATAATTAAACTTTCTGTAATATCTATATATATTCTATTCAATGTCTGTGTGTGTGCTCTCTATAGAAAAAAAGGTAAGAAAATCTACATTAAAACAAAAACGTATTTATATGTAAACGTTTCCGGGGAAGACAATGGAAGTGGTCCTGAATCTCTAAGTGCTTCTCTAAAGGGTTCTATGCGAAGAAAAGCACTCTTAAAACTCCAAATTTAAATCATTTGTATAAAATCTTCTGGTGAAGACAATGGAAGTGGTCCTGAATTTCTATGTGCCCCACAATGTGCCGAATTTCTATGCACCGTCTTTTAAGGACTCTATGGGACAAAAAAAAAACGCTTAAAACTTCAAATACTTATCTCCGATTTTAATGAAATTTAAACCATATGTATAAGACACTAAGTCAGAGAGTTTTCCAACATTTCAATTTCTTCTGACTATATTAGGGGGTGTAACGGGATGGGGGGGGCAGTAAAAAGAAAGCAATATGGTGTTATGAGCAGAGTGAAACAGGGCAGTGTTCCTCATTAAATCTCGAACAACGTCATATCTTCTTGCTAATTATTTAATAAAACAAATTGAAAATTTAAAGTTTATTTAAGTATTACACATACTTAGTGTTATTGTAGGAAATAAGTAATGAAAACAAGTTAATTAAAGGTCGTTGTAACTCACCGTTTTGTTTATTCAATCCGTCCGGTTTGTTTGGACTTATTTTTTGTTAAATATATATTCTTTTTTTTTCATTTCCCATTACATAAAACAGAAAGTAATATGATGTTATGAGCATAGTGAAAAAGTACATAGGGACCCTCATTCAATCTTGAACAACATCAGGTCTTCCTTCTAGTTTTTAATTAAAAAAAACAGTCTGGGTAATTTTATTTATTCAATTTAAAAGCAAGGACAGTTTTTAATATTTTATTGATTATGAAGATGATTAGCATCTATAATAAATTGAGAGACATGTGTCTGTCTGCCTGCTAACTACTTTCTAAGCTATCAGATTGAGGAACATGAAATTTGGTAAAAATCATTTCCTGGAGATTCTTCCAATGTTATTGTATTGCTAATAACACGGTACAACAATAACAAATGAAAATTAGCTATTCATAAGCAAAGCTCCTACTAGCCAATAATTCCACATTTCCATCACAATTATTCAGCTCACACCTTAGTCTTCAAGGTATTCGAAGGAGCACTGAGCCGCAGCTAAGATTTCCGAATTTTTGAACCCGGCATAAATCATGATGATGCAGATCACTCATTTCCAATATTTTGGTACTTTCCAGTCGTCAAACCCACCAGCAGTACCCATAGACAGCTATCAGTGTCAACGAAACCATGGTACATCTCTGGAATCTGTAATGTATTGTTTTTAAATAAACAACTTGATTTTAGCTCTGATATTCTTACGATCGAGCACTTTATGATTTCTTTTCAACATGCCACCAAAACACAATACTACTTATATATATATATATATATATATAAATAAACAAATATTTAGGATTATTTGTCGCCACCAAAATCCCGGCTAGCCTCTGTAGTGAGCAGTATTAACACAGCTGTCATCGTGGCTTCAATGCGATTTTCCTTTCAATAGTAGAACTCTTTACGACAGCTGCCTTTTAAGTAGGATTAATCTCTCGCTGATTTACTGGGTTATTTGCAACGGCCGTGTGGACTAAAACGTTGGAATTTAAGTTTGAAACATAACTCGTGTTCCGGGGTCTGAGTCCGGCGACCTGTGTGAATAATTCTTCTCTACACTGACGATTCCCGTAAGGATAAAACGTATATGTATGTAGATGAAAACAAATATTTATAATTATATATATATATATATATATACATATATATATATTTAACGATCTGATGAATTTCTTCTGCCGACATAAAGACGTTTTACGAATGGCAATAGAGACGCACTTCAAAATTTTTAAATGGTTTTAGAATCTGCTTTATGTACTTCTTTCCTTCGGCAGGAAGATGTGGCACAAGGCCGGAAGGTGGGGGAAGAAAGCCAATGCCCTAGTGAAAAAGCCAGACTGGCCCCTAAAAATAGCCTGAGCAGTTCTGTTGGCATTCCCTGGTATGGGTGCCTCGGGTAATTGGCAATAAAGCAACCCCTTTCCAAAAATAGAAAAGCAAGGCCTGGGAGGGTGGACCTCCTAGGACCACCCAAGACATAATATCTCAGTTAGACAGATAGAGGACACTAAAATGGCCAGTCTCTGTCGGACTGATTGTCGAGAACGTATTCTCAACTGGTATTTAGGTGGTACAATCATCAGCCAAATTTTCGCTGACTGAATCATTTTGGAAGCCGCTCTATGCAAGACCTCAAAACACTCCATTTTATAGCTTTGGGCACAGCGCCGATTTTCAACCAGGTGCTGTCCAATAGCAGAGTCCAAGGTTGAGGATGAAAGGTGGCACAAGGATCCTGCCTTTCTCTGTCATATTTCTGATTGATCGTGCTGATTTATACTGGTCTGCAAATGCATACATATATTACAGGCAATACTAAGAATATAATTAAGAATTACTTAAGACCCGGCCATGGCTGACGGAACAAAAACAATCTACTCCCGTGTGGATTAAATAAAGTGTTCCGTTCGAAATTCCATAGATTCTCGAGTTTGACAAGATGCACCTGAAGAAGATCGGAGGTTACATCAGCCGAAACGTTGTGAGAATAACATCCAAGATGAGAACAGTAGTCCGGATAATTCAAATTATTAATCCTTATCTAAAAAATTCTTAAACAGAACAAATGAATATTAGAAGAATATTACTAAACAAATAAAATCATCAGAAATGCAAAATAAAAAAGAAAGATTCTATTCATTATTGAGACCTTTATTTAAAGGTCATATTTACTTTTGTCAAGAGACCAATTGTTTAAAGGTTAAGTTAGAAAACACTTGTGAATTTCTGAGTGTAGCTTTTCAAAACTTTACATTTGAGAGAAAAATGTTGGGTGATTGTGATGCATAGTTGACAAGAAAAAAGAGGTGAAAAAAAAACATCAAAACAAAACAAATATACAACAAATAACTGTTACCAAACGCAAGAAAATTTACTTTTCTAATTATGTATACAATGTATATGATTTTAACGTGTGTTTACTGATTGTAAGATTTATTATTTCTGCATTTCTTAGCATCACTTTTACTTAGCCAACTCGCGTGGTTTCCAACATGACCGCCAATTTTGCTGGCATGTGAATTCGATATACTGCAGGTTATTTTGAAATAACGAAATACTTAAAAACAGTTTCAGTAAGTTAAAAATATACAGACCGGTCGAAAATTAAATATTTAACCGATTGGTGACAGTTATTAGTTGTATTTCTGTTTAATTTTTGATTTGTCAGTTGTTAAACATACGAAAGTGAACGTTCCCATCAAGTAAAGAAACTACGCCATTTTGAATCCCTATTTTTACAAGCCTTCGAGAGAACAATACAAACCGGCAAAAACAAACACTTAAACGAAGTTACAAAACTGAAAAGCTATGCAGATCGATAGAAGATTAAATTTTCTTGCGTTTGGTAAAAGTTAATTGTTGTAAAAATGTTTTTCTTTTTAAACCCTTTTTTTCTTATTAACTATACTGCATAATCGACAGATTGTTGTTTGCTTGAAGCATTGTGCATAGTGTGTAAGAAGTTGAATGTAAAAGGTGGTGACAATGCAATCTGGGCGAACACACCATTGGATACAAAACAAAGTAAACAGAACAAATGACAATATTGAAGAATTTAATAATTTTCCATTAAATATTTATTTACCAACGTAATGTGTCGAACCAGGATGGTATGGTTGGTTTCATATTCTTTAAATTTTCGAGGTAAACTTCCTTTTCAGAAAAAACCTCCACTCAATTGGCGTGTGTTTTCACCTGGAAGTTGGAAAATTATGGGATGCTCATTGAGATAGTCTCACAGAAATTAGTTATAAAACATTTAGTTATTGTTGAGGTATTTGCTGATATTTCGTGTTTGATATTATTAAATTATTGCTATAATATTTTACCAGTAATATTTATATTATTATTTCGTGTTTCTATTTAAATTTTTATTTTTATACACATACACAGTTCGATACATTACATTGCTTAATAAATATTTCATTGAAAATTAATTGAATTCCTCAATGGTGTCATTTGTTCTGTTTACCTTGTCTCGTATAAAACGGTGTTTTCTCCTAAACTGTATTATCACTGCCTTCAAAATTTAACTTTTTAAATTTTTAAGTGAAACTTTTCTACCAGATACAGATTACTGGCAGCTAGCATTTTCATTGGCTGGCCAATCAAGAGATGGGATTTCTTCCCTACCCCTAAGTGGCTGTTTGAAAATAATTTGGGTAAATGATAAGATCGCCATCCTAAAAAGGATGTGATAAAAAATTGTGTATAGGCGATAAAAATGGTTTTATGCTGTTGTTGTCGTTTTTAATATTATTACATGATGACCGATTTCAAGTTAAAAACCTATCTAGTATTACGCATGAAATCTGAAGAAAAACATGTTTCAAATGAGTAAATATGCTAGCATAACTGAAGTTTTACAAGATGGCATCATATTTGAACCGGAAGTTGGTTATCATATAAAAGGCGGACTGAGTTTACGTTACCTTAAACAAACTAAGCACTTTCATTATCCCAGAAAGCAATTTTAATAATTTCCAGAATAGTATTTAATAATGGCTACTGCTCCTAGAATTACGTACAACTTTGTTTATTAAATATTTCCATGTTCTATAATCATGCTTTTTTTTTTGCTATGTTCGGTATCTAAATTAAAAGTGAACCTGGTTTTGATTTGAGAATGTGTTTACAAATTATCTATGATATTAAAAAAAAGGTTGTGAAACAAATATTTTATAAATACTTTAATTTTTAAAATAAATTATTTTTATAATTCACTACAAGACTTTACTTCGTTTCATTATACGTCGTTTATGTTTCAGTTTCTTGTATTGCTCATGGAGCCATGATTGTTTTTTGTATCGCTCAAGATGAAAAAACCGTTAAAATGTGTTTTCCTATTACTATGTACTACTAAATTGATTTTAACTCCAAAACGTTCATTATGTGATAATCTTTAAAAAAAAAATATCATCGCATATACGCTATTTTTATTTGAATTTTCGAAGAAGCTGTTTAGAATGGCAATCTCATTATTTACCATCATTTGCCAATCAACTAAGTGAGCCGAATTTTAGGCTCAATATAAGCAGGAGTATTTCGCCTATTCAGCCAGTTAGTTCACTTACACATGGGGAAAGACCATTGGTCAGACATTTCTACTGCAGGACCTCTTCTTCCCTCAGAAGTTTTGGCCTGCCCTCCCTCTCATCAGAGATCCATAAATGTAAGTAGCTAGTCCTGGCACCAACTGAAATTGGACAGCTTTTGATATGTCAGCCCAAGACTGTTGGAGGTTCTCGGTGAAAGGGATTGTCTCGACAGAAGTTTCTTTAGATTTAGTTCCGGTCTCCTCACTGAAAATGTTGTTGCAATTTTTTAATACATTTGTAGCTTAGCAGTAACAACATATAAAAAAATAATTAAATTATCTTAAATTTGTATTCCTTATAAAATACTAATTGTACCGACCCGGCGTTACCCGGGATCTAGTACGTTCAAATTTGTTTGTCTAAATATTTCTATGTTTTATAATCATGCTTTTTTTGCTATGTTCGGTATCTAACCTAAGAGTGGACAAGGTTTTGATTTAATAAGAATAAAACAAGACATAAGTAAAAAAGAAAAGAATTAATAACTCAATAATCCAGAAAAAAGCAAGTAAGGAAAGCTAACTTTTATTAGAAGAATAATAGTTTTTCCTCTTAACTTATTTTTTTTTCGTGGTGATTATTTAAGAATATTTACATATTACCAACAGGGAACAGATTATGAATTTTTTTAAATTGTAGCAAAGTATGTTAGTTTTTTTGAAAATAACATGGTACAACAATAACAAAAGAAAATAGATCAAAGTTTGATTTGTCAGCTTAAATCGTATTTTGGTCCAACATAACATAATTCGGCTAACATAATTCCATACAGTGGAAATATAATTCATAGAATAAATGCTGAAAGTTTGATTTGAATTGGATAATTCTATGATTTTGGGTGATGAAAAATATTAATACATTAGTTTATTTGCAATCAAAGAGAAGTAACTCTGTATGCACGAATACAGAGTTATGTCCTTTCTTTAAAATGGCGGCCATTTGAAAATAATTCTGACCTGAGCAAAGTGTTATCTGGAAGAAATAAAATAAAATTACATTTTATTCTTCTTAACAACATTCTGCAACGATCTTCAAGGAAAACTGCTGAACCAGAATCAAATATTTATTTTGAAGGAAGAAAGCTATCAAGGACAAAGAAATGATAAAAGACTGACTTTACTTTATATATTAGATTGAATAAAAAAATTCATAAAAATGGATCAATTTTTTGGTAATAAAAAAATCAACACATTGGTTTAGTTATTAATTAAAAAAAACCTTTATTCACCCCAAACAAGGCATATTGCCACTGAAGCATAAGAGGCCAGATTTATGAGAGGGGGGGGGCAACCTGCTTGTTCACATTATATTTAAATGTCTGCATGTTGTTTATACCAGTCAAGCATATGTCTTCGACAATCAGTCTGGCTAAGTCTGGATAATTTTTGAGAAAATGAATAACCTTGCTTCTGTTGGGTTGAGATATGTTTCTGTGCAGTTCTAGGAGGTCCATCCTCCCAGGCTTTACTTTCTCTCTTTGAGAAGGGGTTAGTTTATTCCTAATCGCTGATGAATGCAGATGGGCTTGCTCAGGTATATTTTTGTGTGGTTAAGGTGTTTACCTTCGCTTGTGTGCTGGTTTCGCAATCTCCACCTCTTCCCATGGTGGGAGGGGGTTAGGGTTATGTTACCTATGTTGGTATTGTCAAAGAAACAGGAAGTAAAAAGGGAACTTCAAAAGAAAGCGGTCTAAGAAAGAAGCTCTCAGAGTAGAAAATATGCCGGCATCTAGGAACCTTTAGAGTGAATGGATGGGATTTTGCTGCTCATTAGGTTGGTTGGGGGTATTTTCGCTGAGTAAAAAAAGGGAAGAGTAGTCTCCTTAGTGGCAGTCTTTGGGGTGGGTGTACTAATAAACTAAATTCAGCATTGCTTGCCACCCATAAAAAGAGGCTCGAAAAACACGGTTTGCTAGTTCAGGGGATGGAAGCTTTGTATAGCTTCTGATGGACTAAAACTTTTGGTCAATACAATTTTAGTTTCTCATGGACATAGAGCATTTACATCATTTTTTATATTCCATAATTATTCGAAACAAACGTCAATGAAAGAAACGTTTAATTTATATCCAACAGAAAATAATTATTTTCGAAGTCGCTATTTGTCTGTCCCATCCTCAATCTAAAAACATAAATTATCTCAGCAAGTATAAATCACAACGCTTTTTTTTCGATATTAATTAAAATTACAATCATTATAAAAACTTCATAAGTTTGAAACAAATTAAAACTTTAAAAAATAAATACTATTTCAGTGAACAGACACTACGTCTAATCATGCAATTCTTAAGGCAGTCGAGTTCGAGTGACTTTTGACAAATGTCATTATTTGCCCAAGAGTCACCAATTTTCTGTGAAACTTTGATGATAGAACATTGCATGCTAATTTACTTGCGTCACCGAGCATTTTGAATGGCTGGCATTAGGATGCAGTTATGGAAGAATAAGAAGAAGCTATTTCGGGCTTAGGAGCATTTCATCCGGTTTTAGTTGGTTTTATTTGGTGTTTTGCTCGCTTAGGTTATATTCTTGTCTTTTGAGTTCCATTGATGCAACCATTTTACCTGTGGCACTAATAGAAGAAAAAGATTGGAGAAGAAAGAGAAGAAACAGGAGAGAAAAGGATTTAAGAAGAAGATAAAGATTAAAGAAGAATTAGAAGATTGAAGAAGATAGAAGAAGACAAGGAAGAAGAAGATTGAAAAAGATAAAGAAGGAAAAAGAAGACAAGGAAGTAGATTAAGATTAAGATTGAAGAAGAAGAAGAAAAGAAAAGATTTTAAAAGAAAGTTTGAGAAGATTTTAGAAGAAAAAAGTTTAGAAAAAGGAAAAGAAGAAAAAAAGTTTAGAAAAAGGAAAAGAAGAAAAAAAGGAAGAAAAAGAAAAAAGGAAGAAAAAGAGTAAAAATAAAAAAAAATTGAAAAATAATGTTTATGAATATTTTAGAAAAAGAATATTTAAGTAGAAGAAGAAGAATATTTTTATTCACGGAAATTATGAATTGCTATTATTGTAACAATCAATTAACACAACTATTAATACATATACACATTTATTTAAAGGAATAACTCTCTAGGTTGATGAACTAACAAGAAGTAGGCTATCTCATACAAAGAAGACCAAGTAAAAAGAAGCGAAGCATGAGTTATCTCACCCTGCAATAACTACTATTCGAATAAATGTAAACAACCATTAATCACAACTTTTGTTGGATTTAGGGGAAGAGGAAACTAATCAGCATACTTTTAGATATTGACAAGAAGAAAGCATTAAATTAAGAATTCTGTGTTCAGTTCTAATCTGTTATTAATTTGTAGGTTCAGTCTAGCTATAAGTATCGCTTCCTTAATGCTAAGGTTACCAACATGTATTTCAGTAGCCTCAATACATAGAGTTATGTCTTTATTACATACATATTTATATTTATCTTTTACTAAAATTTAATAGTTGTAACTTTTCTAACTTTATAAACAAATAAAGCACGAATTATCTCCCCCTGTGATCATTATTACATGAATAAATTAATCATGATTTTTGTTGAATTGTGTGGGAGGACTAATGAGTGCATTTTTAGATATTTGTGAAAAAGTGCCAATTTGGGAGGGGATCATTTTTTCAATCTTCTTAGGGCGAAAACCAGAGTTTTTCTGGGGTCAGCAGTATTTGTTTCATATCAATAACGATCAATTTTAACTTTTGGTAGATGTTGAGTAAAAACTAATGAAGGTAATTTTGCATATGTAGGGTTTAAGAGAAGTGCTTTTAATAAGAAGTAAAGGGGCTACTATTAGCTCCATTATAAAGACAAGTTCTGTTTGATTCATAAAATGAGCGCAACTACATTATAATATAATAAGGGGACATCCAGACAGTACAAAACAATGCAGCTGAATATGATTGTTTTAAAAATAAATGTTACTCAATTCAGGTCGTTGCACCATGGAACAAGCTTCCAGCAGCTATAATCAGCCTGCATACGACCAAACAGTTTGGATCGCTGCACCGTGGAACAGGCTGCCAGAATCTGTGGTCAACCTACAGACGACCAAACAGTTCAAGACAGAGCTGGAGGCATCATGGCTGCTGGTCTTTGCATAATTACCCCTCACTTGAGCAGCA
Organism: Sepiola atlantica; assembly: GCA_963556195.1. Lineage (NCBI taxonomy): Eukaryota > Metazoa > Mollusca > Cephalopoda > Sepiida > Sepiolidae > Sepiola > Sepiola atlantica. The sequence goes on along the minus strand of OY744516.1, from coordinate 70,764,443 downwards.
GAGGATGCGTTTGGACGTGATTCTGGTGTAATACATCATCAACCAGCAAACAGCAATAGATACTTAATAGGTTTCAGTAACAAGTTGAGAATAAATCCCATAGCGCTCCGTGTCAGACGAGCGCATGTATATCTGCACTGGTTGGGTCTTACATCAAACTGTTTAGCGCATGTCAAATGTGTGCAAGTGTTGCATAGCCCACTCTTCAGCCGCGGCGGTTCGTATACTCGTCCCGATACGGGCCGTGGCTTTACTCGTTTCGTATACTCGTCATTCTCAAAAGGGGCGTGGCAGTTCACATAGCTCGTCATTTTTAAAACATCATAAATCACATAGTTCATATATTGTTTGCATACCTTTACATTTCTCCCTCGTCGTGTAGAGGGTCGCCGTCTCGATGTCGTCTAGTAGATGAATTCTTTCTTCTTTCCTTCCTGCCGTGAACCACGCTGTCCGTTGTCTGCAACAAAAGCTTCCCGACATACTCACCAAACAAGAATCTCTTTAAGTTTCAATTCTTTTTATTACAAGCGTTGTTATTTATCGGCCTGAGAGAGAGAGACAGAGAGAGAGCAAATCACTACTTTATCGTAGTTACTTATCAAATAAGTCTTAACCATTCATGGAGGGGGGGGGGAAAGGATATCTCCGCTTGTATTTTCTTAGGGAAATATTTCCCTTATCTGTTGTAAATTACATGGTAACAATCACGTCTCATCGGTTTGCCTCCAAAATCCAGAATCTAAACTCGCTTCTCACGAAGAACGAGTGACGTCACGGATCCCTCTGTTTCCCACGCAAGCGCCTGTGACGTCACAGAGACTGTCGCAGGTGCACATTGACCCTTGATCTGGGATCTCGTTACACGGTAACCTTGTCACGTCTGTGATTTCTGACTGTGAGAACAGGCCCTATTCTGCACTCGACTACCGGTCAACCCTGCGTTAATTTGCGCAAGTCAAACCAACGATTTCCAACAGATACGTCCATTCCCATAGGACCATTATCCAACACAAGGTTTTACGTCTTTGGTTCGACTGGGATGCGAACATCGCATGTCTAGTCAGTTTGAATCGGACTGATGAAAAGTCAGAAAACAATCTACCAACTTTTCAGGGGATGTGTCTCCGATGCAAAGTGTTCTGATTGGATGGTGTATCATCATTCCACGTGGGAGCATAAGCTTGCACAAAAGAAAATATGTTTACCTATAACTGTTGCAGATATTTGCAAATGCTTGCACTTTCAGGGTATTTTACTTTTCTGCATGCATGGTTATATAACTTCGTGCAAAAGTTTGTGAAAAATAAATGAACCAATTTCGAGGAAATCAGAAGATGAATGCAGTAACGGAATAAAAGATGAACAGAATAAAGAACTAACGGAATAACGGAATAACAGACTACCAGACGAACAAATTAACAGAATAACATATTAATGGAAAAACAGCCTAGGTGGATAACGAACTAATAGAATAACGTAATAAGAGACTAATGGAATGACAGACTAACAGACAAACAGATGAATGAAATTACAGAATAATAATATAATCTCTTTCTGATTAACATCAGCGATAAAAATATCTAACATAAAGTTATCTTGCTGTATTTTCGAAGTCAGACTTAAATAGCAATCAATCTGTCATATCGATACTTGATTCTAATTAGCCTATTTTTTTTTTCGTCTTTTTCTTCCATTATGTTATTGGCAAAATATATTTTATTTTGCATTAGTTCCTTTCTGAAAATACTTATTCCGGAAAAGAAGACTTTTTACCTTACTGAATATCCTTATACATTAAAAGAAAGTAATCATTTTATATATATATATATAAGTCCAACACATGCCAGCATGTAAAACAGACTTTAAACCGAATAGAAAATACTCATCTAAATTGTCTCTCTTAGATTCGTTGGAATCTGTTTTTCCATTCTCCTCTCTCTCTCTCTTTCGATATATAGTATGTTGAATACCGATGCAGCAACCCTATTACAAAAATGGCTATCTGACATATACTTTTAATAAAATACTCCCCCCCCCCCGCACCCACTCAAATTTAATTATTATCTGAGCTCGCTTACGGGGAAACTTCACATAATGTTTTAATCTCTATAACGTTATTGGATGTAAATAACTTAAAACACTTTAAATCTTTTAATACGTGATTTCTAGTTATCTTTAAAACTAAAACGTTACAAGTGAATGCCTACTTCAGTCTACTAAATCATTTAGAGTGAAATTCGTTTAATTATATTTTTTTAATTTATTTCCTGCATTTTGAGTGCGTGCATGTAGTTCAGGGGTAAGCACAAAACAAAACGTCATCAGCATCGTCACATCCTTTATCATGCTTACGTGTCTAATTAAGGAGTGGTGAATGATGAAATTAAAACTCTACAATGGTATATGATCCTTTTTTTTCTACTGTTGGATTCTTTTGTTTTGATTTAGATAAGGTTTTATTTTTAAAAATTTTAGATCAGGATCTATAATTTGTATTATTTGTATCGTTCAGACTACTGTTCTCATCTTGAATGTTATTATCACAACGTGCTGGCCGATGTAACCTCCGACCTTCTTCAGATGAGTCGTTTCGAACTCGGGAATCTATGCAGAATTTCAAACTGAATCCTTTATTAAATCCATGGGGATAGATTGTTCTCTTTTCGTCAGTCATCACAGGGTCAAAGAAGTGTTAAGTAATTTGATGTTATTCTCACAACGTTTCAGCTGATGAAACTTCACACCTTCTAAAGGTTTTATGCTTAAAAATCTTTGAGATGAGGATTTTTTCATTTTTTTTTTATCATAGTTCACCCCAAACAAGGCAGGCCGCCACTGTAGACGTAAGGGGCTACTGAGAAAAAAGGGTGACGGTTTTTTTTTTGGGGGGGGGGGGGTTCAACCTAAGTTAGGAGCTGCGCAGCGAGATGTCTGTTTACATTAGTTTTAAATTTCTGCATGTCAGTAACGTCAGGAAAGCAGGGAGCAGGAAGGGAGTTCCAGAGTCCAGCAGCACGAGGAAAGAAGCTTTTGGAGTAGAAAGCTCTTCAGCATCTGGGGACCTCCACAGTGTATGGATAAGATTTGGCAGATTGTCGGGTTGGTCTAGTGAATTTACGTCGTGGGGGTACCAGAGCAGCAAGCTCATCAGAGCACAATCCATTGAAGTACTTGTAAAACAAGCACAAGGAAGCAACATTGCGGCGATGGGACAGGGGCTGGAGCTTTGTGGATAGTACAGGACCTATCAAGTTGGCGACTCTTTTTGGGACCTTGTCGAAGATGGAGAGACCAGCGGACGGTGCACCAGCCCAGATGTGGCAACAATACTCCATGCATGGGCGGATGGTGGCTTTGTAGAGATATAGGATAATGTCAAGTGTGAGAAGTTTACTGGCACAGTAGAGGGAGTCCACCTTCTTTGCAGCAGCCCTGGATTGATAATTAGTTGTATGTGTATTATTTGGACTACTGTTCTCATCTTGGATATTATTCTCACAACGTTTCGGCCGATGTAACCTAGGAATCTGAACAGAGTAGATTTAAGGCCCCTAAAATTCATACTAGAATTGTCCGCAAGGCCCCCTGGCGCAATGGATATAAGTGGTAAGTAATAATCATTTCTAAGTGACTGTCTTCTGGAGGTTGAAAGTTCAATATTCAGTACGGGCTATACAAAGAATACAATTACAAATTACTTATTTCTACCCGAGCATGGCTCACAGAATGAAAGCAAGCTACCCCCATGGATTAATTAAAGTGTTCTGTTCGAAATTCCAAATAAATTCCCGAGTTCGACATAAAAATTCCCGAGTTCGACAAGACGCTTGAGGAAGGAGGTTGAAATGTTTTGATAATAACATCCAAGATGAGAACAGTAGTCCGAATAATCCAAATAATACAAATTATTAATCCTCATCTAAAATATTCTGAAACATAAAATAGTAATGATGCTACTACTACTACTACTACTACTGAAGATGTTCGATTCTTCTCTGGCATCGGCTAACACATGCATTTTTCAAACTTCTATCTTGTAAGTTTAGCAAAGAATTTGGGTAAAATTGTAGTCCTACACCCTGTGTAACCTCCTCTCCACAATGAGAGCCGATAATCCAAATAATACAAATTAGATAAGGTTCTTGAAAAAAAAAGGTCATGGGTTTGCTGATTGTCTTAGAATGGTGGCTCTGGCAGATTCAGATGTGTCCGTCTCAACTCTAAGCGATGGAGAATGGTCTGATGTTGAAATGGCAGCCTTTCTCATGTTCTTTGTGTTCTTGAAATGATTTCACTGCTTCAGGAGAGAATAAAAATTTCATTACCGTCGTTCATTTTTTTTTTTAAACAATGAATATATATAAAAACATTTGTTTTGCAACATAATTCTTGTTTTTGCAACATATCAAAATGAATTTTTTTAAAAATAATGAAAACATTTTAAAGTCTTCAATAAAGTTTCTTATGAACAATGAATATCAGCAATTATTTTTATATAACTCACTAAGAGACTTTGCTTATTTTCGTTTAACCTCTTTTCTGTTCCCATATTTATATCGACTGCCGGCCATATTGGATCTATGCCAGTATGTAGGCTTATGCATTAATTTACTAATGTAAAACGTGTTTTATTTTCCTATTTTATACGTAATGTTAAATTGATTTTAACGCCAATAAGTTCAGCATGTCATAATCTAAAAAAGAAATACAATTTTTGAGCTACTGCATTTTCCGATAAAATTACATGTCAGTAATCGAAACGTTTACCGAAAGAGCTTATAAAATTACGTTGACGCATTGGTCACCCCTCCCCGTAAGATCATCATAGATCTTTTCTTCTTTTAGAAATGAGTCACCATTTATCAATGCCAAAAGCCACTCGAGGATACGAGTTAATGAGATGGATGGATTGTGTCAGTTGAATGACAAGATGCACCCAAAGAAGCTCAGAGGTTACATCGGCTACAAAAAATTATGAGAATAGCATCCAAGATGAGAACAGTAGTCTGAATAATCAAAATGATACAAATTATCAATCCTCATCACAAAAATTCCGAAACACCTTTTATATATTTGTATGTTGGCCGTTCAAATAACATTACAAAATTAAACAACCTAATATGTATTCCTCATACAGGGTTTAAGCTGACCCTGAGATCATACCCCGTTAACATACTATGTAACCTGTTGTACCCGGCAAAGAAAATGTAATTTGCATGAATTAGCATGTTACAACTTTTTTATCTGTATGATTCTGTTTTTGTCGGCATTAGTTTCACAGATTCCTTTTTAGAATCAGGTACTCACAGGAGGGACCATGTGAAGGTTGCCAACATTCATAGTGGATGTGGTGCTATGGACCTGACACAATTCGCCATGGCACATTGGGTCATCTGTCACCTCTAGGCATAATTTGACTAGACTACATTTGATAAGCAAATCTAATCTCTTCTGTAGAACGCCCTCTCTTTCACCCCAAACAGCCAATTATCTGATGTGCATAACTTGGTTGCTCACTTATAAAAACTCAGCAATTTGAATCTGATACTTGTAACTTTCAGAGTGATATTTTATAATTATCGGAAGTTTATAATTATGGTTTCCTGTTCTCAACTGAACTTTCTAGCTAATCACATAAAATGATTGACATCTCCCTTTCTCTCTCTCTCTCTCTCTCTCTCTATATATATATATATATATATATATAATGAACATTATACATTATTTTGATCATCCATCGGTACTTTTGGTTTCATGGAAACACTGAAAACGCAACCCGCAAGGTTAAAGATACGGATGAACCGGTCACATTTGGTATCTTTAACCCTGTGGGTTGAGTTTCTAAACCTGCTATATACACCTACGTAGGCTCTACGTCTCAATTAATAAAGAGCCGCATCTCCTCCCACATGTATTCATTCAACAACAACACCAATAACAAAACCTCGCTAACAAACAGTCAAATATTTTAAATTAAATAATATCCCATTCTCTCTAAAATGATAAATCTTTAACAAATCAAGATCTTATACCCCAGCCGCAAAATGTTGCCACCTTTGCACTTTCGAAGCACTAATGATAATCACCACTGCAAGAGAGAAGAATATCGTAAACTCAAGAAATGAGATAATTTCATACTGTCACTATAAAAGAAAATTTAAATACGCCCAACTTATAACCCCAATAGACACCCCACACACCACAGAACCCATACTTTCGACCCATTATATATGTATGTGTCTTGTATCTCTTATGGATGGGTATATATGTGTGTATATGTATGTGTATATGTATATATATCTGTATGTATGTGTGTGCATGTGTGTTGTATATCCATGAGAAATTTAGGATATGTGTTTGCGTATGTGTGTATATATATACATACATGTATGTGTATGTGTTGTGTATGTAAATTCTGCCCCCATGTAATCATAAAAAAACGAGATTTGTAGAATTTTCCATTCCAAAGTACTCTTACCCTGTCTTAAACTATTACATAATCCCGTAATCCCCCCCCACTGATTGATAATAACTCTACTAGTCCACCTGCCAATACAGTTCTATCACCCCCCTAATTTTTACTTAGATATACGCCCGATGGGGGATCATATTTGTGCGCATATATACATGTGTAGACTTTCTCCGGTATCTGTGTCTGTGTGCGTGAGTGGGGGTATGTATTTGTATTTGTATGTAGGTGTATATATGAATATGTGTGTGCATGTGAATGTATGTTTATGTATGTGTGTATATATATATATATGTATATGTGTATATGTATGTATGTGCGTAAGTATGTGTGTGTATATGGATGTATATATGTTGTGTATATCTGTATCTATATATACGTGCGAGTGTGTATATATGCGTACCTGCCATGTGTCAGAGTATCCCACATGACAGCCCCATATGTATGTATCCACATGGTATTCCAACTCTCTTGCCTTTAGTGTCTTCATGACCTCCTGTCTCTCACTGCTTTGTTAATCTGACTGATGTGGAAGTCCATGAACATACGTTATCACATGCATGCATGTGGGATGTGTATATCGATGTTCACATATCGGTCGCTCCAGGAACATTTAGCTGTCTTGTGCATCTGATACTTGAATTCACGGTTAGTGCGACCATGGTCTGACCTTGTTGCCCTGCAGAAGATATTTTTGGTAAACCTGCCTAAACTAATAAAAACTTACAGATCCCAAATACTATCTATCTTTGGGAATTAAAATTTCTTTAAGTAAACTTATTTTTGAAAGGATTAGAAAATAAATTTTTTGAAGAAAAGATCTTTTGAAAATAATTCTTTCTCTAGGATGTTTTTTTTAAATAACTATAAAACAATAACTCTAGCCTTTGACCTTTAAAACGCCAAGACGAGCACTCATTTTCTTCAAATTCCTTTCATATCCTTCTAATTTACCTCCACCCTTATATAAACTTATTCGCCTCGGCAAAATATAAACAACTCCCTTCCTCCAACCATAAACTCCGTACAGCTTGATCCTGACCGCCTAAGCTCCCATCACCCATACCCTAACCCTAATTCTGCTAGCTAATTAAAAAGAAAATGTAAAAAGATATATTTACACAGTATTATATACAGTATATTTTATATACGTATGTGTATATATGTATGTGTCTGTGTGTGTGTTGATCTATATATATATATATGTGGGTATGTATACATACCAGTCCACTCATCTTTGATTCCCTACGCCCCTTCCGCATCTGTTGCCCCCCACTATCAACAACTAATATTCCTATCCATCCCAGCAAGCAAATAGTTATTTTCGCCACCGCCTACAAGTAACACATCCAATCCGCTCCAGCTTGAAAAATATCGGGTCTAAATCCATGTCTATAACCTATCGATACACTGATCAACCAGGGAGCTAGAGGTTTTCGTAATGCACACTTTGATATATACCGACAACTAACTGCCAAACTTTATTCTAAACCCTGTGAAACGGATAATTCCAATACCAAACTACTGCACAGACAGAATAAACTGGACGTTACCAATTGCCGTCTAAATATCAGCCTCTTAACAAAAATATTTGGATTCCTAAACAATTTGAGTATTATTCTTTTTCAAACATTCATTTCCAATATAACAGCTGTTTTTATTTTTGATGTGTTTTTGGACAGCATCCACCCTGACTTTACACTCTCATCTCAACATAACACTCTTTAACTTTTGGTCTTTATTTTGTTTTATTTTATGTAACATTTTCATAGTTAAATGTTGCCGATAATATTTACAATTACATTGTCGGTTTTCTCTATCCTCTGACGAAAAGAGTTTATCTTTGAAAATCCATGGATTAAGGATATGAGGCTCCTTGTTCTGAACTTTTGATGTTCTAATAAATATTGTCTCTTTACAATTTTTTATTCTCATCTTTCATCTCTAGAATTGATTGATCTATTCAAGATATTGAGCTTTATATTATCATGATAGATTATTATTAAACGATAATTCAATTATCTTTAATTTAATTCAACATTTAAATATTATATATATATATATATATATATATATATATATATACACTAGAAGAATACCCGTCCCAGGACAGGTAAAATTAATTCCTCAAATAGAACTGTTTTGCACCACTTTTATGTACTTTTAGGAAGATTAAAATCAAGATATAATGATACTAAACCTTTTGTCTACAATCCTTATTCTAATTTGTTCAAAATTCATTACATAGTTTTGATTCAAGAAGCAAGTGATTAGGCAAGACCACGCAGAGCGGAATCTGAAGACAGTTGACCCACTGAACCGTGAAAACTGGAGAGTGAGCTTGTGTAATATCAGAAAACGCCTGATCCCCTGAACATGGGGAAAGTGAAGTTAAACGAATAGAAGAAGAAGGAGAAGAAGAAGAAGGAGATCATTCAAATATTCATTGGAAGCGAATAATTCTGAATCGAAGTCTATACAAAAACCTCTTTTAGCAGTAAGAGCAAAATTCCGTTGAGAAGCAAATATTTATATGAAAAGGGTGAATTTAGTGTTAGCACGTCGTCCATCTTTTTTTTCTTGGTTCTCATGATTCATGACTTGAGAGAATTGAAAATTGAATTGTGGGAATTGTTAACAAAAGTAGTTCTATCAAGAGAGTCGAGATCTTTTTTCTTCTTCTCTTTTTTACCCCGCGAGCAAAGTGGCTCTGAATACGCTGCCAAACCGGCCACTCAAATTGCTGATATCTCGAGCAGGAATATTTTTTTTCGCACAATCTTTCAATAACATTTATTTACGGCTTCACTCACTTGTTTAGGTTTCTCTTACGGTCACATACCATTGTTCCGCAGTCTTGTATCTTATTATCGAGTAAGACAATACTGCTGAATATCCAGCTGCCATATATTTTCTCAAATGCTCTGTATTGTAAAGAAAGTACAGGTACTCACTAATATTTATCAGTGTTACGTATACTTAATGAGATCTATGCAAGGTCTACCAGATAACCTAGTCGTTATCCCTGTACAGGATATATCCTGTTCATACATAAAGCCAGATCCACCTGAACAAATATATTTTAACTAATATTTATACTAGCTAAGGTACCCATTTAGAAATGTTGCGTATTCTTTCTCAACCTAATATCAGACACTTTCCGTCTTTTATGCATAACTCTGGTACAGCCCATACTTGAGTATGCCATCCAGACAACAAATCCTTATCTACAAAAAGATATTGGACACCTGGAGCATGTTCAACAGTTGCCAACCAGGATGGTGACAGGATTCTCCACGCTTAGTTACAAAGAGTGGTTGCAAAGACTAAATCTATTCTCACTTGAGCAGCAGGAGACTTGATTCTGGCGTACAATATCATTAACGGAAATTGAAATCTACCTTTCGAGGAGTTTTTCACGCCAGCGCCAAGTCGTGGTCCATTCAGGCACTCACAAAAGATGTACCACCATCGATTTTGGTCCAATAAAAGAAAGGCAGCATTTTCTGTCCGTGTTTCTGCTCTGTAAACAACCTATCAGAGGATATTGTGACGATGAGTACTATATCAAGATTTAACGCAGCCTTAGACAAACATTCAGGCTGTATGTGGATATAAATAGTTTCCACCGGTCTCTTTACATGGTTTGTTTCACGATGCTATTTTTTGCCAAAAAAATTTGATTGGATATATTTAATGAGATCTATGCAAGGTTTATCCCATAACCTATTTGTGATCCTTGTCTAGAACATATCCTGTTTACACATAAGGCCATACCAACCTGAACAAATATATTTTAACTAATATTTATACTAGTTAAGGTACCCACTAATATTTAACGATGTTACATATACCTTATGAGATCTATAAAAGGTCTACACCATAACCTATATATTTTAACTAATATTTATACTCATTATTCGTGGGTCAGGATAAAGCTGTTCTCTTGGCACCTTTCTCTCAGAAAGCTGGTATATATTCATGAAGAAGGAGAAGAGAGGAACTTTATCATTAATTTCATTGACTATTACACATATTGAACACCATTCACTAAACTGTACCCCCCCCCCCCCCCACGGTCAATACCATTGCTTGTAACTTATTATCGAATAAGAAAATATTATTGAAGATGTGACTGGCATATATTTTCTCAAATTCTTTGTATATAGGTGTTTTAGAGAAAGTACAAACACCCACTAATATTTACTAGTGTTACATTTTTTTATTTACTTATCAAGACCAAGCGCCACTAGAGGATATGGGTTAATGAAACAGAAATAATTGCCAGCTAGAAGATGAGGAACACTATAGGAGTATTAACATTAATCAATGGTATAAACTGTGTTTGATTACTTATAGAGCGGTCCATTACAAGAATTTGTTGACATTGGTTTTTAAGACGACCAAGTTGTAAGCAACAGGGAAACAGTCCCACAGAAACGTGTTCCACAGACGGAAAGCCCTTGCAAAGAAGCTCTGTCCATGAAAATTCCACCTGATGCTAGACACATGGAGGTAGAAAGTCTCTTTTAGTTGTAGTAGAAGACGTGTTTTTTTATGAATGTCTTACAAGAAGAAACTAAAAACTGGAGCTCAGTCAAGCACCTTTCATGGAAATAACGATAGAGTAGAGAGAGACTAGTATCGTCTCTTCTATGAGAAAGGGGATTTAGAAAAGAGAAGAGATCATCCACTCCCACACACTAGATATACTTAATAAGATCTATACAAGGTCTACTCCATAACCTTTGTGATCCCTCTCTAAAAATAATACTGTTTACGCATAAGGCCAGATCCACATGAACAAATATATTTAAAATAATATTTAGGTACTGGCACACTTTACGACCCATGCTGAAACCGATTTTTCGTCTGCATCTTCCGGCAGTTTACGTAAACAGTTGAAAGATGCCCTCGCGCTTAGCCAATCAGATTGCAACAGACAAGTGTGAATTGCGAAATAAGTAAATCTTAAAATTCAATAAGTTAAGAAAATTGATTATAGCAATCATGAATTTCAGTATTTTAAAACAGACCGTTCAGTCGCCCGAACGACTTGTTGACTTTTGTCAGAAAAAAAACTTTTTCACCCTTACTCTAAAAAAAAACAAACATCCTAACACTAAACTAACCCTAACTTAGTCGGTCTGGTTTAAAAGCTGTACCAGTACCAAAAAAAATCCAAACATTTTATTTAAACAAAAAACGTAATTATTAAACAAACTTTGACTTTCTTGTGAAAAACAAAATTCATTACAGTTTTTTCATTATATTTTCTTCGTCAAAAAAAAATCTTTTCATTAAATTTACCATACGATGACTGTTTCTTCCTTGTTTTAAATGTTGTTTGATTATTTTTTTTCAAGTTTGATAGCGTCGCTTCGTTTTGATTTTTTTTATTCAGCATCTTCCGGCTGTTTACGTTAACTGCCAGAAGATGCCGACAAAAAATCGGTTTTACTATGGGTCACAAACTGTACCAGTAAGAATATTTATACTAACTAAGGTACCCACGAATATCTTAGAGTGCTACATATATTTAATGAGTACTATGTTTTTTTGCCCATCCTTTTCTGGGCCAGCATGAAGCTGTTCTCGTGATACTTTGCTCTTGGACGGCTGATATATATTTACAAAGAAAGAGACTTAATTTTATTGACTGCTGAAAATACTGAGCTACATCCTCTAAAATTAGAGTTGCTATGGCTGTACCACACCCACAGATTTCTTATTTATCAAAACCTTACATTACGTGTACTTTCACTGAAAATCTTGGCAGCAACTAAAACGCAACTTACAATTTTTCCCATTTCATACACTTAGATAGACTGTTGTAGAGAAATTACTGATACCCTGTTTCCTTATACAACGAACTATCACTATTAGCAACAGAGCTTAATACTACATAAAAAGATAAGTTGTTTTTATACCGTTACCATGGTTTTACACGCTTTTGTGCGATCTTCAGACATTGAACTCCGAGTTTGAAATCGAATTCACTATCAAATGGAATGATAATGTACAATAAATTCGACTCCAAACTCGGAGATTAAACTGTCTGAAATTGTGCGTGAACGTGTGGAACCATGGTAATAGTATACAAAATAACATATCTTTTTATATATTTATGATAATTATGGAAATAATAATCCAAAATAATTGAAAACGAAAAAATGAAAAACCGAAAATTGTTTATATATTCATCAACGTTTCTTCTTTATTGCAGTCTTCTTGAGAAAGTCTTGAAATAAAAATGAAACGTTGATGAATATATAAACAATTTTCGATTTTTCCTTCTTTCATTTTCCATTTTCCACATATATATATATATATATATATATATATATTCATGTTATTGATGAGTAAATTTGTTCAAATAATATTCTTCTATTTGAAACAAAATTCTAATTGTTTGTTAGATGAAGTATTTGAAATATGTGTTGCCAATAAATTTGAAATATAAGAAGGAATATTAAATTAACGGTGTTCCACATTTTTTCCAATTCCATTAATCATTTTGAAGATCTCAATTAAATCCCCCCTCCTCTTCATTCAATTAAACCCTCCTCCATTCTTCTCTCTTGCAAATTACTTAAAACTCACGATTCTAATCCATCTTTCAGCTATTTTATGATTAGGGACGTCACTTTTCTTTGTATGCCATCTAATTTCAATACCATTTATTATTATTATACTAAAGCTGAGTTTATCAACGTTTATTTCTCTAAGGCTTTTTTTTTCATATACATTTAATCATACAAAATACATGTTAAAACATTCCTTAATGTTCTGTTGACATGAGACCACCTTCTCAGGCATTACCTTATTCTTTGGGGGGATGGGGAGTATAGTACCTGCTCTGCTGTCATGAGATCGTTCTCCCAGAAATGACCTCCTCCTTTGAGAGGTTAGTTTAATATCTGTTCTGTTGTCATGAGATCATCTTCTCAGGCATTACCTCCTCCTTTGAGGGATTAGTGTAGTATCTGTTCTGTTGTCATGAAACCATCCTCTTAGGCATTACCTCCTCCTTTGAGGGGGTAGTATAGTACCTGTTCTGTTGCCATGAGACCATCCTCTCAGGCATTACCTCCTTTTTTTTTGGGGGGGGGGTGTATTATCTGGTGTCATGAGACCATCCTCCCAGGCATTATGTCCTTTTTTTGAAGGGTTAGTGTAGTATCTGTTCTGTTGTCATTGAAACCATCCTCCAAGGCATTACCCCCTCCTTTGAAGGGTGGCAGTGTAGTATATGTTCTTTCATCATGATACTATCCTCCTAGGCAAGCAAAAATATGCAACCAGAGCGAGCATATATTTGCTAGTAAAAAAAAATAATAATTCAATGTGTAACTATCAAAGTAACATTGATACGAGAAAAACACATGCATACGTGAATCTGTCTCACGCTTTTATTAATATGGATTTCTCAATTTGAAGAAGTTGAATTGATCGTGTGCTGCGACGCTTCATATAGATGCATGTCGAAGAAAGTCTCCTTTTGTGATGAAGGACTCTTAACGTAAAAGAGGCTTAACTGTCAATTCCGTCAACTTAGAAGACCAGTGTTTAAATAGAATTCGGGATTTAGCAGCCGCACAAAAGGACAAAACGAATTATTCTTGGCGTTCTGGTAGCATCAGACAACTGCTTAGCACTCTACGCGTACCAAATAAGTATAACGTTATTCTAGATGGGATATACAGTTATTTATACTATTACATAAAGCTTGTACTTACACTAAGAAAGCTTTCTTTATTTAGTTGTCTATTCCTGGTTGCTTTAACTTTCATTTCTGTTTCAACCCCCCCACACACACACACACACACACACACGTGATTAACTTTGCTTTGAGGATAGCACAACAATCCCTCACTTAATACTCTCTAACCCTAATCCATTAGTAGAAATAGATGCTGCATTTACTTATTATTTGCTTCACTTTGTCAATGTGGAATTTCTACCTTATATCAATAGAGATTTTGTCCGTCTGTCCGTCAGTCACAATTTAATTGTCTAATTTAAAAATATCAGAGATATTAACTACTTTTAGAAATGTAAAATATTGCATTAATAGTAAATAATAAATTCCAAGCTAATAAAGTGGATGCTATATGACCGGAAATCGAAACCGAAACCGTAAGATCTTCAATCTGACGTTCTACAAATTGAGTTATTTAGATTTTCTTATAAATAGATCTTAATAAAATAATTATAGCTTTGGCGTTGTGTCATAGAATTCAAACATAAGCGATAATAAAAAATTAAGAAATGAATGGGTAAACAGCATTAATAGTATTGGAAATTATTTTAATAGTTCAAAACAATTTATATTGCTTTAACTACGTATTGGTGTTAAAAATAATAAAATATTTAATATATACTAGAATTTGGTTGAGTAGAGCCATAACTTTAATTATGATAAAAGTGGATTTCTGGTTTTTATAGCTGAGGAATTTAACTTCATAAATGTGGCACAAGTTGAATTTGACCATAGCTCTACTGTAAACTTGTTGGTCGAGTGGTCTGAAGCGACATCCCCTAAAGACGGTCCCTCATCATAGGAGTAGGTTCGAATACATATATATATATATATATATATATATATATATATATATATATATGATTATTTTCATTTACACAGACATGTGCAAAATTTGGGCGAATACCAAGTGAAATGAGCGAAAGAAAACAACGGTCCCTATTCTACAATTAAACCGATGTTTAAACTTAATTAAATTAAAGAAAATATCTTAAATTTTAATTTAAAAGAGCAAATAATTAGACTTTCTTACTAATTTGTTGTTTTTTAGAACCGAAAGTAGATTAGATATCTTTCTTTATCTTAAAATATCTATTATCGAATATTAAAATTGTAAACAGTTTGCTTTTGTTAGAGATTTCAAATATAGACGTTTTCACCTTTTTTATTCGAATTTTTAATTTTGATAAATGTTTTTGCTCGACCTAGGAAAACTTGCTCCAGTCTGGGGGAGGAAAATTTGACCTGATATTTTTTCAACTGCCGGTCTAGGCCAGATATTTTGTATGAAATTTTAAGACATTAAATGGATCTCTGAATTGATTATTGACAATTTATTGATATTTTTTGGCCAACTTATGAAAAATATGTTTTTTATTCAATCTTTAAAAAATAAACTTCTTTGGGTTTTTTTCGACCCAAATTGTACTATTGAAAAAAAAATGGAAAATCGATTTGTATAAATGTACTTGCACGTTTCTCTGTTGTAAATAATAATATACATTATACAATATAGTTACATTCGTAAAACAAACAAATATTAAACAACAACACAACGATTAATGTTGCCCTGGCTGTCTCTCCTCTTCCAGAGAAATGTTTCTTTAAAAAGAAAATAATCATTAATAATGTTTAAAAGTAAAACTTTATTTACTTAAAACAAATCTAAATTCGCTTCCAAAATAAATAGAAAAAATATCGGGTCAAATTTTCCTTAACTGAAAAAATAGGTTGTTAATTTAATGAAAATTAAAATTGTTTTAAAATACTTCAGGGATTTTTCTATTTCTATTTCATACCTCAGGAAACGAAAATTTACGTATAATCCTATACTTCGTCCGACATGTTCTCCTATAACTCTCAAAATATTAGCGAGATTTTGTTAAATATTATCTTACGGTCTTACACTTAAAGTGACATCCCCACCCATATTGACGAGATCCTTTGACGCCCACCCATGTCCTTCGACCACTCATTGTAGAATAGAACGTTTATGAAAGAAGGTATATTTTCATTATGGAGCGCTAAAAAAGAGCCGTTCCTTTTTTATAAGAGTTGGAGCAGGTGCGGCTCCTTTTTGAAAATGGGGAGCGTGAGAGGAGCCAGCTCCAATTTTGGGCATTGGAGCAGGAGCGGGAGTAGCTCCAAAAGTAGTGGAGCGCGTAAAGCTCTGCTAGTTATTTTAACTTTAATTTCTGTTTGCATGTAAGAAGCCTTCTCTCCCTTTTCCAACCTTTGCGATTTACTTTGCTTCGAGGAGAGAACAACAATCCCTTCACTTAATACTCTCTAACCCACATCCATTAATATAAATAGATGTATTTACCTATTTGTCTCACTTTATCAATATGGAATTTCTGTAGTAATAAAAATGAATTTAGACCTCTATGTCTCTACATAGAGTTCGGGTTCATATATCTGATGGATTTAACTTCATAAATGGCACAGGTTGAATTCGACCTTCGCTCGACTGTAAACTTGTTGGCCGATTGGTTTGAAGTGACATCCTTAAAGACAGTCCCTCATCGTAGGCACAGGTCCAAATACATACACATATAATACATGATACTGTAAAGTCTACTGCAAGGAAGGTAGGCATCTTCTACCGGGCTAGAAAACTTCTCATACCTGCCAGCATCCTATATCTGTACAAAGCTACCATTCGCCCATGTATGGAGTATTGCTGCTACACTTGGGATGGTGCACTAATCTCTTAGACAAGGTCCAAAAACACGCCTCCAATCTAATAGGTCCCACACTGTCTATCAAGCTACAGCCCTTGTCCCATCGCCGTAATGTTGCATCCCTGTGCTTGTTTAACAAGTACTTCAATGGAATGTTCTCCAATGAACTTGTTGCATTGTGCCCCCTCAATGTAAATACTCCCAGCCAACCAATCAAGCAGCAAAATCCCACCTCTTTACTGTAAAGGTTCCAGATGCTGGAAAGCTTTCTACTCTAATAGCTTCTTTTCTGGAAATGCTTCCTTTGGAATTCCCTCATTGCTCTCTGTTTCCCCGACTGTAACAACATGCATAAATAAAAATCTGGCCCCTAATTCACAGTAGGCTCTTACGTCTCAGTGGCAATGTGCCTTGATTGGGGTGAATAAAAGTAAATAATATATATATATATATATATATATATATATAAAGAAAATGAATGATGAAAATAAAAATTGGATAAATTAGAAAATTTATTCATCAAATAATCAACAAGGAAAATAAAAAAAATCACTTTCCTTAATCCATGTATCACTTTACTGAATCCATTCTTATATTATTGCTGTAGCTATTATTTTCTTATCACGATAGTATCTAAGATAAAGATATAATATTTATCTTTGTGGTTGCATTTATATATATATATATATATATATATATATTTCAGGTTTTTGTTGATCTGACAAAAGCGTTCGATACAGTTAATCGGGATGCGCTGTGGAAGGTATTGGGTAAGTTGGGATGTCCTCTTAACTTTGTTAGACTCCTTCGTGAGCTGCATGACAACATGAAAGTACGTGTTAACTACAATGGTTGTCTCTCTGAACCCGTTGCAGTTGACAACGGTGTTAATCAGGGTGATATACCTCCACCTACTTTCTTTTCCATCTTTTTTGCTGTAACTCTGTCATTGGCTTTCATTAACTGTGACAAAGGTGTGTATCTTCGATTTCACACATTGGGTCGACTGTATAACTTACAGCGTTTTAAGACTTTGTCAAGGATATTCTCCACTGTTGTTCGAGATTTGCTTTATGCAGATGATGTGGATCTCATGGCTCACTTACAGAATGGTATGCAGGATACTATAGATATTCCGAAATTCATAATGATCGATTTATTAGTTTAAGAGTTTATTCTGTACAACGATATATATATATATATATATATATATATATATATATAAATATTGCAGTTGACAACGGTATTAAACAAGGTGCTATACCTGCACCTACTTTGTTTTCCATCTATTTTGATGTGACTCTGTCATTGGCTTTCACTAACTGTGACAAAGATGTGTATCTTCGATTTCGTACATCGGGTCGGCTGTATAACTTACAGCATTTTAAGACTTTGTCAAGGACATTCTCCACTGTTGTTCAAGATTTGGCTCACTCGCAGAATGATATGCAGGATATCATGGATCGATTTGCATGGGCGCATAGAAGCATGGGGCAAGACAAAGGCTATGTTTACCCCAGACTCTGGCAACCCGTATCAGGAACCGGATATATTTGTTGAAGGCAACAGACTGTCTGTAGTGGATCGTTTTATGTATCTGGATAGTGTTGATTCAAAAACAGATCGTTGGATGCTGAGATAAACGGACGTATTGAACAGGCTGGTGTGTCTTTTGGTCATTTGGAGAAGCAGGTGTGGGCACCATGTGATATTAGGCTGGAAACTAAGATCTCTGTGTATGAGGTCTGTGTGGTATGCTGTTGAGACATGGACCACTTACAGAGTTCATATTCGTCTGCAAGAGCGTTTCCAGCAGAATTACCTTAGGCACTTGCTTAATATCCATTGGGATAGCTTTACTCCTGATACCGAAGTGTTGGAACGAGCTGCTATTCCAAGCATCGAGTCTCGTATAAGTAAATGCAGACTTCGTTGGGTTGGTCATCTTATTCGTCTTACTGATGACAGACTGCCCAAGCAGGTGATTTATGGAGAACTTACTGGGAATACTCGCCCACAGCATAAACCACATAAGCGATTCCAAGATTGTCTCAAAGACGATTTGAAGTGCTTTGAAATTGATGTTGGAGGATGGGAGGGGGTGGCTGTAGATAGGTCATGGTGGAGGAAAGCGTTTTTTGAAGGCAGCAAGCTTTTTGAAAAGAATAGGATGAAACACCAGCAGGAGAAGTGAGCAGCGAGGAAGAGATGGGGCGTGACATCTCCAGCACATGGAGGAAACTTCGAACACCTAATATGCCAAGCTTGCAACTTGGTAACTATGTCACATGCAGGTTTGTTGAATCACCAACGAGTGCATGTTTTG
Source organism: Sepiola atlantica (assembly GCA_963556195.1). Lineage (NCBI taxonomy): Eukaryota > Metazoa > Mollusca > Cephalopoda > Sepiida > Sepiolidae > Sepiola > Sepiola atlantica. Next base: position 70,745,199 of record OY744516.1, on the reverse strand, counting down.
CAAAACAAAGCACTGACAAGAGGTGGCTTCATTTATGGCATCTCCTCAGATCATTACAACACCTTCCACCTCTGTGGTATGGTCTGTAAAAGTCTGGCAGGCTTGAAGAGCCACATCCGCGCCTCTCACTGGGAACCATTACACTAATATCACATCGATACGCCAAAAGTGGTCATATTCGAAATCGAATAGACAGCCACCATATATATATATATATATCTATATATATATATATATACTAGATTAAGATGCATCCACAGACAAGTAAAAGTAATTCCGCAAAAAGAACAATTTTGCAACATTTTATGTCCCCGTACGAAAATTAAAATCAAGATATAGGTCTAGAATCCTTATTGTAATTTTGATCAAGATTCATGACATGATTTTGATTCTAGAAAATGTCTCAAATTTAACGCTTAAGATTAAGGGGTCTTCAGAAGAAATTGAAGTTCATTGAATTCTACCTTATTGGTCTAATGACTATGGATCAAATTTAATGCTAATCTGAAATGTTTTAATTTTCAAATGGGAGGTTGTGCCAATCTCTTTAAAAACCCTGTAAAATTTTCCAAAGAAACTGAAATTCTGTGAAGATTTATTAATTGATGTAATTTCACAAAAATCTGAGGTATCTGAATTTTCACAAAGGGCTTCCACCCCTTTTTCATCCCCTTTTGCATAAACCTAAACATAGCCGACATTTGAATTTCCTTACGCCTAGCAGCTGTGTTCCAAAATACATCTCTGGTGCTAACAGATTAGGCTGTCTGAAGATACCGGCTTCCTGACTTAAAATGCACCAAACATTGATGTTATTGTTTTTTCCCTTTTCCTTTGCAAAACTCAATCATGTTCTCAAAACTAAAAACAAAAACAACAATTATCATCTAAAAAATAACGAAACTAAACACCATGAAAAAATATTTGAAGATATAAAGAACTTGAAGCATAAAAACTTTTACCAAAATGACCGTGCTCGGCATTAAATAACCTGAAAAGGGTTGATATGCTGTAAAACAAAACAACCAAACCAAAATGCATAACAATTGGTAAATTTTTGTAGGAGTGAATCCTTTGCATACAAATATATAAACATATCAAAACTTTATGAATATAGAGATATTAAGCCTGTACTTACACTAAGAAACCTTTATTTATTTATTTGTCTATTCTTGGTCGCTTTAACTTTCATTTCTGTTTGCATGAAGCCGCCCCCCCCCCCCTCCTCTCGATTTACTTTGCTTCGAGGATAGAACAACAATCTCTTGCTCTTAATACTCTCTAACCCTAATCCATTAGTAGATGTTTTATTTACTTATGTGCCTCACTTTATCAATGTGGAATTTCTATAATAATAAAAGTGGATTTCGCCCTCTGTGTCTCTGCAAGATTTCTGGTTTATATACCTGAAGGTTTTAACTTCACAAATGGTACAGGCTCAATGCCATCTCTATAACAGACCAGGCGATCAGGCAATTGGAGTCTTTTACTGGAGGCAATGTGAATTTTCTTAGATAATTAATATAGCAAATAAAAACAGAGGGTAATTTCCCCTGTCAGATTAGTTTGATGTTTTTATGCGTTTTACATACCAAGTTATAAGAACTACAATAAACTAATCGATAAATTTAACAATTATTGATGAATTCTTATAAATGAAGAGAGACGTAACTTTGAATAAGACAAAGGCATAAAAAATGGTATTTCTTGAATAAACAATGCTGTTAATATAAAAAGAAAACCGTAAAAAAGATTGATATGAAACTTTGCCAAAATATATAAAACTAACTAGAAATTTTGGCTTAAGAAATTCATGGCCTCCGTTGAGTCTTGAAAGACAATGGATGGCTGCACATGTAATTGTGAAGCAAGGGTTGCGCAATCCCAACCTTACCTCTCCTGAATCGGCACTGTTTGATTCCAGTGGCAATGAGAAGTCCAAAACGACTGGAAACAATACCGAGATAAGCGGAGAGCACATACAGCACCTGGTATTCCCAAATGGTCACCCATTTAGTACTGACCGGCTCAATATTACTTAACTTCGGTGATCTAACGGGTACCAGTGTGTCAACAGAATTATGCCGTACATAAGAAATTAAAACAGTATGAACTACTGTTTTCATTATTTTTTTAATTTAAAATGGCGAAAAAGTAGTTTTCAATAAAATTCAATTTTGACTTTTTACAAACTTATAATGACAATTTACTTTACGATATAATACAGAATTACAACTGAAATAAATTTGATGGGATAGAATTTATTTCCAGAACTTTATATGGACGAAAGAAATCCACAGAATGAGAAAAATTAACAAAACACAAAAAACAGTTGAGATTAATTTCTAAACAAATGCAATGTGACTCTTGCACGCATTTCTAAATAACAGGTACATATCTACTGCAAACAGAAATTGAATTTAGATACTGACTTTTCGTTTTTTCAATTTCCATATATATATATATATATATATATATATATATATCGTTGAACACTCTTGATAAGTTTACTGTCTGTGCCCGCTTTTTCTAGGCATAATTAGAACTTCATTCCCTTTTTTACGTGGTAATTTCTCGTGGCCGTGTGGTGACAACGCTTGCTTGTAGGGTCTAGATCAATTCTGTAACTGGGTTCGAATCTTGCGACCATCTAGAAATTATCGCTTCCCTAGACTGATAATAGCAAAAGGTTGAAACGCCGACGTATGTGGGTAAAAATAATGTAATATTTACTTAAATATATATATATATATATCAAAAAATTAAAAATACTCGAAGCCCTCTACATAAAAACTAAACATCCCACAATTAATAATGTCAATTATGAAACTAGTCGCAACATTTTAAAGTGTCTAGCATAATAATTAACATTACCAAATTCTTAGCCATTAGGTAGTTATGTGTTTGAATTGTATGCACTTTCTTTAACGTCATCAATTTCTTAACGGTTTAAACAGTCAAACTTTTAAATCTCTCATATGTGTAGAACGCCATCACGCTCTCATGTACATTTCAACTTTACAGACGCTTTTTCAAGTTATAAACTACTTGCCGTTATAATTCAAAAATGAGCACAACAGTAAAGTCATAATTTGTAAAGACACTAAAGCTAATACTGCCTGAAGATGATTTGACGATTCAAATCGAAAGTACTTGCAAAAAAGAAAAAAGAATGGAACAAGAAACCCATGGATCATATTTACATCAATTTGACCGAAACATTAGATGGACAATTCGGAAAATTTAAAAAATAAAAAAAAGTTGCATCAAACAAAATCACTCCGTGTTATTTAATAATGTTTGCCTAAATGAAAATATGCTGCCTAAATACACACAATATATATATATATATATATATATATATAGTCTTGGAAGTTTCTCAACCATTAAAACTATATAAAAAAAAAAAAAAATAAAATAAAAAAATTAAAAAAAAAAAAAAAAAAACTTATAGTCTCAAGTCTTCCAGTGGAAAATCACTCATGTAAGTCAATTTATTTTTTACAGTTATTATATTAGTTAGTTTCTAACACTATTTTAAGGGATCATCAGTTGTTTACCATGAAAAACTGTTTCGGGAATTTATATATATATATATATATATATATGCATACACAGGCAAATATTAAATAACATGATTTTTGTTTTATGCGACTTTTTATTTTTTTTTTTCAATTTTCCGAATAGTCCATTTAGTATTTCGGTCAAATTGGTGTATAATAGTTTTGTGGATTTCTTGTTCCATTTTTCTTCTTTCTTTCTTTTTTCTAAAATAATGGCACAAGAAACCGACTGAAATACTAAATGGACTATTCGGAAACTTGAAATTTGAATATTTGTCTGAATACACACACAAACATATATATATATTGAGAGTTTGAATTATCTACTAGACACCATCCTCGAGTGTCTTCGGTCTCTCTGTATAAGGGTTTGTCAGGACAACCTGACAAGAGGATACTTCATTCAACAAGTAATCCCTGACCAAATATTAAAAATAACATAGTATTCGAAGCATAAATAAGATACCCTCGACACGGCTATACACTGGCTCATATGAGGAATGGTCCACCTTCTCCAAGTAATGTTACCTCAAGTAAGATCATTTCACTGGATACTCCACCAGACTAGATGAATTCTTGTTCTGGAATCCAGTAAGACCAAGAGACCACAAAAAAGATATACTATAACATAATTAACTGGTCAATTGGGGAGAAAATTAATGTTCTTAACTCCTTTACTAACTCAACGTTTGACAGGTTAAGGATAACTTTAATGAATATTCGAATATATATGTATCTCATATAGAGATCAAGTGTTAGCCCCAGGAAAGGGTCCCTTGATTTCTGAGAACTTCGACTGTAAATGTAAAATGAAAATCGTTTCTTTGTTTTTCTATAAAGAAAACTTCAGCTTGATTAATTGCTGTCTGGAAAGTGGGTAGTTTTTTGCTATTATATATATATGGGAGAATAACGATATCATATATAACCCTGCACCGTGAGGCGGCTGTCCTTGCACTGTCAAGAAAGGCCACGATCGATGAAAACCACCTTCTCCACAAGCTCACCACAGAGACCCCTTCACGAGCTCGCCTGAAGTCACGACGCCCATTCTCGGTGCATGCCCACCAGCTCCTGCTTTCAACACACGGTGACGTCACAAAACGAATCTGGCTGGAACGTTGCTGAACGGAGGAATGGCAGGCAGCAGATAAATCAAGGTTGCACAGATTTGTGGAGGACCCGGATAACCTACCAGGCATGGTAGCTGCGCTAGATAACAAAACATTAGCATGGCTTTTCTCAACCGAGCTGGTGATCTAACAGTGAGATGCTGTGACGCAAACGAAAGAAGAAGATATATGCCTTTAAAGTAAAACCTATCATGAAGAGTTGATGCTTCGTATACGAGATAGAGCAATCATATAAAGAAGTAAATGATGAGAAAAAAACTTGTGCAAAATACAATATCTATTAAGTCATCAATTGTTCAAGGGGTTTTAAATAAGAGACATTTTATTATTCCTTCCTTGGAAGGAATAATAAAATTTCAATATTCTGTACGTTGTATTTTTGTTGTTGTTCGGTTTAATAAGTAATATTGAAACTCCACTGTTGCTTTGGGCATTGTTTGATGTGTTGGTGCGTGTCGTGGGAAGCGGTTTTAAAAACTTGGATTAACCCTTAATAACCTACTATAGAAATTTCTATAAATCAATAAATATGTAATAACCTTATACAATCAACTCCTTAATTTGAACTATCTTCTGCTAATCAAATTTAAATTCTTCTAACTTCTTAACAAGTATATCTTTATATAATGATCCAATAATCTATTATCGTATAGCTTTATATACACTCCACTTATTTCTTGGGTCCTCTGAAATTAAGTCGATAACCCTAATACTTCTAACCTAACACTCTCCTTTTTAACTGCCGTGGAAGTTGAAATCCTTGCTACCTTTGACTTGCACTCGGAATTCCATAATCCTAAAGCAAAACACACCTTCATTTACTTATAGGATTTAAATCTTATTAATTTATTAATTCAGTGTAAGTTTTGATTTGATTGTGACTTTTTGAATTTGGTCTGGTTCTGTACAGTTTGAATCTGGTTTCCTTTTTCTAATAATATTCCTTATAATTTTCTATTATAGATTGGCTGAGACACTTAAGGTATATTAAACCTATAATCATATACGATTTAAATCTAAGAATTTTATCTTTTACATTTTAGCATACCATGGTCTAATCGATGAATCACCTAATTTAAATATAATTTTTAGTATCATTATATTCACTTTTATTTTTTTTTCATTCTTATTTTATTCTTTTATTATTATTCATTAATTTTTATTCTTTATTTTTTATTTCTTATTTGATTTAGTCGTATTTTATTTATTTATTATTATTATTTTGTTTTATTCTTTCGTTATTTTTTTTCTTTACTTATTTTTTCTTTACTTATTTTTATTTAGATTTTATCCTAGTTTACATTAGGTTAATATTAGAGTATCTTTATAACTACATAAATATGTGTATGTGTCTATCTCGATCGCTATACAGCCGAATGCATGTTGGATTATGTGTTTGTCTATGTGTCTAATGGTATGGAATTCAATCCATGTGTCTGTGTGTTATATGATAATAATAATAATTATTGATATCTCTGTTAGGAAACCGTTTTTACTGATAAACATACCTCCTCAATTAACACCATTCTTCCACATAGCTAATAAACTAGAATTATAACAACAGTTTAACACTCAAATATAAGCACTATCCCAAATTATAAAAAGTAATATAGATATAACACTTAAACCCTTTAATAACAGGAATACAACCCACCCAAAATCTAACTCACTTGCTGACAAATAAACTAACACACACACTATCACCCCTAAATATGAATACATCATTGAAGCAGAGAAACTTACAACATCAATTAAAAACAATTAATTTATTCTAAATAATACTTAGTTACGATTAAGACCCATATAAAAATACAGTCTTCCCCTATGACTCGGTACTTTTTCCAAAAATGGACGCTTGAGTGAACTCACCAAAAGATGTTACGGTGATTTTTGAATTCCATTCTTCAATTTGTTTTTATTTCGTGAGTCGCTGATGATTTGAATTGGGCTCTAACGACCTTTTTAACAAATATAAAACATCAGCCTCTCTCAGTGAAACCATGGTACGTCTCTGAAGTATGTAATGTATAGTTGGTTTTATGTGCACTTTATTAAAATATTTGAACTTGATCAATTAATGTGTGTGTGTGTATCAATAGAGTTAAAATAACATTTAAACCCAAGTTCAAAAAGTTCCAGTTTCGGTAGCAAAAAACTTAATTGAATGGATCATCAGAATATGAAAAAAGTCATCCTTGAAACGTTCAGCCAAATAAACAAAAAGTTCAGATTTGCTCCCCAAGAATAACTTCCAAAGGAAACATGAAACAATGGAATACATAAAACCATTGTAGAACAGTCCTGTTTGTAGGTAAATGAAGAAGAGTCGTGAATTGCATGAAGAAAAGGTTGCTACATAGATATCCATCCTTTGGCTATGCTGGTTATGAAGAAAAAAGTGATACCATAGTTTGGTTATAAGGACAAACTTCTTCATCTACAATTTAAATCAATTTTATTCGTACAGCTTTATCACAACAACAAACATGGTCGAGAAAGAGTTATGTAGACTAGAATACAGAAATATGTTGAGTCAGTAGATGCGCATGTACCATAAAAGTGAGTCTAGATCTTTCATATCACCTAGTCGTGCCTAATGGCCAACAGGCATAGGACGTCTTTTCAACTTGCTGTTTAAAAACTGCCTGCTTAAAAAGAGTGGGAAAACGTTTTGCAGAAGGGCCTACCACGCAAAAGTGTTCTGACTAGAAACTGTATCAATCACTCCATGAGTGAGAACAAACTAGTGCAAAAGAAAATAGATTGTAATTATATAACTGCTACACTAGTAAAAAGAAAACCGGAAGCAAGCAAAAGAACCAATGTTAAAAACATCAGTATATTCAAGAAGAATCCAGTATAATATAATTGAATCCATAATGTTAGAACAAAGTTTATGTTTGGTAAAAAGCCTTTATGATATTTATATATATTTATCATCACCATCATGATCATTCATGGAGCAGGAACCCCTTCCTGGTTTCCGGCCACCTTACTGATGACTGTCATTTAGGGGTTTTGCCATAGTTGTTACGCAAGGCACTGAGGGTTGGCGACACTATTTATAATTGCTAGGTGTACACATACAGCGCCTGGTATTTCGAAATTGTTACCCATCTAGTACTGACCAGGCTCAACGTCGCTTAACTTTGGTGATCTAACGGGAACCGGTGTGTCAACTTGATTATGCTATATATATATATATATATATATATAATCCAGTAGATTATAACATTTTATGACATAATTAATATTTTATAATCATGCTCCGAATGTTTATCAATATGTATGCATGTTTTGAAAAATCTTTATTATCGGATTACATCAGAGTAAAACTTGACAAACTTTTATGATTTTCTTCATCAGCATATAAATTTTATCAATTGCAGTTCAGTTTGTTTATTGGAAAAAAATATCAATTATTAACTGATTTCAAGCTAGTCGTTGTTCTTGAAATGGATCCCATCTTGGAATGTGTTTTTGATTTTCATGTTAATTTCACTTGTTCTGCCTGTCCTCATTATTGAAAAAATCTTGTGTCAGACCCATCTATCTTGACTTTGTTTTGCTTTTGAACTGATTGTAAGAATGGGAATAGGGCGACTAAAAGCTGCTATGCCAGATGGGCTATAAAACCAACCCAACCATCTACGAATGTGGAGACGAGGACCACGCAGATAGAAGTTCTAACCCTGTTTGGATCTTATTTTTTTCTTTTTTTGCGGATATTCTGTTTCCAATCCTGTAGATAATTAACCATTTCATTTTATAATGGTACTACTATTGAATCAACACAAAATTATACCTCCAAGGACTGGGGCCACTTCGTTAGCTGTAATCAAAAGCCATCTGACATGCTTTCTACATTAATTATTCAATTAATTAAATCAACAACTCGATCTTAGGAGATGGAGTTTTTATTCGTATCGGCCACACTTTATTGTCCAGTACTGAAAGGTAAAAAGGGAGAGGAAAAAGAGAGAGAGACTAATTTTTGTATTTTATAAGCGCATGGCTTAATATCGTTTAGTTACACCATCTAAGAAACACGTCTTGTCGATCCAAGCTCCCATACAAGAAGCTCAGAGATTGGCACCCCTCACTCTCTCAATCCTATACATGACATCATTTCTGACTAATTATTATCACTTCCTTTCTCATGAATTTCAGCTTATTTGCAGGCGTGGTTGACCCTGTAACTTTTTGTGATCTTTGTCTAGAATATATTCTGTTTACAACATAATGGCAGATCCATTTGAACAAATATATTTTACCTAAAATTTCTACTAGTAAATGTACCCACAAATCATCACGTTTGTCACATATCCAATAATATTGGCACGTTTATTACTAGGTGTTGATTTATTTTATCGCCCATTTCAGACATTCATTTCCTAACATTAAAATGCATCCTGGCAGCTCTATTGCCATGTTCTTACCTTAAAAAAACTGATAGAAGACATCGGAACATTTATTCAACGTGATCTTCGTTCCAAATCACGAACCCGTGGGGGGGGAAGATATCGAAATCATTAATTATTCTTGTCCGCCCATGTCATTTACACGTCCGAACACCTTACATGCTTCCAATAGACTGTCTTTTCCTATCACTCTCTCTCTCTCTTAGAGCCATGTGACATCATATCTGTTCCTAGCACATTCTCAGCCTCTAAGAAAGTTTCATTGTGGGATCATCAAGTTGACCCCAGCTTTTCCATTTCCTGTTATTCTCAACTAACTAAATTATATACTAAGGGATCTACCCGCTCAATATCTAACAATACTAGTAAACGTACCCACCAATATCTTACTTATACAAAATCATGTACCATCAAGGTGTTAGAAATATATTCCATCGTTTACTTACTGTTCTTATGTGTGAAACCGAAAGTTTGAATGCTTACTAGACACCATCCTCGATTGTATTCGGTCTCTATGTACAGGGATTTGGTCAATTTGGGAGAGGAAAATTCATATTCTACACTGCTTTGATAACTCAATGTGTGAATAGTTGAGGCGTACTTCGAAATGATGTAAAAGGTTACTTACATTCTTTATACACACTATTTATGCTCACTTCTTTTATTCGACTTTCGCATGAATTATTTCCTTCATCTTCCTCTTCTGCATGACCGTGATACGTCTAGTGGTTGTTCGTATTCTCTTCAGTGTAGCAAACTGAAATAAACTTTTCCTCACACAGAAAAGAGACAAGAGACGTTCGCAGAGAGTTTTTACAGTTTATTTGGAGAGAAACAACTCATACATGCGTGAGAGACTCTTAGCTAATTTTTTAACTATCTTAAAATGGGTTGATAACGAACAGACACTCGGGGGTAAGATTTTCGCCTTTGGGCGATTTTAACTGTCTTAATGTATTATAAGGGTAATGGGGTGGAAACATTTCCACTAACAGAAGCAGTAAGGCGCCTCCTTCCCTCTGCTAGCCTGTGGAAGACCCTTGGGCAAGGTTGAGTACCCACTTAGCCCCCTAATCAGAGTATGTAAAGTCATGGCAGGCAGGTGATGGATGGAAGGTTGAGCAGCCTAATGGATTTTAGAAACTGGTCAACCCTTCGTTTTCTGTTAGGGAGATGATACTGATTTTTGTACAATGGCTAAGACTTCCTACTTTATAAGAGCACTGTCCCTATAGAAGGTAATTGCAACCCACTATAGGTAACCTCTTAGCAAAGAAAATCATGGTGAAACAAAATATTCAAATAAATGGAGAGCCATGATCATTGATGTCTGCAACCAGACCTGATACCTGAAGAAGAAGAATGTATTACATTATTGTTACACGTCCACCTAGCTTCGGCTTCGACATGGAAATGTTTAAACCTTTGTTTATTTGTGAATCTCGACATCCGTGACGTCATGCGTCATGTCGACTGACGTCCATTTGTTTTTACTCTATTTTGACTTATTTACCCTCACCTAACCTTACAGGTCATATCTTCCTGTTATCTTTCGTGGAAATTGGTCACCTTAAATGAGCACGCGGATATCAATGTATCTCATAAAGAGATAGAGTGTTAGCCTCAAAAAGAGGCCCCTTGATTACTGAGAACTTACTGAAGCAAAATGTAAAAAAAAGAGAAACCATATCCTTGTTTTTACAGTTTGTTATTTTGTTTAAGCTCATTCCTATCATGTTTTTTCTAGTTATCATTTTTGTTTTATGAGCGACAAAGCAAGCATTGTGTTATTTTGATTATTTGGACTGCTGTTCTCATTTTAGATGTTACTCTCAACGTTTCGGCCGATGTAACCTTCCACAGGTGCATGTTGTCGGATTCGGGAATCTTTATGTCAAACTCGGGAACCAATAGTGAATTTTGAAGACAACCCTTTATTCAATCCACATAGGTAGCTTGCGCTTGTTCCATCAGCCATGACCGTGTAGACATCTTAAGTAATTCGTAATTGTATTCTTAGTATTGCCCGCACTGGGGATTGAACCTTCATCCTCCAGAAGATTGTCACTTAGAACTGATTATTACTTAGCACTATTATTTACTCCTAAACCAATTAAACGATCATTATGAAATTTTGGAATACAGCTGCTAGGCATAAGGGGTGTTAATGTGGATGATATTTAGTTTAATTTAGCTTTATGCAAAGGGGGTAAAAATTCAAATACCTCCGATTTGGGCGAAATTATAACAATAGCTATAAGACATCAATCAATATATTTCAGTTTCTTTGGTGTATTTTAAAATGTTTTAGTGGGCATAATATGGGCACAACCTCCAATTTCAAAATTAAAATATTTCAGATTTGCACTAAATTTGATACATACTCATTAGACAGCAATTAAGCAAGATTACCTGAATTTCAATTTCTTCTTAAGCAATGCTGGTTCAAGAGAGGTGCGGTTGGGGATTATGCAAACCTTGCTTTACTATAGACTTCATGGGCTGGCATCCTTATTTGATTTTGATGGCTATTATTTGTACTTATTTAATTTATGCATGTTTTATTTGCATATTTACATAAAATTATTAATTGTATGTGTATGTGACCCATGACGCAATGTAGGTTACATCAGCCGAAAAAGGCTAACACTTGATTTCTGAGAGCTAACTGAAGTAAAATTTAAAAACTAGCAACATATTACAATAGAAGTAAAATGAATAACACAAGCCAGTTATTTAAATTTAGTAATAGACTTATTACTGTAGCACCGTTATTATTTCATATTTCAATCTGCAATTGTAAGTCAAATGTAATAATAAACTATAACATAGTTAAGTGGTCAATTGAGGAGAGGGAAATTAATATTCTTCAATGCTTTTCTAACTAAATGTTTCAGAAGTATAGTAGAACCTTAAATGAAAGAGGTAAAGTCTTAGCCTCAAAAAGGGGCATATTGATTTCTGATAACTTACTGTAGTAAAATAAAACAAAGCAATGTATTGCAATAAAAGTACAAAGGAATAACACAGGTCAGTTATTTATTAAAAAATCTTTATGCAAATGCAATTTGTCATGACTAGTGTTTGAAAAGCCTGTGATACATACGATATTAAAAAAATGATGCAAACCAACAGAGTGTCTTAATGATTGAATCTAATGTAAGCTGTTTTGATGTCAGAATTGATGTGGAAATATATTCACATATATTCAGATCTATACGTTTTGTTGCTTCTTTAAAAAGATTTCGGATTTAATTTCAATTACTCAAATGGGTTATATTTGTTTACAATCGAGAGAAAAATGATAACTTATATAATAAAAAGAATTAATATTTTGTTATCTCAAATGTGAGTTTGCCATTAATAATGTTTCTTTGCAAATATCAATTGGATTTAGTTTACATAATGCACACATACACACACACACACATATATATATATATGTATATATATATATATATATATATATATATATATATATATATATATACACACACACACACATATACGAGGCATGTCTAAAAAGTATCCGACCTTAGGCCAGAAAAAATATTTCAAATATGTGACGGGATTGAAACTCTAATCCCCTTCAAATTAGGCCCCTTGTGCTTGCACACACTTAGCCCGCCGATCCATCCACTGCCGGAAGCACTTTTGGAAGTCTTTTTTGGAATGGTGTTCATCTCCGCCGTCGCGTTAGATTCAGCACATGTTTTGAGAAGATGTGATATGTAACACAAATTAAGGAGTAGTTCAACCGATTCAAAAGTGGCCGCACATCAGCGGAGACTGACCAGTGTTCTGGCAGTCCCCAAACTGCTCAGAATGCAGCTGTTGTTGAGAAGGTACGAAAAAAGAGATAATGCGGAAGGCAACAGCGGAGATGAACACCATTCCAAAAGTAGACTTCCAGAGGTGTTTCCGGCAGTGGATGGATCGCTGGGATAAGTGTGTGCAAGCACAAGGCGCCTACTTTGAAGGGGATTAGTCACGTATTTGAAATATTTTTTTCTGGTCTAAGTTCGGATACTTTTTAGACAGGCCTCGTATATATATATATATATAAACAAACGAAATTCGATCTCTTTTAAGTCTGCTAAAAGGTAAGAATTTAAAAGGTTCCTGTCACATCGCCACGGTGTTGCATCCCTATGCTTGCTTTAAGTACTTCCATGAAATTTGCTCCGATGAACTTCCTGCACTTCTACCCACTAAATGAAAATATCCCCGACCTACCTGACGAGCTGCTAACCCCACCTCTTCACTGTAGAGGTTCCTAGATGCCAAACGATTTTCTACTCTGATAGCTTCTTTTCGTCAGACCGTTTGCCTTTGTAATTTCCTTCCTACTCCTTGTTTACCCAACAGTAGCAATATGCAGAGATTTAAATGTAATGTGAACAAACATCTTTCTGTCGAACTCCTCAATCAGGTTGCCACTATAAATCTGGACCTTACCACAGTAGCCCCTTATGCTTCAGTGGCAATATGCTTTGTTTGGGGTAAATGAAAGTAATAAAAGAAGAAAGAGCCAGCAAACGAACTTCGATCTCTTCTGAATGGTAAGAATTTAGCAAGTTATTTCTTTGAAAATTAATCAATTTTTTAGAATAAATTATTTTCTTGAAATTATTGAGCTTCTTAATATTAAACTTCAACTAAATAACTATAAAAATAGATTGTTCTTTTTAATTTGTAGAATTTCAATTAACGGAATAGAAGATTTACAGAAATAGTGTTTTAAGAGTTAAATTTAAATAACTACAGAAATAGATATTACAAAGATTCCCGGGCAGCTAGTGATTAATAAAGACAAAAGATAAAAACATTAGACTAGAAAATATTATAGAAATATTTTTTCCCATAAGAGAACCCTGTAAATAGAAGCAATTCAACTTTGGTGATACAAAGGAAGGACTGGTCGACCTCTAGAAATAAGGATGGAAGAACATTAAAAATCCGTAATCATAGGGAAAAAGCAGGCATCTCTTGGATGGTCTCCGTTCAGTCTCGAAAGATAATGGATACCCAATGTAAGGGTGTCTGACCGTGTAATAGTCAGATCATGATTGTGCAATTCCCAACCATTCTTCTCCTGTCGGCACTGCCCGATTCCAATGGCAAGGTGAAGTCCAGGACGACTGGAAACTATGCCAAGATAAGCGGAAAGCACATGCACATACAGCACCTAGTATTCCCAAATGGTCACCCATTTTTGTAGTGACCCGGCTCAATGTCGCTTAACTTCGATAATCTAATGGGAATCGGTGTGTCAATGTGATTATGTTATATATATATATATATCTATATATATATATATATATAAATATATATATATATATATATATGCATGCTTTTGAAAATGATTTGCAGAAAACTCTCTAGAGCTCTTTCTACTATCATCTCTCCAGGAGAAACCGATAGTATAATTAATCAAATATATCAACGAAAATGAAGAGCTAAGAGGGGAAATTGAAGGGCCAGCGAATACTAAAACGCGATTAAAATGAATTTAATTTAATAGTTGTTTAAAACGGTACAGTGTGGGATTAAACGGGGGGTGGGGGTCAAAGTTCCCCAAGGAGAGTTAGCACTTTTACAAACTCCTTCTGCCGGCACAAGGAAGGTTTACGTAGCGCGATGGAGGCAGAGTACAAAAATTTAAAATGGTTTTTGGAATCGACTCTATGAAGCACCTCAAAACGCCCCAATTTATAGTTACTGGCGCAGCATGGATTTTCAACCAAATGCTGGCCAATAGCAGAGTTCAAAGTCGCAGAGGAAGAGTGGATAAGGGATCCTGCCCTTCCCTGTCTAATCCTGGATGGAGCATGCTGGTTTATGCAGGTCTGCAAATGCAAAGAAGTACACCCAATATGGCCAGCATCGCATTGGACGTACTTCCTTGTATTTGTTTTCCACAAATCATTTTCAAAAGCATATATAAATTTTGTACCTCCAAACATTTGTTTATATATATATATATATATATATAAAATAAAATATGAAACTGAAAGTATACTTTTAGTAGATAGAACCTATAGTGAAATGGTTTAAGCTCAATATACGAGATAGAGCAATTATAAAGATAGATGAAAGAAGAGTGATAAACATGTACGAATGATAAATTTATTTCAACCCATTCTCGGTCCACAGAAGTATTTTGAAATGGCCCGAATTCTCAAAATTACTTCTGAATACGTGCGTTCCACCTACGATTGAACTAAACATTTTTCTATTGGATTTACTGCATTCTTGAACTTTTTCAATGCTGCCTTCACGAAAACCCTTCTTCTCCATCTTTTAATCTCCTTTCACTGGACACCTTATCAACAGACATTTACCAACTGGACAACCCCATATCTTTTTACATGCACATTCTCGCTCTCCATTACTTAATATTTTTTCAAATTTTGAATTTTGGCTTTTCCACTGCCAACTTATCTATCTATGTAATTCCTCTGATGATAAGATTTTAATCTTTGAAAAGCCTTGGCTTAAGGAAAGAATAATAAAAATGTTTTTACCGAGTACACCTTGCATTGAACAATCGAAGTTAAAATAAATTTGTCATTCGTACATGTTTATGCCTCTTGTTTCATCTATCTTTATATATATATATATATATATATATATATATATATATATATATATATATATATATATATATATATATATATACCTGGTGTAGTTTGGGATGGATGCAGTGAAATCATTTTCGTTTTTAAATTTTATTTGTTTGCACATTTAAACTTAAAGATAGCAAACTCCTATTATATTCTTCAATCAAACCACCCATTAGTGCAAAACGACAGCCTCAAAACTTACACTCTATGAACATCCACCAAAATGCACCACACTTTTGCACCTCAAAGCAACAAAACATACAACAAACCTAAATACAAAATATTCGAACACATCACCACCAACGACATATTCACACCTCCAGGCACCAACGTCCAATTTAAACTCCCTCCTCTCACCTGTGATAGTCCCAATGTTGTTTAACTAATATACTGCACCAGATGCGCAAAAGGCAACTATGTCGGTGAGTTCCACCTACATTTTAACAACCACAAACAAACCATTAGAGACAAATCTACATGCTACACAGTAGTCATGCATTATAATGTCCCAAACCGCACCATAGACTACATCAAATGCATCCTCATAGCCTCCAATTTTAAAACACAACACAGATGCAAATACAAAACTAAGCATATTCTGAGACTCAACACCCACATCTCAGGATTGAATAAAGATTTGGAACCTCTCAATAAATATTCATTCCAAAAACATACAAACTGCTTAACAACATTTTACTACAGGGGAGGTAATTTATGTGCGGTGGGAAAATAACTTATTTTTCCTCATCAGAACTTTTCCAATATTCTCATATTTTCACTTTCTTCATGCTCTCACTTTTTTCTCTCTAATAAATATTATATTTTACCATTCTTTTATTAGACATTTATCATCCATTACATTATACTGCATTTTTTCTAGCTAATTTTACTTAATCCATCATATAACTTGTAAAAGGGTTTTCTCTGTGCGAATCTTCTCAAATAACACTGATAGGTTGCAAACACATCCTCCCATTCCGCTCGCCCTCCAAACAGCAATTCAATGTGGCTAAGAATATGTTACATTACAAATCAAATTCCCGTCTCTCTTCTTTCACAACAGGACAAGATTTTAACATTTTATAATTCTTTCACTTAAGTTTTGGAAAACGTCCATGACACCACCCATGTTGCTGACTTTTTAGGTGTGAAGATTCAAGAGGAGGTCAGAGATATGTGGAAGGACACACACGAGCCGCCGCATATAAGCATTTCCTCATCTGATTGGCTATACTCTCTCTCCCTGTCACCACCACCTACCGCACAAACACATCTCTCATTATATTGATGAAGGTCGTAGGTAGCGGCCGAAAATTCTGTTCTTTTAGAAAGACATTTTTTTAGAAAGACGTTTTGTTCTTTTAGAAAGACATTTTTATAAAAGACATTTTTTATTCCTATACGTTAACAAATGATAAATAAATAAAAATATATAAACATTTATATATTTTTCCACATTAATTTTTTATACATATATGAATAATATCAAAATAAATATTTTATATTAGAACCTATCGTCATAGAGATATGCTCGATATTTGAGATAGAGCATTGTTGAAATAAAAAAAATTGAAATTTTCATACTTTACAAGTTTATTATAATCATCAGGTGTTGAAACAAGGAATATAATAAAATATGAAAATGACCAAGAATTGTGTTGTAAATTTTCAAATTAATACTTACCAATAGTTCGGAATTTATTATTTTTTTCCTTCTGAGTATAAGAGTAATTTTTTGAAAATCCATGGATTAGTTGTAAAATATGTAACTTTACATTTTTTCATTATTTCAACATTTCCGATATCTAGAAAGAATCAATCTGAAAATGAAGCATAAATACAAACTAAGTCAATGGATTAACACCATGGATACTATAAATTGGTTTTCAGAGATTAACGGCAAGAGTAGATGTACCTTTATCCAATTCGACATCATGGAATATTAGCCGTCTATTACTAAAATCCTTTTCGAACATGCAATTGAGTTTACAAAGGATTCCACAGATATCTCGAAAAAGATATCAATATTATACAAAGCTGCCGTACAACAGTTCTCATTAGCGATGGTGAGCAATGGACTAAAAACAGAGAAAACGGATCTTTCAATGTTTCTATGGGATCACTAGACTCCGCAGAGGCATCTAATCTAGTAGGCTTATATATATTAAGAAATATTACCATGAATAACAACATAGATGTAGAAGATATAGGTTTATATAAAGATAACGGTCTAATGGTAGTCAAGAAATCTACTAGCATAAAATGCTACAAGATCAGAAAGATAATTCATAAGGAAATGAATAAACTAGGGCTTAAAGTTAAAATTACCGGCAATGTCAAACAAGTTAACTTCCTTGATATTACATTTAACCTAACTGATAACAAATATAAACCCTTCATGAAAGAAAACTCCAGCCCCATATACATACATCTGCAATCAAACCACCTTCCTTCAATAATTAAACACATACTCAAGTCAATAGAAAGTAGAATTAGTAATAACTCATCAGACGAGACAACGTTTAACAACTATAAGAATATTTACAACACTGCCTTAGAGAATAGCGGTTACGTAAATGCTGATATAAAATATATAACAAATTCCTATAATTTATAAACAAACACTTCCCACCTGGTAACGCACTACATAAACTATTTAATAAGAATACATTAAAACTAAGTTATAGTTGCACAGATAACCGAGAAAGAATAATTAAAAACACAACAATAAAATACTTAAAAGGAATTATACAAATAGTGACATTGAAGGTAATCCGACCACTAACAATTGTAACTGTCAGAGACAGGATGAATGTTCTCTACAAAAAAATTGTATCACCGCATCAGTAATATATTCTACTAAAATCTACACTGCTGAAAATCCAGACGATAATAAGTTCTATATAGGAAGCACGTCAAGAAGTTTTAAGGATAGGTACTACATGCATACATTATCTTTTAGAAATAAAAAAATACAGTAACACTTTGTTGTCCCGATACTTCTGGAAACTGATAGATGAGAAGAAAAAAATCAATAATTAGATTGAGCATAATAAGAAAAGCTAAAACATGTAGATCACTCACCTCACCCTGTTACTTATGCCTAAGTGAGAAACTTGAAATTGTAAAATTTAAAGACAGGGAAAAATTACTCAATGTCAGACACGAAACGAGTTTAAACTGCAAACATTTCAAGGAACACACACTTAGCAGACTTTAAATTACGAATAACTACTACTCAATTTTTATTCTTTTTTACAAATTTTTTTAAATTTCTATTTTTATTTTATATTTTATTTTATTTTATTTTGATGTTCTTATTTATTTTTCATTTATTTATTAATTTATTTATTTTTTAAATTTAAAATTCTGATGTCTTTATATTTTTGAACTTAAATAATCTATATTATCCAAAATCACTACATCTCACCCTATAATGATATGATTTTGGTACTTCGTCATAGTTATCACTTGTTTATATATAGAATTAACTATTGCAATTAGATACAATGTATTTAATTAGTTTGCTTGCCTTTATGGTACTTATCTTGTAAGTTCCTTGTATTAATACTAGAGTCGGTATGAATGTAAGCAAATTGAACTGACACGAGCAATAATGAATGATATAAGCACTTTAGTTTTAATTATAGAAATATCGATGTTTGTGTACATATGTATGCGTGTGTGCATGCATACAAATGTCTGTATGCACATGTATATGTGTGTGTATGTTGTCTGTGTGCATATATAATGATTTTATATATATGTTTGTTATGTGTGTATGTATATATGCATGTATCTGTAATGGTGTATATGTATATACATGTGTGTATGGGTTATGTATGTTATATATGTATATATAACAGTATCTATATATATACATATGTAGTGGTGTATATGTATATATATGTGTGTATGTATTAGTATGTATGTGTTATATATATATATATATGTGTGTGTGTATGTGTATGTATATATATATGTATGCATGCGTGTATGTGTATTATGGTGAATAAATGTAGACAAATAAGGCTCAGATGTATCCAGATATATGCATACGTATATATATGGATACTTGAACAAATATCTTATATGTATGGGTATGTTTATACAGGTGTAAACGTTGTATATTTTTATTTTTATATTTGTTTCGTGTGTAAGTATGCGTAGGTTAATGGGCATATTTATATGCTTCTGTGTGTAGTTATATATGTGCTGTACGAACATGTCCATGCATATGTGTGGGTAGGTATTTTATATAAACATATGTATATGGTATATATGTGTATATATCTGTATATCTGTGTATAGATATATACATATATATTTATGTTTGTTATATTATATATGTATATATATATGTATGTTTATGTGTGTACTTGTGTATCTATAAATTGTGCGCACGGATGTATTTTATATAAAGACCAGATATTTATGCTTGAAAGTGAATATATATGTGTATATGCCTGTATAGATATATGCGTATATATCTGTGTTTATTTTTATATTTGTATATATATATATTTATGTGTGTACTTGTGTATCTATTAATTTGTATGCACGTGTGTATTTTACATAAAGACCAAATATTTATGCTTGAAAATCTATGTGTGTATATATGTATATCCGTGTATAGATATTTGCGTATATATATTTGTTATTTTATATATATATATATATATATATATGTATATATATATATATATATATATGAGGGGCGTTCAATAACTAATGCCCCTGACCCACTTCCAGTTGTCTGATCTAGATGAAATTATGCATGTGTAATGATTTATATCTGGATGGGTTATGTTGCAAAAACAGCTCTGAACTAATTGTGGTTTCTGGTGTTTGAACTGAGTCAGGTGTGAAATGGAGCCAGTTGAGTGTCGCGCAGGGATCCAGTTTTTGTATTTGAAAGAACGCACACCAAAGGAGACTTTTGATGAAATGAAAGAAACTTATGGTGATGATGCCCCATCATATGACCTTATAAAACGCTGGCATCGTGAATTCAAACATGGTCGGAAGTCTGTGGAAATAGCTCCCGGACCTGGTCGTCCCTCTTCTGCCATTGATGAGACATCTGTCCGTCAAGTTGAGGCTGCCATTTTGGAAGATCGACGTATTACTATTCGCCAAATAGCCCAAGAGGTCAAGATTAGTACAGAGTCTGTGGAAATTATCATTCATGACCATTTGCATATGCATAAGGTGTCTGCCAGATGGATTCCCAGGTTGCTCACACCTTTCCAGAAGCAAAATCGTGTCGAGTGCTTGAGGATGAATTTGGAGATGTGCTAAGAAGATGAGTCAAAGTTTTTCAAAAGACTGATTGCACAGGATGAAACTTGGGTCAATCACTATGATCCAGAGACCAAAGCCCAGTCAATGCAGAGGAAGCACTTGGACTCACCACCTCCAATGAAGGCAAGGGTGCAGCCCTCCACTGGCAAGGTCATGCTCACAGTCTTCTGGGACCAGGACGGAGTAGTGATGGCAGATTTCCTGGCAAAGGGTACCACAATAACAGGAGCCTATTACGTTTCACTTTTGATGAAATTAAGAGAAGCTATCAAAATCAAGAGGCGGGGCAAGATCAGCAAAGGTATCCTCCTCCTGCAGAACAACGCCCAGGTTCACAACTCGCATGTTGCCAGATCCTCCCCATCTCCCTTACTCTCCTGACCTTGCACCCTCTGAATTTCATCTCTTCCCAGCAATGAAGTTGTTTTTGAAAGGAAAGCGTTTTCCAGATGATGCAGCCTTGATTTCTGAAGTTACGACGTGGTTGGAGGACCAACCTTGGGTGTTTTACAAAAACTGTGTCATGAGCTGCATCAAACGATGGGAGAAATGCATAACTGTGGGTGGTTCTTATGTAGATAAAAACTAATAACTGTACCAAGTTTCATTAATCTACTGCTATGGGAAATGGGTCAGGGGCACTACTTATTGAACGCCCCTTGTGTGTGTGTGCGTATATATATATATATATATATATATATAATTTGTTTGTTTATAAGTGTACTTATGTATCTATTAATTTGTGAACAAGTGTGTATTTTATATAAAGATCAGACAATTATGCTTGAATATGTATGTAAATAGATTAAAACTTTGAAGTGTTAAATGGAGAAGAAAGGAATCCAAGCTGAGTGGGTAATAAAAACATAGAAAATGGGAAAAATTAGAAGGCAGGTAATGAAAATGATAAAAAAGATAGAAACTAATTGAAAGAGTTAACAAGTAAAGAATGTAACTTGATACTAAATTATAAAAAATATCTCATCTCTAAAAAAGATTTATTTAAAGGGAAAGTTTTCCAAATTCATCTCACTTCTCTGTCTTCTTTGGTCTGAAGAGGTTGACTCTTGGTGAAGAGTACAACCGAAACATGTATGCACATATGTAACCAATAATGTTTGTATAAATAAAAATTTATACTATATATATATATATATATATATATATATATATATATATATATATGTAATGTAATTTAGTGTTACATGAGAAATAACCAAAGTGCTCAGTTTCTTGTGTAAGAGCATATATATATATTTATTTCAATTGACACTATAGATTAGTTTGATCTTCCATCAGTACCTTCGGTTTCATCGAAACACTTGAAACTCAGCCCGCAGGGCTAAAGATATCGAATTTAACCGATGTTCTGAGACTGTAAAACTATCACAACATCAACTGGAGAAGCGATTAGATTTAGTATCTTTAGCTCTTTGGTCTGATTTTCCGGTATTTCCGTGAAACCGAAGGTATCGAGGGAAAAATCAAACTGATGTATAGTGTCAATTGAAATACAAAATTTAAATATTAATGTTTTATATTAATGTTTTATTTATTAATATATATATATACACACACTTCAAAATCATTACAAAGAGATAAATAATTAAAATTCAAAAACAGCCGTATATAAAAGAAAATGAATCCTTTGATTTGAAAATCAATGGAAATATTATCGCACATATAATAATAATTAAATAAATAATAATTGAAACAATATCTCAGAAATTTCTGCTTTTGTTGTTTCAATGAGAAGAGAGGAGCTTAATGCTTATTTTTAGACATGGATCGAATTCTGAGTGCAATCCTGGTCGCTTTGTTTTTTCTTTTATAATTATCGCTTCGGTTTGAGATTTTGTAAGAACTGCAGGTTCATGCGAATCTTGAAAATGCCGCCAATAGTTCTGTAAATGTTTGAAAAAAACGCCAAAGCACATATTTCTCGGCACTTATGATAAAATCGTTTTTGAAGTGCAATTTTGTGTCATTAAAATATCTAAAAAGGTTTGGCATAAATAGCTTACTGGCACATCGTTTGTTTCTGAATCATCAAGGCTGCGGTTCAATATTTTTCGTCTCAATTTGTGATGAATAAGTTGTTGCAAAGGACAATACCGATGATCGGTCTTACAACTAAGAAAGAGATAGCAATGGCAAAAGAGAAAAGACGAACCTATGTGAACAATGTAAAAAAATAAATTGTCTTTTATTGAACTGATATGGTACAAGAATAACAGGAAAGGCTGAAAAGGCAGGGTGACGTCACTTGGAACTGGATAGCAGAAAAGACAGGGCGATGTCATTTGGAACTCGTTAGCAGAAAAGCCCCAATTGGATAGCACCAATTAAGCAAAATTTCCTGAATTTATATTACAAAATCATATTTTGATTAAAATTGGAATAAATATTTTGATCAATTGGAATAAGGATTTTGATCAAAATTTGAATAAGGATTCTAGATATAAGTGTTCGTACATCATATTTTGATTTTAATCTTCGTAAGGTAACATAAAAATGGTGCAGAACTGTGTTCTGTTTGGGGAATTAATTTTAGCTGACCTTGTACGGGGTTTTCTTAGTAATTAGGCTTTGTTTATTGGAAAAGAAACTGATTACAACCTTTTTTAAGCAAATAGTAGCTGTTTAAATTGATCCTATCCTGAAATCTGTTCTTGATTGATGTTAAGCTCAATTGCTTGACTCATCATTATAGAAAAAACACATCAGATTCATCCATCATTATTGATAAGGCATTTAGCCTGACGATTCCCCCCGGGGATGAAACACGGGAGCCTCTGTGTAGCTTGATTGCCATATATATTTTCATTGCTTACTACCTAGCTCTACTTACGTATCGAGCACTGTTGAAGTAAATACTGAAAACTGACACATAAAAAATTATATCTCCTTATAATATTTTATGTGGATACATGAAGTACTAATATATATATATATATATATATATATATATATATATATATATATATATATATATATGACTTTCTTATTAGGGTTAGTATTTATTTATTTTATATACACCCACTAATATATTTGATAATAATGATATCGGCCTGTATAGAGATGATGGAGTAGAAACGATAAGAGATTCTAACAAAGTAATAACCTCACAAGAAATGAATAAGTTAGCAATGAAGAGAAAAGATGTAACTGCATAAATCGTATACTTTATCCACTACTAAAATAAATGCCTAACCAAAAGTATTGTTTACCAAGCCACAATATTTGCCAAGGAAAGACCAAATAACAAGAAGTACTATGTGGGTATGACCTCCCTAGATTTTAAAACCAGATATTATGACCACAACAGCACATTTAAAAACAGAGAACGTCGAATTAAAACAGCACTAGCAAACCACTATTGGGAGCTCAAAGAAAATGGACGTTCACTAATAATTGAATGGAAAATAATATGACAAGCCAGTACATGTAGAAATTTAGACGACTCGTGTAGATTATGCCTGAATGAGAAATCCTAAACTTTAAAGATCCTCAAAATCTATTAAACTGTAGAAGTGAAATAGCAAACAGCTTCCTGCACAGAATAAAATTTACCTCATGCTAACAATACATAAATAAAAAAACAAACAAATAAGTAAAAAAAACTAAACTAAAACCTAACAACTTAAAAACTAAAACTTAAAATAGAAATACAAGGAACCACGTGTTTAAATAAATTCACTCACTATATTGACACAACAAAAAAACAGGATATAGGCCACTCTTTAGAAAACAAAAAAATAGAACAGGAAATAGGAAGTGAAACTAACCTGACCTTTGTTTGTGAGAAGCCGAACGATTGGCTAAGAGAACAAAGAATCTGATTAACTAGCTAGCCGTGTATATAAAAACACGCGGAAAAAATAACCCCATACATTTTAGCCTGAAGATTCCCCCGGGGATGAAACGCGGGAGCCTCTGTGTAGCTTAATTCCCATAAATATATTTTCATGACTTACTACCTAGCTCTACTTACGTATCGAGCAGTGTTAAAGTAAATACTGAAAATTAATACATAAAAAAGTATATCTCCTTATAAAATTTTATGTGGATACATGAAATAGTAATATATATATATATATATATATATATATATATATATATATATATACTCTATAGTTGCATTTCAATGACCATAGGAAACCATCATTTTCACTTATTGTTTAAATCTCTTTATTTTCATATTTCTGCGAATATCTGCATTTCTTCTTGGTCTCACAGAACAAATTTTTTTATTCATTTTTTCAAAATTTCGAACTTTTTCTTATGCACATTTCGACGCTGATGCCAAACTCTAAATTATTATTATTTTTTTTCTATTGCCACCTGAATTTTCTGGGTATCCACATGTAATCGCCTAAAAAAGTAGAAACATTTTTTGGGTGGGGGTGGAGGGGTGTAGCTGAGGGTGTTAATCTACAATAATACCAAAACTTTTAATATTTTTATTGTTGGAGCTTTCAGCCTTGATTGTGCAGGTAACCACTACCAAAAATCTAATTAAAAAAGTTTTAAACCCTAACCTGAATAAACTTGACTATGACTTTTCTTATGTAATTGTTTTCTCTATTTCACATTCTTTACTTCTACAAGTTGGATTCTTTTTGACAAAAAAAATTATTTTTTTTTTTCTGGCTTTGACACTCGCGCCTGAAAACAATTGTTCCTAAATAAAACATGATCTTGATGTGTAATCTATGATAAATTATGAGTGATGTTTACTGTTGGAGGAAGAGTATGAGTTGATACCACTAGATAAAAGGAAATGGCAAGATTTTATCTTTTTGATTTGAGAAAATAGAAATTTATACAGTTCAAATTTCATGAAAAGATATTTAAAAAAATGAAATAATTCCATTTCCGGTACACCAAAATTCAGACCTGATGATAAAAAATGGAACGTATTTTTTGATTTAGCATATTCAAATTATTCTAAATCACTTATTAGCTTCATGTGACAGCTGTATGTGAGAATATGTATTTATTATATTTAATTAATGTTGTGATTTCAATCCCTGTACTCATCAGTACATACTTTATTTCATTTTTTATTCAACCACAAATGTAATAATTCAGTTTATTTATTTTAAAAATCAATTTTATTCTCATCATAAAGATTTTCGAACATTTCTATCCCCTTTGAAATATTAACTTCACTCGTTTTATATGAACTGCCGACTGCCATAATGTTTTTGAAATGAGGTTTTGATGTTTGGAAATAGAAACTATTTACAAGGTCTCCGATCAGAGCAATAAGCAGGAATATTCTCTTTGAGCAAACCTCGTTTGAATAAATAAAATGATCTCTGATCTATTTAATGAAATCAAAGTCATCCTTTACACTTCTAAACAGCTAATTCCATTCACGGTACACCAAAAATCTGACCTGATTAAAAAAAAAAATGACCGTATTTTTTGGATTTAACATATTCAAATTCTCTCAAATCACTTATTAGCTTTCTGACAGCAAAATATGTGTAATTAATCATTTTATTTGTACATATACAAATGAAATGTGAATAAATAAAATAAGTACAGATGATAACAGTTGTTGCTGAATTAAATATGTTGGTCCCCATGAAGTCTCCAGTTACAATGCATACCACCTATAAGAGTGCCCGCCCATGGAAGCAAGTGTTGCGTAATCTGTAACCGCACGTTTCCTGAAACGGTCATAATTGTATACAAGACACATAATCTCATAAATACGAAACAGATACTTAATAATTGTCCTCTGTACATGACTGGTTGCATATTATTCTTTTTATTTGCTTTGGTTTGAATTTTATGTGTAGACTAGCAAATACATGCTCTCTCCGGTCGCATATTTTTGCTAGCCTGGGAAGATATCATGATGAACGAACATATATCACACTGACCTCAAATGCCATTCCCCCCCCCACACACACACAAAGGAAGAGTTAATGCCTGGGAGGATGATATCATGACGACAGAATAGATAGTACACTCATCACCATCCCAAACAGTAAAGATAATTATGGAAGGATGGTATCATGATGAAAAGAACATATACTATACTGCCTCCTCAAAAGAGGAGGTAATACCTAGGAGGATCACCCCATAAAAGGAGAAGGTAATGCCTGTGAGTATGGTATCATGACAACAATAGATAATTCACTACCCCCACCCCTACCCCAAAAAAGGAGAAGGTAGTCCCTGGGAATGTGGTCCTATAACAACAGAACAGATACTACATTACTCCTTCCCCCAAAGTAGGATGTGATACCTGGGAGCATTACCCCCACATCCTTAAAAAGGAAGGTAATTCCTGGGAGGGTGGTCTTAATAGAATCGATAGTACACTACCTACTCCCTAATACAATAATAGATTAAACCAGTTTTTTTTCCCATTCATTTAAAAATGTCTAGCTATTAAAGCATTATTTTTATGGTTCCTTGCCCCTTTTGGCTAAGATCAACGTGTAGTATCTGTTCTCGGAATCTCAGCGACATCAGACGTTTTACTCTCGACGAAAATATTGCATATGTATAAGAAAATATCACAATGCCAAAATTACAACTGTATATTACAGAATATTAATTTATTAGAAGCTGTTTATAAAATAAATATGGAAATTAAGAAGAACTAAGTGTGTCTGTGGGTATTTGCTGTGTACTATATATATACAGTATTACAAAACATTATGTTGTATCAGAGAATTAAATAGCCATAACCGGTTTTGAAGTTATTATAGTTAGGATAGATGGAAAAAACTTTCGCATTTATTCATTTAGAAGATATACAAATAAAATATGTATAAATTTATAAATTACATAAATACAGGTAATAACCATCGGGCTGTGTCGCTGCTAAATCAAATATTTTGGCCTCCTTGAAGTCTTGAAAGATAATAGATCCCATCTGTAAGTGCGACCTACACCTGGAGTCGATAGTGAATCAAGAGTTGCATAATCATTGACCGCGCCTCTCCTGAACCGGTATTGCTTGAGTTCAATGACAGGGTGACTGGAAACAATTGTGGGATAACAGAGAATGTCTGGTGTTATTTCGGAGTACTTTGTTTTTTTACTAATGAGTCATCACTTATCAAAGCCAAAATCCATTCGAGGATAAGAGTTAATGAGATGAATAAATTTTCATGTTAAATAATGAAGAATATTATGAAAGGATTGAAAATGATGAATGGAGTGAACAAAAGTTGATTACTTATGACATGTATTTGCTGACATTATATTTGAAGATAACCATGTTGTAATCTACAGGGAAGCAGTCTCGTGCTAATGTGTTCCAAACAGAGGAAGCCCTTAGAAAGAAACTCTGTTTATGGAAATTCCGCCTGGCACTAGGCACACGGTCATTATGGTAACAAGTATGAATTTTTATCCTGTCTTCGAAGAAAACAATGCGAATTGAAATTAAAATAAATCAGCAAAATAGAAGGACAAGAATCAAGAAATAAATAATTATATAAAAGAAAAAAACGGAATTTTATAATAAGGTATTTGCTTTTGTATTTTTAATGATTTGACGGTTACAAGGGAAATAATTCTTAAATGTGAAATTTATGTATTTTGTTATTTTTAATTAAGAGATGCTTACAATATTATAAAATAAACATATACATATATTGAAGTAAAGGGAGGTAAAAACCGGAAATAGTAACTTGACTTCCTATTTCTCTGGAAGATAGCACCATAGATGCTTAAGACCCTAAAGACAGAAATAAAAACAGATGGGCAATGAATACCATGAGATAGTTTATTTTTCTTGCATATTAAATAACTGTATTTCTTTTCCTTGGATTATTTTGATTGAGTTTTACGTTGTAATAATTGTTTTAGAGATAAACGTTGACCGAAAATGTTGGGTTCGATCTGGAAATGAAACCGTTTGAAAAGGATATAATATTTTTCTAAAATATTCAATGTCTTTTGATCTAAATTTCGGTTTTCGAATGAACAACCATACTGATGAGACCGATTGAACATATCTTTCTCTTTATGGTAAGCACGAAAATGTATGATTTAATATGGTCGAAACAATTGTTTTGGAGAAAATGAAATGTTTTAAACAAAAAACTCGGACTCTATCCTCATTATATTTTGAGGTCTAATATTTTAATAACTATTAAGCCTTTAACCCATTTTTTGTGGGATCTTAAAAAATTAAAATAATATATATATATATAGTTAGGTATGTTTATATATTTTTATGTTCAGGATTCATTCCTAAACTTATTAGATAGTTTTTAAGAATAGGTATCCAAGAAAATTTCCGTATTTACGTCATTAATTCCAAGTTTCACCGAACATTTCCGAGACTGGCGAACGTTAACGAACTTAACTGAACAATCTACCCAATACGAACCGAACTTTAAAAAAAATAATTTTCACCCTAACTCTAAACTAAGTTTTAGTTTTATTTTGCAAAGTCAGTTTAGTTCGGTTCGTATTGTGTAGAAGCATCGTAACTTGATTCAGCTTTCTCCGTTCGTAGTCAGAACTACAAATTACTGGATACCTATTCCTAAAAAGCATCATTATTATGAATTTTGGAATACAGCTGCGAGGCGTAAGAGATTCAAATGTGGAGTATATTTAATTTAGTTTTATGCAAAAGAGGTAAAAAGGGGGTGGAAGCCCTTCGTAAAAATTTTATTAAAATTGGAAAATTCTCAGAGTGATGGCTTTTGTATCATAGATTTGTTGGTGCGGGGTATAAGTCCCTATCGGTGTCACTGGTCATAGATTGAGAGCCAAGTCACGATAAGACAAAATTTATCTTTTGTTTATTCCTTCACTGAGACTAGTTGATCTGCAAAGGCTTGAGAGTCTAGTCCCTGTTTACTTGCCTCCCTGCAAGGGCAGAGTTATCCACAAGTTCAGTTTTTTATATGAAAAAAAAAATACAGCTCCCCAAGAAAGAAGCACTCTGGATTGGGACAAAAATAAAAATTACCTCAGTTTAGAATGATTTCTCCCTCACTGACCGAGGTCAGAAAAAATGAAGTGTAGTATCAGAACAGATACTACACTTTGCTACTAGCTAACGTGTCACTGGTCATAGATTGAGGACCAAGTCTTGATAAGACAAATTTTGTCTTCGGTTTATTTATTAGCTGAAGTTCTTCCCAACCACTCCAAGACAAGGTTGGACAGTCTTAGGAATTTGGAGTAAAAAAAAGGGAAAGAAAAAAACGCAAACAAAGAACGGAGCTTTAACACATTTGGCGCACTATTCATGCTGCAATCTGGAAGTGGATTGTACCTAAAAAACAAAAAACAAATACTTTCTTGCTGAGAGAAGTTTTTTTTTTTCTTTAGCGAATGATGGGGGAGGAGGTTACCTTACCTCATAGTCAGACTTAGATATAAAGTTTTGGAATTTTCGAGATGAGGATTGATAATTTATATTATTTGTATTATTCGGACTACTGTTCTCATCTGGGATGTTATTCTCACAACGTTTCGGCCGATGTAATCTCCATTACACCACAGGTCTGCAAAAATAAAAGTGCTAAGTAATAATCAGTTCTAAGTTATAGACTTCTGGAGGTTGAAGGTTCAAGCCTCAGCATGGGCGATACTAAGAATACAATTACAAATTACTTAAGCTTTTTGTTTTTCAATTCAACTGTTAAAATCGTAAAAATATGTTGTTACAGGAGTAAAGTACAGAATAATTAAGTCTAGAACTTATAAAAAAAATAAAAACAACAAATAATTTATAGCTAATGCAATAGACACAGATATCAGTGAGTGAGTAGGGACTTGTTTATTTATTTATTTTACTTTTTACTTTAATTTACCCCAAACAAGGCATATTGCCACTGAGACATAAGGGACTACTGTGGATTAGGGGCCAGATTTATAGAAGGCATCCTAAGTGGGGAGTTGAGCAGCAAGATGTTTGTTTACATTACATTTAAATTTCTGCATGTCGGTATAGTCAAGGAAATTGGGAGAAGCTGATTGTCAGCTTGGCTGAGTATATTTATGTCGAGGGTGCACTAGAGCAGCAAGTTCATTGAAGCACATTCCATTGAAGTACTTGTAAAACTAGCACACGAATGTAACATTGCGGCTATAGGACAGGGGCTGGAGCTTGGTGGATAGTGAGGGACCTATTAGATTAGATACTTTCTTTTGGAGAGACTGGTCAATGGTGCACCAGCCCAGATGTGACAACAATACTCCATGCATGGACGGATGGTGTCAGGTGTGAAAAGTTTTCTAGCTCGGTAGAGGGAGCCCACTTTCTTTGCAGCAGCCTTGGCAATGTCTTCTATGTATTTGTTCTAAATCATGTTACTTGTGAACGTCAGGCTGAGGAGTTTAAACGTTGGACACTCAGGTAGGGTGTTATTTGCCATGGCAATCGGTGGTTGAAGAGGTTTATTGTAATTCTTGAAAGAAAGGAGCTTTGTCTTAGCAGCATTAAATGTTACCATCCATTTATGACCCCATTCCATTACAGACTGGAGGTAATTTTCTCAGGATTCAGCCATTGCCTCAGATATGTGCACTTCTGTTTTACCCACATGATGAGAGTAGAGTGTGGTGTTGTCAGTAAATATACCCATCTCAGACACAATGTCATCAGGGAGGTCGTTTATGAAAATCAGGAACAATAAAGGTCCAAGGATCTATCCCTGAGGTACACCTGCATTTATGTCATGTTGTTTGGATGAACGGCCATCGAGGACAACCTGGATCTTTCTTTTGGATAGGAAGGATTAAATTATATTAAATATTTGTCCAGTAATACCATATGAGTGAATTTTTATGAGAAGACACTTATGCCAGACCTTGTCAAAGGCTTTGAATATATCAAGCGCTACCGCCCTAGCTGCACCTGCCTTGTCTAGTGTATGGTATACGGTACCGTCCAAAATTAAGGAACAAAAACTAAATCTTCTGAATCTAAACAAAATTATGTATTATTTTTTGTGAAAATTTCACTGAATATACACATTATGTAGTTGAACTTTTACCGAGATTTTCAGATGAATTAAAATAATATTTTTAAAGTTATCCACCATTTTACAGATTTCAAGTGTCTAAAATTAAGGAACAAAATATCATTTTTAACTAAATCACATTAAACAGGCAACAGAGATTTAATATTTGGTACTTCCACCTTTGCATCTACGACTGCAGGATTTCACTAAATCTTGACATTGGGCCACAGTTATCTTGGCCATTCATTTTTCAGTTTCAGCCACAAGTCTTCGATGTTTTCCGGATTCTTTGCCATAACATTCTGTCCTAGAGTCTTCCATAAGTTTTCTATAGGGTCCATGTCAGGACTCTGAGCAGGCCAGTCCATTACCTCTACTTCTTGATCAGCCAGATAATTCATGACCAGTTTTGCCTTATGGCAGGGAGCATTATCCTGCATAAAAACAGGCTTTTCGATACCAGAATTGTGCAACACTGGCAAAACATACCGTTCTAAAACATTGTATACAGTGGCATTTACTCTAGTTTTTAAGCGTAAAAGTGGTGATGTACCCTGCCATGATATCATGCCGAAAACCATCACGCTATCTCCACCAAATTTAAGACTTTTTGTGATGCAGCTAGGATCCAGACTTTCGCCTTTTCTTCTTCTTACAAATTGTTTTCCATCACTGCCAAATGCATTAAATTTCGATTCGTCACTGAAATAAACTTTTTTCCAATTTTCTTCTGACCATATAACATGCTTTTTTGTTTTTTACCTATTAGCGGCTTTTTTCGAGGAGATCTTACAGAAAGACCTATTTTGTGCAACCTTCTGGACACAGTTTGTTGTGAAACATTCGTGACACCTTCGATTTGTTTAGAAATTTTGCCAGCTGTAAGGAAACGGTCTTTTAAACACTAGGCGTTGTATAACTCTGTCCTCTTTTGCCGTTGTCTTTCTTGGTTTACCAGGTTTCTTTGTGTTACTTAACCTTCCAGTTTCTTTATAGAGTTTGAGAACTCGGCTTACAACACTTTTTAAACGTTTCGCACGTTTTCCGATTTCTTCTATTGTCAACTTTTCCTTTCTTAATTTGACGATTTTTGCTTTGTCGCTTAAATCAGTTTTATTTCTTTTTGACATGAATGATTGATATTGCGTGACTTGCAGCAGTGATGATAATTAAAGTTTAGAATATTTATTTTCATCCTTTTATACAAAAAAACCCTACTGTTTTAAACTTTCAACAATTATTTTTCCTTAATGTTCCTTAATTTTGGGCACTTGAAATATGTAAAATGGTGGATAACTTTAATAATATTATTTTAATTCATCTGGAAATCTCGGTAAAAGTCCAACTACATAATTTACATATGTAGTGAAATTTTCACAAATATTAAAATATAATTTATTTGAGATTAGGAAGATTATATTTTTGTTCCTTAATTTTGGATGGTACTGTATGCATTCAGATATGGCCGTTAGGATATCCGCAGTATATCATGCTTGCCTAAATCCATACTGATGGTCAGAAAGAAGTTTAGTATTACAAGGTGACGGACTATCGCTAGATTAGTTAAGGATTCAAAGATTTTAGCAAAGAGTGGAAGTAGACTGATGGGGCGATAATTCTGAGAGTCAGTTCTATTTCCAGAATTCGTGAAGAGGCAATTTTTCAGCTATCAGGGAAGCAAGATTCAGCAAGGCATTTGTAGTAGAGTTTGGAGATCACAGGGGCTAGTTCAACAGAGCATTTCTTTATTCCTATTACTGGTATGAGATGCTTTGGACGTGTCAAGGTTTTTTATGAGATGAAGTGATGGTCAGGTCATCAAGTGTGACTTTAGTCTGCAATGGTAAATTTGGAAGAGAGTGGTTTGCTGAGTCCAAAGTGGAGTTAAAGGCGAAACGCTGGGCAAGCCTTATCAGTTGTCGTGCAAATGGCATCATTGTGGTTGGATAGCGGGAGAATTGTTGATTGCCCATTGTTCACCACACTATTGAAGATTTTCCAGAAATCACGAGTACCTAGTTTCTATGATTGAATGCGTTTTTTTGGTCATCTATGTATACCTTCTCTTCATCTATTACAATCTTATAATGATTTCTTGACACTATAAGTTCTGTCTATTTGCAGTTGACTTATGGCGATTGAAATGTCAGAGTGCTTGCTGCTTTTGAGCAATAGCAACTGCACAGTTCTAGGTGAACCATTGTGGATAGTGGGGCTTGCTGTAGAATTTTCGCATGGAGACATGTGCTTTAATGCCTGCTATGATCCATTTAGTTAATTATTCTGCGCACTGATCAGCAGGGAGAGAAAAAGTTTCACTCCGTGGGCGTCTCTGATGTGATCTCTGATGGATTCCCAATCAGCCCGTTTGTAGTATCTGGTCGTTTTGCACAACTGCTCATCAGGTTTTGGACGAGATTTTAGGGTGATATCAATCATTACCACAAGGTGATCAGCATTCCCGAGAGGGCTATAGTTTAGCATTAGAGTTAAAATATAAGTCGCCCTCTACATTTTTTTCTTTCAGAAACCAGTCATTCTCTGTGTATACTTTTTCCTTCATGCAGACGAAGAAGGGGTAGAGGAAGTAAAAGGAAGTTTTTTGAAAGAGTACAACTCTGCGATATTATGGAGACAAAAGGTTTTGTGCAAAATTGCTGTCTCCACATAAATTAGTAGCCTATGCTAACACACTTAAGTTCAATTCTAGGTTTGATCATTTTATTTTTTACGTTGTCTTGAATTTTTTACGCGGCTTCTGATTAAAAAAAACGCCGTGTTTATTTCTGGCTAGTTCTGGGACAGTGCTTCATAAGAGTCGGTTTAGTTTGGTTCAAATTGTGTAGAAATACCAAATGTTCTATACTGCTGCTGTTCTTAATCCGATCTGACAACTTGTTCCAAACATATATTACTCTATCAGTAAAAAAGATTCAATCGGTTAATAGATCTACATTTTGAAATTTACCTTGACAACAACCTACCTAAACGAGGTGAAATATTTTAAAAAAATGGCCACTATAGTTCGAAATGCCATTAATCATTTAAAAAATTCCAATTAAATTAACTCTCATTCTTTTCTCTAGTAAAGTAGTTAATCCTAATTTTTATATATCCTTGTAACTGTAGATTTTAACTCTGTTTTATTATTTTTGTCATTTTTTTTTTGTATGCCTTCCCATCTCAATATTACATTCTGATTTTCATGTCTAGGCGAGATGTGTGCAGAAGAGATGACTTCGGTATGGCCAGAATGAATGGATGAAAGTTCTTGGGTTTGTAGATGTAGAACAGATGAGGTAGAAAGCATGTGAGGAACTGATAAAAATGGGCCTGTGGGGTAAAGACCCGATCAGAGATAGTTTACTTTAGAAGTCAATTTCTAAAAGCCGTCTAATGCGTGTCAATATGTAAAATGGACGTTAAACCAATTATGATGATGAGGCGATTGATCTCAGGCTTGAGTGCAAATATATGATATCTTATTAGAGCTTTATATACCTTTTAAAACAATGTTTGGCCTCGTTGAAATAATATTTCTAACAATCCATCGAATTATTCCATTTGTCTGCGACACATAAAAAAATATGATTGTTAGCTTTAAATGCACCATTAAAACTAACACTTAAATCACTTTCTTCATTTACTTTTTTGATCTCTTTGTTGTTTAACTTTAAAATTTATGGAGTAAGTTCAGCGAACTTCTGCCATTACTAACCAGCAGAGCGTTACATCTGTC
Source organism: Sepiola atlantica (assembly GCA_963556195.1). Lineage (NCBI taxonomy): Eukaryota > Metazoa > Mollusca > Cephalopoda > Sepiida > Sepiolidae > Sepiola > Sepiola atlantica. Next base: position 70,709,452 of record OY744516.1, on the reverse strand, counting down.
GACTAAGGGAAGAGTTTATCAGGGATGTGTACACAGTATGATGATGTATGGAAGTGAGGCCAGTAAGGAGTGAGAACATACGTTGCACCGAGAGAAATAATATGAGAATGATAGGATGGATGTGTAATGTAAGTTTTAAAGTTTCTAAGTTCTGATGACCTCTGAGGAAGATTAAATCTGGACAGTATAGAGAGATGTGTGCAGAATGAGAGACTTCGATGGTTTGGCCATGTTGTAAAGTTGGATGAAAGTTTTTGGGCTAGTAGATGTAGAACAGTTGAGGTAGCAGGTTCAATTCTCAGGGGAAGGCCAAGGAAAACATGAGAGGAAGTGATAAAATAGACACGAGGGAAAAGAGAGATAAACAAAGACCTGATTGGAGATAGGTTAGTTTCGAAGTCAATTTCTATAAGTCGTCCAATGCATGACAGCATGTAAAACAAACATTAAACCGAATATGATGATGATTAATTTCCCCTTCATAGATCTATTAAAAACTCCCTTACAATGTTTTCCAGAAGGATATTTTGAAGCTGTATGCTTGTATAATAAACAGTTAGTCTTAATACAGAAAAGAAAGTCACACTCTAATTTAATTATAGACAAAATTATAATCCCAAGTTTTCTCTTTTTTTTTTTTACAAAAACGAGTCACCACTTATCAAGGCCCATGAGCCACTCGAGGATAAGGGTTATTGAGTTTGATGGGTAAAATGACTATTGAAGAGGACGGCTCAATAAGAATTTGTTTACATTGGACTTGAAAATGACAATGTTATAGTCAGTCGGAAAGTGATCCTGTGGTACTGTGTTCCACAGCCGGGCAGTTCTAGGAAAGAAACTTTGGTTATGAAAGTTCTGCTTAGTTCTAGCCACACGGAGAGAGAAAGGGAATTTATTGATAGTGGTTGCAGTTTGATAAGTTTTTGTTGTGAATGTTTGACGGGGAGGGGAGGATAGACTGAAACTCTGTCAAGCACTTGCCATGAAAATAACGATAGAGCAGAGAAAGACTAGCAACGTCTCTTCTGTGAGAAAGAGGCTGTAGGGTGGATATTATAACATCGCCCATTAGATTTCAAAGTCGGTTTTGTACTCTGTCGAGGCAGGAAAGGGTGTGTTGAGCAGCACCTCCCCAGATGTGGCATCAATTATGAAAGAAAAAACAAACAAATACAAAAACCACTTGCCAAAAAAAATCAGCAAAATGTAGCATCGATTCCAGATTGTTTGTTGTCATTCTCTGATCTGTATAAAATTGGTTTTATAGCTTCTCCATGGCTTTAAGGCATTGAAAAGCTTATGACTGACAGAAATAAATCTCTATATATAAAACTCACTGTCTGTATGTAAGTTTTTAAGTGTATTTTATGTAGTTTCTGACTTTTAGTCGGACACACACATAGAATTATGATTTTAATTTATCTATATATAGAAAACTCTATGTGGTGTGTGTATGTGATGTTTGTGTGTATCTATAGAAAGAAAGGTCAGAGAATCTACATAAAATCTAAAAGTGTATTCTTATGTAAAATTTATCTGGGACGACAAAGGAAGTATTCCCGCATGTCTAAGTGCACCCTAAGAGGTCTACGAGGGCATAATCCCCTCAAAATGTCAAATATTCCTATTTTTATGAAATTTAAATCAGATGTATACAATGGAATCTCTAAGTGCCCCCCTAACCTAAAGGAGCTATGGAGGTTGAACCTCCTTTAAACTTCAGATATATCCTATTTTGACGAAAGTTATATCATATGTATAAAGTTCTCCGGGGAAGATAATGTAAGTTGTCCCGAATTTCTATGTTGCCCTCAATGTGTCGCAATATCTATGTGTCACAAGATCTATGTGTCACAATATCTATGTGTCCTCACCTAAGTGACCTATGGGAACAGAACCCCCTTAAAACTTTCAATATATATATAATAGTTTTATGAAATTTAAACCATATGTATAAAACAGTAATCCAGAGAGTTTTCCAACATTTCAGCTTCTTCCGGCTATATTAGGGGGTGAAACAGGAGAAGGAGGGATACAAAGAAAGAAAGAAAGTAATATGGTCTTATGAGCATAGTGAAAAGTACATAGTAGTGATCTTCATTCAATACCGAGCAACGTCGGGACTTCCATGCTAGTAAAAGATAAATTTAATGCTGATAAAAAGCCAGAAATTGAACAAATATATAAAACTCTTTGTATGCCGTCTCTCAGTTAATTAAGGTCAAGATTAAGATTTTCAACAAGAGAATAAATGCTAAATTTAAAAAGCCTTCATGTTGTTGCATCCAGCATTTATGACATATGTTTAAATTTATTATTATTAAATTTGTTTAAATATCCAGGCTGGGTATAATGAAAAGGTAATTTGTCAGGAGTAGGTGCACTTGGCATGGACACGCACCTGGCCGGAAAAAAACAACAACATGATTGATTGTCAAAAATATAATAACCGGTGGTTGAAGTCGGGCCAACTAGCTGGAAGAATAGAACATCACATGATTGATTGTCAAAAATAAAATAATTGTTGATTAAAAACAAACACTCTGTCACCGAATAAAATGCCCTAGAGGTCGTGGCTACATGCAGGGGTTCACAAATTGTTATATAATAACAACCCGAAATTAATATCATCAATTGATTGGCAATTTGAGCCCGAGAAAAATCATCCATCGAATTTTTGTGCATGAATCTTCCTTCCTCACTAATCCAAACTCCTTCACCGCCACTGACAATAAAGATATATAATTATATTTTTTATACCAGTGTGTCGTCGTTCTTTTAAGCACAGCAGAAATACATCACAGAGATCAAGGTGATGCTGATCCTAATTTGTTGAATGATACATTTTGAAACATAATAATGCTGAGATAGACAACACATGAAAGAAAGAGATGATGACAATTGAATCTTTAAACAATATAATTTATTTGTTGCATCTATCCGGTGTTGTTCAAAAATGGAATATGGCTTACCGTATGCCTTTCTCTACGAGACGATTTCAAGACTGTTTCGAAGACTGTTTCAAATGGGAAGTAGTTCAGCCGAGAATAAATATTAGTGTATATGCTCAGGATGATACTTTAAATGTAGGTACAATTTTTTAAAGTAATTACTTTTTTCCAAATTATTTAGTAAAACATGGATTTATATAGAAACTGTTTAAAAGAGTAATTAATTATTAAGTTATCGTTTGGCTAATAAATTATTAAGTGAACTGAGGTAACGTTGTTATTGAAGATAACCCATATGGTCAGGTCCACAGTTAAAAGGAGCGATTAAAAATAATTTTCTGACGGGTATATATAAAAAATTAAAATATTATATCTATTAAAAGTAAATAAAGATAAAATGTATGAATGCTTTTGTAACAGTTTTGAAGCCTGAACAGTTTAGTGCTGACTCAACCCGGCACATCAGAAGCCCCTATTTACATGATTCCCTGTGTGCAGAGGTAGACACAAGGTCGAAAATGCAGCTCTCAAAAAGGGGCACTCTGGATTGGGACAAAAAATTTAACTTGCCTCATCAGTCGAGAAGGATTTTTCCTTCACTAACCAAAGACAGATAAGATGACGTTTAGCATCAGAACAGATATTACACTTGGCTCTTAACCATAAGACCAAGGACTATATCTGCTATAGAAAGAAATATCAGGTGAGATAGTCTTTTTTGTACTGATGGTTCACCTCTCGAGGATAAGGGTCAAAAGGATTGTTGGTTGGACGATGATCGCCGTCACAAGAAGATTGGAAACAGTGGGCAGAATAGGCAGAAGATTACTTAAAAGGACTTGATTTTCCAAGAGGACGGCTTGACAGGTATTTGTTCACATTTGACTTGAAGACGACCATGCTGTAAGCGGTTGGGAAACAGACTCGTGGTATTTTGTTCCACAGATTGGATGTAATTGATGAAATCGATTGGAATTACAATATTTTCTGGCAAAAGCCCAAGAATAATACTTTTCGAAAAAGAACGACTAGTTAGAATCAAATATCGATTTGTCTGATGCATTTCTATTTAGGTCCAACATGGAAATTTCGACAAGATAAATTTATATATTAGATTTAAGTAGTTGCTTAACTAGCGAGTTGATTCTTGTTATTTGTTGAGGCAGGACCTTAACTACATTGTGTCCAATCTCAATCCCCAGTTGCAACTCCCTTATCATATCTCTTTTAAATATCTCGCATGACTCAATCGTCCAATTTATTATCTGCTTTCTGTATTAGTGTCAGTGACCCGGGGTTCGAGTGCTGTCCATCAAACTCGGTTACCCTCTAGAAAAATAAACACGGTTTTTGATACATTACTTTTGGCAAAGTAAATACATGGACATTTAAAAATGAAGCAATTAGTATAATGTTTTTGAAGCAGAACATCAGAAAAATCAATGTCCGTCTAAAATGCTGATCTGTTGTCTGTGAACAACAAAGATACATTTGGCATGTGAAAAAATATAATTTATATGAAAACTAGAAGAATACCCAGGATGGGTAAAATTAATTTCCGAACAGAACAGTTTTGCATCAGTTTTATGTCCCCTTATGAAGATTAAAATACAAAATATAATCCGACTAAACCTTATGTCTAGAATCCTTGTTCTGATTTTGATAAAAATATTTTAGATGAATTTGATTCTAGAAAATGTCTTGAATTTAAAGGATCTTAAAAATTGAAATTCAGGGAATTTTTAAAAATTATTATTATTAGTATTTGTTTGTTATGCCTCCTTGGGCATCTCCCCTTTAACTATCTTCTCAATTCAACTGTTAAAAAAAAAATTAAACTCTTAGTACAGTATCGATATCCAGATCAAATTCTGTTGAATATTTAATTTGATAACTCCCAAAAGTTTCTCTGAATTCATCCAACCTCATCTTAAACTGATCCATGCTATTGCTGTTCTTAATCCGATCTGGCAACTTATTCCAAAAACATATTACTCTGTGAGCAAAAAAACTTAACTGGTTAACAGATCTAGATTTTGAAAACTGCCTTGATAATAACCTTCTAGATCTAGGAGAAATACTAAAAAAATGCCCACCATAATTAGAAATGCCATTTATTATCTTGAAAGTCTCAATCATATCACCTCTCATTGTTCTCTCCAGCAAAGTAGTAAATCCCAATTTGTCCAATCTCTCCCTGTAACTGCACTCCTTTACTTTACTTATTAGTTTTGTCACCTTTCTTTGTACGCCTTCCAGTTTCAATAGTTTATATATCCTTAACACAACATTTGTCTCCCTCGAAATAATATTCCTAACCATCCACCCGATCATTCTATTTGCCCTCCATACAATGGTCAAAATATGATTATTTGCCTTAAATGTATTATCAAACCCCACTTCCAAATCGCACTCCCCATCAACTTTATTGATTTCTCTGTTGTTTAGTACATATTCAACTCCAACATTCCTGGATCCTACGTGCAGTACTTTACATTTGTCTAGGTTAAATCCCAATTTCCAAATGTCCTCCCAATATGATAATTTATTTAGATCCATCTGTGTTATTTCCTTTTATAAAGGTCTCACAAGTAGTTTAACATCATCAGAAAACAGTTCAATTTCTGAATTTATATTATTAGGTAAGTCATTTATGAATATCAAAAACAACAAAGAACCCAATACTAAACCCTGCAGAACACCGGAGGGTATGTACTGTGATTCAGAATAATTGTTTCCAACCTTTACCTTCATAGGTCTATCTTTCAAAAACTTCCTCACAATATTTACCATTTTGTCAGTAATACCAACATTTTTCATTTTCACTAGTAAACGATAATGAGATACCATATCAAATGTCTTGCTAAAATCCAAATATATGATATCCGCACTATCCTCCTCCATCAAATATTCATTTATAATGTCAATATTTTCCAAAATCTTAGATAATGTTGATTTACCATGGACAAAGCCATGTTGGTTATAATTTATATCATCCTTTATACAATGTAATATGTGGCTTCTAATTATATTTTCAAATACCTTACACAAAATACATGTTAGAGAAACTGGCATGTAATTACTTTTTTATGTAGTGGTATTACTATAGCTGTTTTCCAAATATATGGAATCTCTTCATATTCTATGCATTTCCTAAACAAATTGGTTATTGCATTGATAAAGCCTTCATTTGATGATAAGTATTTCAATATTTGAGGTTGAATTTCATCAGGTCCCATACTTTTACTAACATCCAACTTGGATAATAATAGTGTTATGTCTTTAGGTTCTATTTTTAGTTCATCCATAATTTTTGTTGTACCCTCGCCATAACAACTCTCCTGTAGTGGACCAAATTCTTCAAAAGAATGAACAGATTGTTTCTACTGCCGTGTCTGTTAAATCCCCTGTCTCATCATCTCTTACTGTACTTACGCTTTTTTGAATCTTAGTTTTTGCTTTAACATATTTGAACAATGATTTACAGTTCTATTTAATATTTCTAACAATCTTATTTTCGTGTTTCAACTTTTCTTTTACTTCTAGTGTTTCATATTCATTTTGTTTACTTACAGCATTTTGATAATATTCCATACTTGGTATAATTCCAAATTTCCTCCAAGCTTTATCTTTTTCTTTCTTTTTACGAGATAGACGATTACTATCCCAAGGTAATTTCTCTAATGAACCCCCTTGTTTAGAGAATTTTATAATAACTTCTGGAATATTTTATATCATAGATTTTATCTTTCCATTTAATTCCTCCCACATTTCATTAACATCAGATGTTTTCGAGCTATAATTCAAATAGATATTTTCTCCTTTCTCTGACACAAAATCTTTTGTAATCTTAGACCAGTTCCTCTGTTTTCTGTTCATATAATCAAACTCTGCCTTCTTTTTGACTTCGATTTCAATACATGCATGATCAGATTTACCTAACGGTGCTTTCAAACTTACATCTCCTATTATGTATTCATTATTTGCAAAAATCTGATCCAATTTACCTTTTTCTAATCTATTTCCCACTAGTTTATATCTAGTATATTCTTCTATATACCAATGCAAACCGTTTGTTGTAAATAACTCCAAATATTCGTTCTGTGTTTAATTACTACGGATTAAATTCAATGCAAATCTAAAATATTTGAATTTTCAAATGTGAGGTTGTGCCCATATTATATGGTTAAAAACCTTTTAAAATACTTCAAACAAACTGAAATTTAGGGAAATATTTTTAATGTATGTCTAATACCTATGATTAAAATTTCACAAAAATTGGAGGCATCTGAATTTTCACAAAGGGCTTCAATCCCCTTTTTATTCTCTTTACATGAAACTAAATTAAACTAAGTATAGCCCACATTTGAACCCCTAGAAGTTGTGTTCCAAAATTAATAATGATTGATTAATTAGTTTAGGAGCGAATCCTGTGCATACAAATATATAAGCATCTTAACATACCTAACTTTGTATAAATAGAGACTAGATAAACGTGACCGTTGGATCACCCATTGAGCTTGGGTTATATTGTTTGAATCAGGAAAAAGTCAGAAGTACTTGCTAATTACATCTTCAGTGCTGTACTTTTTCTTTGCAGGGAGAATTTGCCGTCCTCCCACATACAGCGCCTAGTATTCTCAAATAGTCACCCATCTGGTACTGAACTGTCTGAACATCGCTTAACTTCAGTGATGTAATGAGAGCGGGTGTGTCACCATGATTACGTGGTGGTGTGACATGTAGCAGAGTTCTGTTGCCACACGTATGGCCTTCCCACAGCCACCCTCTCCATCCAGTACTTGACGACAGTAGACAACAAGTCAATATAGTCATCTAAATTGAGTCTGAGTCCATTTTTGAAGATGTGGGGTGGCATGATGTGGTCTTTGTTGGAAACACACCCAAAGACCATCACTGTTTTAACGAACATGGTCTTTATGATGGGTGGGACTTTGCACGGACTGTAGGCTAGCCACCTGTTGTTCTGCGCATTGTGCAACTGGCCCTAAGAAGAACCAGAGCATACTCCGCCTGACTGAATGGTTGACATTGTTGAAGAGTTTCTTGGTTTTCTTAAGATGGTTCTCTTTTAGGTTTCGGGGTGAGTAGTCCGCTCTTACAACTATAGTATGAGGAGTAGTACAAATCCATCTTTAAGCGCTTTCGTCATAGTTGTCACTCTGACACACTTCTCTCTCGCCACGATCTATATTGCCTTGCCTGGATCTTGGTGTACCTTTTTTTTGCAGCTTCTTGATGAATTTCATTGTGTGAACACAGTGAGAACGCCTACTATGACCCTTCCTGCTAGCCACTGCTTGCACATCTCCCTTGCAATTCTCCAGCTCACATCTCATGGCTTTTAAGGTATTTCAAGGAACAGTGAGCTGCACTTAAGATTTCCAAATCTTTTAATCTGTCATGAATCATCATGATGCAGGTCATTCTCTTCCAATATTCCGGTACTTTCCAGTCGTCCATGGTCTCCAGTCTCCAAATCCACCAATAATACACAGAAACAGCTATCCAGTGCAATTAGCCACTATTAAATACTTCAAATCGTTTTGGAAAAAAAAGAATATAAAAAATATCAAATTTGTACCGAACACCCTGTATACCTCTATGTATATAAAGTTAGGTAGGTGTGTACATTTACATATTTGTATGTACAGGATTCACTCCTAAACTAATTAACCGACCATTATGAATTTTGGAATACTACTTATAGGCGTAAGGGTGGGTAATGTGGACTATATTGAATTTAGTTTTATGCAAAGGGGTAAAAAGGAATGGAAGTCCTTTTTTAATTCAGATACCTATGATTTATGTGAAATTTTAACAATAGGTATTAGACTTCAATTAATAAGTATTCCTTAAATATCAGTTTCGTTGGAGTATTTTAAAGGGGTTTTAAGGGGAATTATGTGGGAGCAACTTCCCATTTGAAAATTCAAATGTATTAGATTTGCATTAAATTTGACCTATAGTCATCAGACGTCTATTAAGCATGATTCCCTGAATTTCAATTTCTTCTTAAGACTTCTTAAACTTAAGCCTCAAATTTCAGACATTTTTTACAATCAAAATCATCTAATGGATTTTGATCAAAATTTGAATAAGGATTCAAGACATAAATTTTAGTATTATTATATCTTGCTTTTAATCTTCATATGATTACATAAACATGGTGCAAAACTGTTTGGAAACTAATTTTACCCGTCCTGGGGCGGATATACTTCTATAATATTTATAATATTATATATAATAATGTATTGGTAAGAAAATAATTTTGATTTTTGCATCATTCAAACTTGACACTCAATTTTGTAAATAAATGCTTATTTGAATATTATGTACCATTTTGAAGTGTAAAATTCCTTTTATATTCCTCTGTTATTGAATGTACTTTGAATGTTATGTTGTTATATACAATCAGGTTATTATAAAGTTATGGAAACGACACAAATGCTAGTCAATGTTCTTGCATTTAGTCATGATGGCAGCTCACAACATCAAAAGAGCATTCAGCCAGAGGACTATCAATGAACGTACACTACACCGTTGGTTTATAAAATGTAGTCATGTGACATTTTTGTGATTACAGAGAAACATGGTTCCTTCATTTGATTCCAATTTCTTCTAATCTTTTCTTTTCATTTTTTTCCGGGCTGCTTCTGGTGCTCCTATGATAATTGGTATTATGGTAGTTTTCTTCAAATTCCATATTCCCTTCAGCTCTCTGGCAAGTTCCATGTACTTTCTTCGTTTTTCTGCCTCCTTGATCTTCACCCTGTGATATGCTGGGACGGTGAAATCTATGATTTGGTACCTTTTTTTTCTTTCTTCTTGACTATTATTATGTCCGAACTTCTTGCTTGGATTAGTTTGTCTGTTTGTACCTCCATGTCTCAGAGGATTTTGTGCTTTTCAGTTTTCAATAGTCTCCAGTTTGTGTTTGTACTATTTATCAAAGTTCAGACGTTTGCATGGTTCCCAATGCATTGCCTTTCTCATGCAGCCATGTCTGCTTTGCATTCTTTTTCAGCTAGTTTGCTGCATTCACTTATGTGATTTACCATCTCGTCTCTTTTCCTGGGTTTTGTCTATTTTTGGGTTGATATAGTTCGTTCAGATCATGTTGTTCTACGTGGCTCTCAGTAGCGATTCTGTTTCTCTGTTCAAGTGTCCTTTTTCTTTTTGTAGCCATGTCCAGGTGTTTTCGTGCATCTCTTTTCTGGTAAATCTTATAAACCGTCCATAAAAATGGTTCTCCTCCCATTTTCTTTTTTTTTTAATACTTTTCTTCCCATTTTCTCTGCTACGTGTATTGTTCATGTTGCTGCTGCTTCTTGTTGCAATGATAGCATTTCTGTGTTATGTATTTTTCAAGTTCATATTTTGTGTCATCCACACAATCTTCTATATTTACCAGTCCTCTTACCCCTTCTTCCCCTTCCACGTAAAGTCCGTCAGTATCCTCCTTTATTATTATTTACTCACTAGGAGTTTTCACACAAGTCATTATGAGTAATTGCTCACTGACAATAACAAGTGATGTTCCCTGGAGTCCGAGAGATAAGTCTCTCCAGGTTTTTCAATACTCCACCATTTTGATAACTGTTGTCTCACTATCCAAGTTTATCGTCTATGTTCCCTTTGACAAGAGATTCGATGTTGTTTGGCTGTCCTTATGCTAAATCTCGAATGTTCACGATTGTGGGGATTGACATTGTCCATTTGCCACTGTTTGCGGTCTTGCCTGATGGTTTCTTTCCATGTCTTCCTAGGGTGCCTAGCTTTTTTTTGTTGTCCAGCCTTAGGTCTCTGCCTGTGCTGATATACCCCTTGCTTCTCTCAATATGCCCGAACCAGCAAGCATTTATATTTAACTTTATACTGAACTAATCTGCTTACACAATGCTTACAAGTACCACAAAAGATTAAATGATGTTTATACACAGCTAGAAGAATACCCGTCCCAGGACAAGTAAAATTAAATCCCCCCCCCCGAACAGAACAGTCTTGCACTACTTTTATGTATCCTTACGAAGATAAAAATCAAGATATAATGATACTAAATTTTATGTCTAGAATCCTTATTCCAATTTTGATCAAATTCATTTCATAATTTTGATTCTAAAAAAATGTAAAAAATTTAAGAGATCATAAGAAGAAATTGAAATTCAGGGAATCTTGCTTACCTTATTTTGTCTTTTAGTCCTAACATTCCATGGGCGATGTTTCTGACAAAGGGGTGAAGAATTGCTCTTTTCTGGGTCAGAATCTGTCCATCTAACACTTATTGTTGGCTAGTTTTGATCTTCAAGTGGTATTTCTTTTAGCTTCTTACATGAAGTTGCTTCATGCCTTGTCTGGAGCAATTTCAATTTTAAAAAATGGTATCTAATAACTAAGGATCAAATTCAATGCAAATCTGAAATATTTGAATTTTCAGATGGGAAGTTGTGCTCATATGATGCGCCCTAAGAACCCTTTAAAATGCTCCAAAGTAACTAAAACTAGAGATATGTACAGATCAGGCGACTTTGGTGGTATGGCTATGTTGAAAAAGTGATTAGAGTTCTTGGGTTAGTAAATGTAGAACAGTTGAGGTAGCAGGTTCAGTTCACAAAGTGAGGTCAAGGGAGACAAGGTAGGAAGTGATAAAAATTGCATTTTAGAGAAAGACGGATAAATAAAGACCTGGACAGATATAGGTTAGCTATGATGTCAATTTCTAAAAGTCGTCCAATACCTGCCAGTATGTAAAACAGACATTAAATCGAATATGATGATGATGATGATGATGCTGGACAGAGATACAGAGACACAACATTTACATCATAGACGAGCTGGGACCATCGGTGTTGCATTGGATTGAATAAAGACTGTTATGTATTGTTGGCTTCAGGCTCTGAATCACATCATCATATGATGTTACAGATATATTTTTTGTTTTAATTTCGTGTAATCTTTTATTAATTATGCAATTAAAAAAAAAACAATGAAATATCCACAATTATAATAATTACAACAAATCATATTTTTATTTAAAAATTAGGGTTTTACATGCAATTTGTCGGCTTTGAGTGCAACACAGTTTAAAAATTAAAGGCACACATCTAAGGGAAAGTTCATTCAAGTACAAAGATTTTCTAAAATCAATAAAATGTTGAATTTCAATGCACAAAATGTCAGTGGTAATCATTAACTGTGTTGAATAAGGAATTTCGAGTTTATTTAATAAAATCAGCTAATTTGTATTTTACCAATACGAAATATATTTTGTTGTGTGTATGACATAAGACTGCATTTTTTACATCATCCTCTTACTCACTCCTCTTACCACTACTCGTCTCATTCATCCCCTCCTCCCACTATTAAATACATTCAAGGTGCAAATAAGCAAAGTTATCATAGTTTTTGTATCATTGAGATGATTTGAATACCGACAATATCTGAGTATTGAATGTCATAAATTTATTCTAGCTTCCCTTAAATTTGAAGCTTTTTATTTTTCTATTGTCCATTTATACACTACTCAAGTTTATACCTTTGACATTGATTTTATATATATGGGCTGTAGAGTCAAAGGTGACGTTGTGACTGGGTTCACATCCTTTGGCCGGAAGTAATTATCATCTTCTACACTGATGAATGCTTAAGCATGAAACACAAGTGTCTGTAAGTAAACATAACAAATATGGTTATAACCCTCTTTTACAAAGGATTTAACCTCTGTAAGAAAGTTATAGTAAGCTGTCAAACTTAGAATAATGTAATGTTCCGGCTCTGCTATTTAACACTATTATGACTAGTTTTCTGTATATGTCCACTCACTCGACATTATAGAACTTAATTCTCTTTCCTTATATATATATTATATTATTATATATAGCTACTACTGATGATTGTGTAAGCATGAAGCACATGTGTTTGTTGGTAAAAATAATTAATATTTATATTTAAAATATTGTCATATATATATATATATATATATATAGCTTATATATTGTATTATTATATATAGCTTATATATTGTATTATTATATATAGCTACTATCTATCTCTACTCACGTATTGAGCAGTGTTGAAGTAAAAACTGAAAATTTATACATAATATATTATATCTCCTTATAACATTTTATGTGGATACATGAAATAATAATAATTATATATGAAAGACATAAAGGAAAAACAATAAAATACAGGAATTAATTTTAAAAGTCTATCTTCCTGTGTTTAATTGTTTTTTTACTTTCTGTCTTTCATGCATTCTGTCTCCACGACATTTTATTTTATGAAATGTCGTGGATTTTATCCTTATATGTGTGTATATTTATATTTATTTTGGTGTAGAAAAATTAGTACAACATTCGTACCGTCGGTTTCAAGCACAGAAGGACTTAAATTAAAAAAACAAATAATAATAATAATAAAAAGAATAACAACAAAATAAATTAAATCTAAATATTATTATTTAAGATTAACTAAATTAATTAATCTTAGTACTCTATTACATATCTTAACTATTGCATTTTCTGCAGGACTTGTCTTTCTTTCTGCGAATCTCATGTTTCTATTTTTTAAATAGCAGCGTACACTTGGCTCTCATCAACTGACACAGCCAGTCCAAATTTTGTTTTCTTTTTGAAAAAGAGAGGTTGTTACTCTCAAAATGATTAAAGTCCCTACCATTCCGGACCTTTAAATATTTAACAGTAAGCCCACCAATTTTACAATTTACTGTCTTTATATTTAAATTTTGAAATATAAATGAATTGATCTGAGATTTACCGTCTCTTGTCATTTATTTTTGTTCATTCTTATTCCACCTTCTGGTTGTCACCATTGCATTGCTCCTGCCTCGGAATTCTCACCTTCATATTTACTTGTTTACTAGCAATATTTCAAGCAAACTACCATTTCATTTCATATATCTATATATAGCAATTAAGCTACACAGAGGCTTCCGCGTTTCATCCCTGTAGGGAATCGTCAGGCTAAAATGCATGGAGTTTGTGTTGCCGGGTGTTTTTATATATACAAATGGTGTTTAGTCTAGCGAGTTAATCAATCAGATTCTTTGTTATTCTTCTAGCCAATCGTTGGGCTTCTCACAAACAAAGGCTCGGTTGATTTTACTTCCTATTTCCTATTCTATTATCCTGTTTTCTATAGGGTGGCCCATCCCCTTTTCTTTGTTGTGTCGAAATAACGGGTGACCTTATTTAACACATGCTTGCTTGTATTTCTATTTTAGGTTTTAGTTTAGTTTCGTTTTTTATTTATTCATTTGTTCATTTATTTATTTATTTGTTATGTACTGTTACCCTAAGGTGAATTTTATACTGTGTAAGAAGTTGTTTGCTATTTCACTTCTACAGTTTAATAGGTTTTAGGGGTATTTAAAGATTAGTATTTCAAATTTCTCATTCATACATAATTTACACGGGTCGTCTAAATTCCTACATGTACTGGCCTGTCATATAATTTTCTATTCAATTATTGGTGCATGTCCGCTATCTTTGAGCTCCCAATAATGGTTTGCTAGTGCTGTTTTAATTCAACGTTCTGAGTTTTTAAATGTGCTGTTGTGGTCGTAATATCTGGTTTTAAAATATAGGGAGGTCATACCCACATAATACTTCTTGTTATTCGGTCTTTCTTTGGCAAATATTTTAGCTTGGTAAACAATACTTTTGGTTAGGCATTTATTTTGTAGTGGACAAAGTGTACGAGTTATGCAGTTACAGCTTTTCTCTTCATTGCTAACTTTTTCAGAATCGATCAGATGGAATGTTAACATGGCATCGCAGATTCCATAGTTCACTAATGTATACATTAAGCCATTGAGAACAGCAATCGGGTTCTGCAAATTTTTTTTTTATTGATACCCGATATCATAGAATATCAACAAAAAAACAATTTCTAATTAAACGTAACGATTTTATGCTGTTGTAAGCATTACAGTAAATTTGTTTGAATCAGCATCGTACAAGTTTTTTGACCGGATGAGTCTGTTGTTGGCATTGGTACTTACAGGAGGAACCACGTGAAGGTTGCCAACATCCATAAGTGAAAGTGGTGCTATGGAACCAACTGGGTTCGAACTTGCCACGTCTAGGTCATCAGTCCATGTCATTATCTACGTCACAACTGTCACTTCTCATTTTCATTAAGTGAAGATAAATCTCAAAATTGTTTTTTTTAAATACTTTTTTAAGTTTTAAAATTAATTCATCACGAAAATGTTAAACTTATTTTTTATTTTTTTGTTTGTTATCAAATGCATTTAAATCATGGCCATTCCTACTACAGGCCAGGCAATCATGCAACTGGGGTCTTTTACTGGGGGCCATGTGAATTTTCTTAAATATTCGATATAGAAGTTGCAAACAAAGGGAAAATTTCCCTGTGAGATTAGCTTGATGTTTTTATGTGTTTTACATACCAAATAATAAGAACCACAATGAGCTAATTGATAAATTTGACAATTATTGATGAATTCCTATAAATGAAGAGACAGGTAACTTTGAATAAACAAAGGCAAATGCATATTTCAGTGAGTGATTTTTATTTCAATGTGGGATTTTTTAAGAGAATTTGTGCTTGTGTCAAAAGATCATGACTTGTATATTGTGGTTAAAAAAAAGTTTGTTCAAATGTGATATGTGGTTTACTAACCAAAAATTTAAACTGTCCTCATTTTGATTGTTTTCAACACAACATTTTGGCTATAGTATTCATTTCACATCATAAAATTATCCAAAAACAAAGTTCAAACTGAAATTTCAGTATCCAAATCTCTAGTGTTGTCTCATAGTCGATTAATCTAAGCAAACAGATTAACTGAAATGGAAGATGAAATGAGATAATACAATGTCCATAGATTAAATAGAAGGTTTAGTTAAAAATCTATAGGTGATCCTATAAAATGGACAGGGTTCACAGCAATGAGTTACGATAACCAGAATGTTGTGACAAAACAAGGATGGCACGACTTACAAAAATGTCTATGGAAAGTTCTTCACCTCAAAATCTGAAAGTAGTAATTAAAATTTCCCACTGAACAGTGGTATCCAGTGGAACTTTTAAATCAACACGATCTATTCCTTTCAAAAACTTCCATACTCATGATAAAAAGCAGTATCATTGAATATTTCCTCCTCTGTAAGACAATCTTTTTGTGTGATATATCCTGCTATATAAAAAAGCGACATTTTAATATCTTTGGAGATACCAGTTTCTTGGTCTGGCAGGTGATAAAATGTTTCGTATGCCAATTCATCCAACAGATATCCGCATTGTGAGCAAGTATGGCCTGAATCATGGCTATACTCTCTACCATCAACTTTCAACTGAAGAAGTAATTTTGTTTTTTGAATATGGAATTTCTGAATAACATTTTGTACGGTAATAAAATAAGTACCACCAGAATCTTGTCTCAATTTACAAAATTCAGTTTCAAGACAGTCGGTGGTAAATCCTCCAAGAATAACAAAATTGAACCCACTGTCAAGTAAATGTCAATTCAACAATTACATGTATGCTTGATAGCCATACTAGTGTCTCTTGTGAAGGATTTTATTCTCTTCCCTTGCTTTCCCCTCATTTGTTTTGCCATACTTCCAAAATTTACAAGAAATGTCAAATTTCCATCATTTCGATCTGATAATACGCTTTTCAATGGATCATTTGTCTTGACACTTCCAAAAATATCTTTTACACTCACTATTTTCCAAAATTTCAAAACTTCTTCGATGAAAGTAAGTTTCTCTTGTATCATCATCTTGTAATAATGGATGAGTTTTCATTGCAGTTAGTCTCATCACAAAACACTTTCAAACAGTGGGAAACGTTTTGCCTCTCAACTGGTTTTGGAAGAACCGCTACTTCTGTTAGTTGTGATAACTTAACAAATTGATTTTTTTCATGCGCAAAAAGTTGTTTCACTATTTTCTATTTTGCTATCATTTCTTTACCATCAGAATAAAAACAGCAATTCTGAACAGGCCTCAGTTATCCAGTTATTTCGAATACTTTTAAATATATGTACATAATCGAAAAGCAAGTATATACCATTTTTAGTAACCCAAGGCTTATTTTTAACAGTATCAAATTTCTTGAATAAAGCTTGATTAGTCCGATTATTGTCACAAATAACTGCAATTACATTACCTTTCGAATGATTAACTAAATCAACAACATTTCTAACATTTTGAAACAAAAATTCCGAATTTAGTTTGGCAACTGGGATCATCTTAATCAAAAACTTTGGTCCACCATATAAACATTTGATCATAATATCCAATACAGTTTTTGCTAATACCTCTTCAGAATCTTTGGAAACACCAAATATGTTTCCCTCTTGATATTGAAAGCTCACTTTTAATATAAACTTCATCAACTAGGATGATACATTTTTTCTGTTTATCTGACAGTTTGCTAAACACATCACCAATAAAATTCAGATCATTTACCTTCGAAACTTTTGAGGTCATATTCACTAGTGTTTTCATACTGGGTAATTTGTAATGATCTCGGAGTTTGTTATAAAGAACCGAGATGTGGCAAAAAATTCAAATGCTCGGACAAGCATTTCCGACTCGTAAACTTTTTTGCCAACTATTCGTGGTGACATAACTTCGATATGTTGTCTCAAAACCTGTTTCTCTAGTTCAATTTTCAAGTTACTAAGGTAACGAATTGCTTTCTCAATTTGAAACTAATTTTGAAACTTAATTATTCTGTTTTCCAACAGAGAAGAAATGTGTGTGAGTATACTTGCATGGTAACATTCAAACGTTAAGTTTTCAAAAATTTTAATTAAAAAAATCGGAATACTTTCAGTAAAAATATGGACAAGACTGGATGAACTGTTGATTGTTAGAATTGTAGCAGGTAACTGCTGGCGCAAAATCATGATGGTCAATATCAGCACACGAATTTGTAAAAATTATCAATTCTATCTTTATCTAAAAAATGTGCAAACTCCTCATTTTGTACACTTCACACAGAAGCGGAACTTTTTTTGTTGTCCTTGGTTTTGATAAAGGACTTAGTATCACACTTGATGGCAAATTATTTAATATTGATGAAGGGTCTTTTGGTCGTGCCTTTCCCATAACAAACACAGTTTCATAACCAAGTGGAAAATGCCTTTCACAAACAACAGTGTCTGAGTGGTTAGGAGTGTTAGCTCTTGGTATTACCTTTAACCATCTTTCTCTCTCATCTTGATCTTTTGGGATACGAAACACTCAAACCTTATTTTACTCATTATAATTGCCTTGACAGGCTGTCACACAACACTTTTTGAGCATTTTGAGAAATATTCAACACATTATATTAAAATTTAAAAAATAAAATTATATTTCGTGAATTAACAGAGCTGTTTACATGTAAATAAAGTAAACTTCCTAAGAATATATAAATAATTTGTAATTCAGAATGTACGATTTATTAACAAATTCTAAAAGACAATAATTTTTTAAAACTTAAAAAAAAACGTAAACGTGATATTTCGTCAATGAACAGAGCTGTTTACATGTAAATAAAACGTTAAAACATTTATAGTATACTTCCTAAGAATATATAAAAGATTTGAAATTCAGAATGTACGATTTATTAACAAATTCTAAAAGACAATACTTTTTTAAAACTTAAAAAAAAAGTAAAAGTGATATTTCGTCAATGAACAGAGCCGTTTACATGTAAATAAAAAAAAATCAATTCTGACTTTTAACTCACGAACTTATAATCCAAATGTAAATAATGATAAAATAACAGAACCTCAGCTGAAATAAATTTGATGAGTTAAAATTTAGTTTCGGAATGAAATTTGCTTGGACCAGTGACAACGAAGTGCTACCAGCTAAAAGTTTATCTGGTGACTGACTGGCCCCCAGTTCAAGCAGTCAGGCGTGTGTCTAGCCGGCCTGTTATGGGTATGGCCATGATTTAAATCTTTTTGGTCCCCACAGAGGATAATTTAAATGTTAAAATCAATTACGGTCTCTCTATTTTGAGCAGTTTCACCACTTGTGTCTGTAATCAAATTTCTCAAATAAAGTCAGCAATTCTCCTTCAATAACTAAAGTGAAGTTCTAAAATGTTTATTGAGATTTTATCACGTATTTCTAGCAAATGAATGGAGTTTTTTCCAGGCGTTAACAGAATTGGACGTGGACATTGATTGATTTTATATCCTAATCCAAATTCTATGGTGTTGCATTTCTCCTGATTTTAATGGGATGATTTTTCTTGTAAAATCCTAAAAAAAAATTCATTTTTATATATATATATAAAGATATATATATATAAAGATGAATTTTTTTTTTAAACTCTTAATAAAAATGTTTATTTCCATAAATCTCTATATTGTATTTAACTGGTTTATATTTTATAAACCATTATTTTAATCTTGCAAAAATATTTGTTTTGAGGCTATGCAAAATGGCTGCCAATCAGAACAGAATGCTCCAGGCTTGAACAGAAGTTGGTCGTCAAATTCTTGGTGGCTGAGAAACAAAAAAACAAGTGAAAATATGGAGGAAGTGTAGAGAGAAGTATATTTTAGTGCCAAAAAGATATTTACCTAATATGGACGAAACGTGGTTCAACATGGGTTTATCACTCCGGGCATGTGTCAAAAAGACAGTCCATGGAGTGGAAACATACTGACTCTCTGTCAAAGAAAATAGGTTCCCAGGCTCAGCAGTCAGCAAACAAGGAAACTGACAGTCTTCGGAGACATGAAATGATGCATTACTATTGATTTCCTTGAAAAAAGATACAAACAATACTTCCCATTCATCAATTGAAAAAAGACGAACAATGCAAATCATGTTTGAGAAAATTTTAGATGAGGATTGATAATTTGGATATTTCGATTATTCGGATTACTATTCTCATCTTTGATGTTATTTTCACACCGTTTCGGCCGATGTAACTTCTGACCTACTTCATGTGTGTCTTTTTGAACTTGGAAATATGTTAAACTTTGGAATTGATACAGAATTTCGAATTGAACCGTTTATTTAATCCACTGGGATAGATTGTTCTCAGTCTGTCATAAAGCGGTATAAGCTAGGTAAAACTGATTTCAATGGGATAATTTTTTCTCATATTAATAAAATTGTGTGACCATTTCTTGTGTGTCTGCGCAAGTGTGTGTGCGTTTTTACTTCTGGTGGACCCGTCACGCAACAAATAAAGTGCAAAGTAATAATCAGTTCTAAGTGACAGTCTTCTAAAGGTTGAAGGTTCAATCCTCAGTACAGGCGATACTAAGAATAAAATTAAGAATTACTTAAGACTTCTACTGATGGAACAAAAACAATCTACCCCGATGGATTAAATAAAAGGTGCAGATTCCTCAGTTTGACACAAATAGTATTGAGTTTGACCAAATGCACCTGAATAACATCGGAGGTTACATCGGCTGAAACGTTGTGAAGATAACATCCAAGATGAGAAACGTAGTCCGAATAATCAAAATAATACAAATTATCAATCCTCATCTCAAAAATGTTCAAAACATAACACTCTTTTGATTATAAACATATTTCATTAGTATGGCTCAGTGGCACAACGGATAAATTGCTGAGTAATAATCAGTTCTAAGTGACAGTCTTCTGGAGGTTGAAGGTTCAATCCTCACTACAGGCGATAATAAGGATATATTTAAGAATTATTTAAGATTTCTACCCGGTGATGGAACCAGAGCAATCTACCCGTGTGGGTTAAATAAAGAGTACAAATCCCAGAGTTTAACTAGATACACCTGAAGAAGGTCAGAGGTTACATCGGCCGACATGTTGTAAGAATAACATCCAAGATGATAACAGTAGTCCGAATAATTCAAATAATATGATTTAGATATAATTTTAATATTCTTTGCTAGCAGACACTCCCATATGTTTCCAGATATTAATAAGAACCCCCATATGCTGCTGCTCCCAGCCCATAACCTCGTTATAACCATTTTTATTATAATTTTTTAATTTCTAAAAAAATAGTAAAACATTATTGCTATTATATTTCACAATTTTTTACATAATGATTGATAATTTGCATTATTCACACTACTATTCAAATGATACGAATTATCAATCCTCATCTAGAAAATTCTGAAACATAATACCTTTTTAATTATAAAAATACAGACACGAAATCTCCATTATACTAATTATGTACAGTTGAGATAAAAATGATGTGTTAAAACGCTAAAAGAATGAAATATTTATTTTCGTTTATAAACAAATGCCAAACAAATGTCGACATTTTTATAACTCTCAACAAAAATAAAAACAAATGTAGGAAATTCTGTTTCCATCTTTATAACTTCCTTTGGCAAAGATCTAATTCCATAACTTCCTGTAAACTTTGCCTTAACAGATATTTGAAGAGCAATCAAAAAGTTCCAAGAGTTCTTTGAAAAGTTTTCATTCGTTTTATCAGCTGTACCTGTGTTGTTTAGCCCTAAATGGAAATTATTAATCTGATCTACATTATTTTTCTCATGACCAGTACCGGTGCTAGGGACTGTCATACGGGCCTCACACTATCGTAATGTTATTACGGACAGATTAAAACTCTAAACATCGATAGAGTGATTTAAAGTCAAAATAAAAAGACAAGAGAACAAAGAATTATTTTGGAAAGAAATGACAAAGCAGAAATATTCCTTTGCCTGTAACGTCAGTAGGTCGAAAGTACAATTAACAAGAAACTGTTATTGTCTGAACAGCTGGGGTTGGAAATGAGATCGCAAACATTGAGGACAAAACGGATGTCAAATGACGTAAACAAATTTTATTTAACATGTTGACTTTTGGGGTCCAGGACAGGAGATTGGCAAATAAGCAGACAAGTCAGGTATATATAAAGTAAAGCCAGTCTCTTTGTGTATATATAAATGCTTAATAGCTTTTCTCATAAAATTCTGTTTTGTTTGTTATTTATCGGCCATGTTCTTAAAAAATCTGCATTTAAAATTAAGCAAAATTGTCAATAACTCTTACACACTCTTGTCTTAGCAATTCCTTGATTTGAGCTATGATGGGCCTTTTCAGTTCTGGGGGTTGTTTTGATAGACATTATCTTTGAGATAACCTCACAGATAATAATCTGGGAGTGTTAAGGTCCGGTAAATATGAAGCCCATTTACGATTACACCTCCTACTGATGAGACAATCCCCACACGTCGTTGACGGGTGACAAAACAAAAACGGTTGAACATTCATGACTGAAACTCGGTGGACAAGTCAGATATAGACTGAAATTTATTTGTAACAAATATGGTTAGATTGCAGAAAGGATTGGAAATTTTATTAGTTATATGTGTTAGATATTCGCTTACCTCCGGATATAGCTTTTCGCTCAATGTCATTGCGACAACGCACGTGGGTGTCTGTCTGCCCGGCCATGATCGCCCCGTCACTACCATTATGGCTGTAAGGCTGTTCATCATCACCATCGCCGTCAGAACAAAAGTATGCAAACGTTGTGGATGGGTTTTCAACCGTTTATTCTGACATAACACACTTGACAGAATTTCTTTGTGGGCTAAGGAAGGAAGAGAGACTCCAGGGTGAATTTGAGAAAGATACTATATTACTTTGTCCAACTGTGTTCATTGTTTACTTTTTACATCTGACTCTGCTGAGTACAAGGACAAGAAGATCAACAAAGCCTCCCACCGTCATGACGTCACTTCCGACTTCCGTTTTGGCTCCCACCCTCTCTTTCAGGAAGCCCTCCTACTCTCTGCAACCCCCACTATCATTATAAAATGGATGTCAATATTTTAGGATGAGGCACCTTGTATTTCCATTTTTTCTAGGGGATAACTCTGTCTCTATTGTAAATGATTCATTGATTTATTTGATTTGTTCGTTTTACGGCATATCACCCCTATTGTGTGTTATTTTATCAATACTTATTTTAAATGACTCATTTATAATGAACTGTTATCATTATCTAGTAATCTTGCAGTATAGATAACAACCGAGAAATAAAAAAAATTTAAAAAAACAAAATATACTACAAATAACTTTTTAAAAATTTCTATCGACCTGCATAGTTTTAAACTCTTGAAATTGTTTGTAAGTTTTGTTATTGCAAAATTAGAATTCGTTCAAAGCTTTCATTTTTGACACAGGAGACACAAAATGACTCTTTGGCCCTTTGTTGTTAGTTAATAAACACCATTAAAATAAAAAAAATTGTGCTTCGATAATGCTACTTAACGATATCAAATTCAGAGATAATAAATCTTAAAATCAGTTTCCACACTTTAAAATAAAATAACATTTTAATGCGTTTGGTGAAAGTTATGTTGTAATTTTATTTTTCGATTTACCGGCTGTTAACTATATTGAAAGATTACTGATTATTCTATCTGATGATAGGGAAAGTCGAGATTTATACAGTTTCAAACAGTTGTGCAAGTGGACATAGTTAATCCAACAGCTTTTTTTTTTGTTTTTACTATTGGATCACCATTTATCAAGGCCAAGAGCCACTCGAGGATAAGGGCTAATGGGGTGAAATGATTGAACATGGTTTTCTGATTGCGTAGTTTTTTTCCATTTGTCCCACTCGAATTTTCTGACAGGATGGCGAAGCTATTTAGGTTGTCGAAAAGTTTTGTTACCTTGATGATAACCATTGGAACATCGAGTGTAGCAGGTGCTAGTGTGATGGCAAGAATTAGGAGTGGATGGAGTAAGTTAAGGAAACTTCTGTCATTACAAACCAGCAGAGCGTTACAACTGTTAACAAAGGGTAGAATCTATCAGGCATGTGTACGCAGTGCGATGATGTATGGAAGTGAAACCTGGCCAGTGAGGGTTGAGGACATGCGTTGCATGGAGAGAAATGATATGAGAATGATACGATGGATGTGTAATGCGAGTCTTAAGGACGGGCTTAGTTATGATGAGGTCAGATGAAGATTAAATCTGGACAGTATTGAGAGATGTGTACGGAAGAATAGACTTCGATTGTATGGTCACGTTGAAAGAATGGATGAGAGTTCTTGGGTCAGTAGATGTAGAACAGTTAAGCTAGCAGGCTTAGTTCACAGGGATGGTCAAGGAAAACATGGGAGGAAGTATATCTGGATGGCGAAGGTATTGAGGTTGTTGAGAAGTTTTGTTACCTTGGTGATACCATTGGAGTGCAGCAGGTGCTAATGTGATTGTAA
This sequence comes from Sepiola atlantica, assembly GCA_963556195.1. Taxonomy (NCBI): domain Eukaryota; kingdom Metazoa; phylum Mollusca; class Cephalopoda; order Sepiida; family Sepiolidae; genus Sepiola; species Sepiola atlantica. The sequence continues at coordinate 70,685,281 of OY744516.1, read as the reverse complement.
GAGTTAGGAGTGGATTGAGTAATAGATTTGTTTGTCATTCATTTTTGGGCGGATTTCTATCTTTAATTTTCTTCTGCTTTAACCCTTAAAAATTATTATTACTATTTCTGATGACCTAAATAAAAAAATACACCTACCATTGACTTTTTATTTAGAGTGGGGAATTTCTTTCTAAATTCATTTCAGACAGTGAGAGTTGTGGGATTTGCTTTCCAATCTAAGTCATTCTAATGCTTGTGTTTTTTTTCAATAGGATAATTAGGAACTGAACTATCGTGATTTAGAAGGAAAAAAAGAAGAAAAATTTGAGTCATTTCTGATGACCTAAAACATACCAACCATTGACTTTGCTTTTTTATTTTCTTCCTTTGCTTATGAGGCAGTGTGGGGCCGGCTGCAATGGCTATACATTTTTGAAAAAAAATGACACTGGACTTTCACACTGATATTCCTATAAAATAACGTCTTAATCGGTGAAGTTAAAAATAAATAAATAAGAAAGAAAGAAAGAGAAAAAAACGGAAAGAAAAGAAAAACGTCTAAATCGATATAGGAAACAGAAAAGTAAAAAGGAAAGAAAATGTAAATAGATTTGCGTTCTCCATTCCCTTATTCATCTAGCAGACCTTTCTTAAATGGGACGAATATATATTTACAAATAAATACATATTTCTCTTTATTACAGAGTGAAGAATACATCCAATTTTATTTCATAATATTTTATGCTGTTGTCGTTCTTAATCTAATTTAGCAACTTGTTTCAAAAATATGTTACACGATTTGCAAAAACAAACAAAAAAAACAACTCAATTTTTTAATAGATCTTGTTTTGAAATCTGCTTTGACAACTTCTTGAAGTAAGTCTTCGAACTCTTTGATTCAGTTGCTTTTATTGTTCAAATGTGATGCAACATTGGCACCAATGTGATACACATTCTAAACATATTTCGGCATGCAATGGTTCTCAAAAATGCCTCTAATTTCTTTTTGCATATCATTATTATTTATGAATTCATCCTATTCCATTTTAAAATGTTCTATTCTGATGTGGTAACTTGTCTCAAAATTATATTACTCTATTAGAAAAAAAAGAAGAATTTTTTAATAGATTTGGTTTTGAAATATGCCCCGGCAACTTTTTGAAGTGGGTCCTTAAATTATTTAATTCCGTTGCTCTCATTGTTCACATGTGCGCAACACCGATGTGATAACTATTGAATATGCATCATATATTGAATATAAACAACATCTGATGTATACTGAATATTTTATTTACCTCCTTTCCAGCAGGTTAGACACAAGGTAAGGTGAGGTCTTGGAAAAGCCAGCACACTAGTAGAAGCGCACTTTGGCCTACAAAAAAATACCTGAGCAGCCCCATCTGCATTCCCCAGTAGGGACGCCTCAGACGATTAGCAATAAACTAACCCCTTCTCTAAGAAAGAAGGTAAAACCTGGGAGGGTGGACCTCCTAGGACTGAACAAAACCATACCTCAGCCTGACAGCAACACTGTCTCACTGATTGTCGAAGACGTATATTTGACTGTCATGAACAACGCCTAATCAAGCTATGCATCACAATTTGGCATTCTCATCAAATTCATTATCAGTGGTCTGACTTATTCCAATTAATTAATCATTTTCAGGGGCCGTGCTTCTGTTGGGTCACACTGACCCCTATCACCCTCCAGTGATTATTGTAAGACCCTTGACATCTGAGTGCCTCTCAAAACATGTTGCTTGGCTCATTAGTTCATTGTGGCCTCCTTCAACATCTCAAAGATTTCCACTGCAGATTTTCCAGAGTTTGACACAGAATTTGATGCTTTCTTATCAAGTTTAAAGTCAATGCTGGTTTCACAGATGCTTATACACACGTCCACAGATTACTGCCACGCTTTTAGGGAGAAGGCATGGTTATACACAAATGAAATAGGATACACTATCATATCAATCCTCTCACTTACAATGTTTATTTGTAGATATATATCTGTCCCGTCACACAGAAATATGCCAAACGAATAAAGGAAAGGACAGCGCAAATTATTTCCATAATCAGACGTTTTCTCTCTTTGTTTCTTTCCTACTTTCTATACCAATTTATACGTTTTTTTTTTAAATTTTAACTTTCCAGTGTGAGGCGTTATCTTCTTTTTTTTATTCCTTTATGTGAGCGACAATTGTTTTCTTTCAATTTAATCTTTAACCATTTCCGCTAACGTATTTAGTGTTTTCAACATTTTGAAAAAAATGTTTAGGTAATAAAATGTTATTATTTTCAATATATGCATCTATATGGTTTTCTAAAAATGTCTAATTCGTATTTCAACAATGCTTCTAGCAGAACATAACATTTCATTACCTATACGCTTAGCCAAGGCTTGTCTACTTTTGCTGCTGTCTTCTATGAATTGTTCCTGCGATGGATAAAGTTTAGCTTTAGCAATGCAGAATTATTACTGGATGAACGAAAACAATCGATATGGAGAAAAGAATGTCAAGTGACAAAAAAGATCTTGTCCTCATTAACTTAATAATGGAGTATCACTTAGAAATAGTGTTTAAAATAATATAATAAAAGCCTCTAAACATCTTGTTACAGGGTTTTATTTTCAATATATGCATTGATAAATACAGGGTGGGCCAAAATAAGGGTCCTATCTTTAAATTTGAATAACTTGAATTTGAATAACTTCCACAAAATAAAAGTTAAACTCACCAAACTTTATGTGTGTGTAGACTGACCCTTCCGAGATATTTTGAAATAAACAAAACAAATTTTAGCCGAAAAACACTTCTTAAAACTTACAAAAACTAAAGTATTGTTTTTTACACTGTTTTGAGTTTTTTAAGCAAAAATAATGTTTTCTAAATGAGGGTACGTTCCTTAGAGCTAATACGGCTCATGCTTGCTTCGGAAGGGGTCCTTTACTTATTCTAAAAAAAAAATTTAAAAAAATCAATAAATAAAAAAGTTATGAATTTTTAAAAATAAGACCCTTATTTTTGCCCACCCTGTATATAAAAAAAATATTTAATTAATATTCTAACAATGCTTCTAACAAACCATAGCGTTTTATTTTATATGTTTTAATTTGGCACGGCTTCACACTAAAATGTGCAAAAAAGAAGTCTTATACTAGTCGACTCTGGCATTTGCAATCCACCAACAGAATAAATCATCTGTATTTCGATATATAAAATTAAGTCAGTCGGATTCTCAACTTTTGGCATCGATAGCTTCCGTTCTCAAAATCAATATTTTATTCTGAATAGTCATCTCATTTTATTGAATGCTGGTCCATGTTGTTAGGAAAATAAAATGAAATCCTAGTTTATTCTTTCCAGAAAATAATTTATCCAGTCGGATTTATTTTCGTATAGCACCATGTAAAAAAAAAGAGGAAGTATATCTGTATTTTTTCAATACAAACTTACTGTTCCTTATTTTATTTTTGAAGAAAAATAATATTTTGAGAAAAAAGTATGGAACTGTCTTTGTCCATTACAAACTTACTTTTCTTTGTTTTGAATGGAATTGTTAGATAGATAAATGATACTGAGACTTAAATATTTTAAGAAACGAATTAAAGATTTGTCATTTGATCAGTAGATATGTATCAATATGACCATTGATGTATGTTAGGGGCAATCATTGTAATCTCATGTGAATCGATTAAAAAAAAGAAAATGAAATTATTTGGTGCTTCTACAGAATTTGAACCAAATTAAACTGACTTTTGCTGAATGAGATTTACATAAACAGCCGGAAAAAGCCAAGCCAGGGCAAGCCGAGCCGTTGTCAAACAGTGAAAAGAAAAAAAAAACAAAAAAAAACCCCACTTATCTGAATGTATTTTTCTTTATGAAGAAGGATTTATTTTGGACGAAGGAAGCCTGCTTCCATCATAGCTATGTACGATAACTCCTCTGGGATGCGGGCAGAAGGCAGGTGTAGTTTCTTCATCTTTTATTCATCATCCCTAAAGATGATGGAAGCAGGCTTTCTAAGAAACAATACAAATGGGACATGTATAACTCATTCATTCATATTACAACAGATTACAATGGTTGTCACTAACATACATCAATGGTCATATTGATACCAATCTAGTCAGCTTCATCTTTTGAATAAATTCAATCTTTACTAAAAAATAAACCTAGGAGATCTCTTTAAAATACAGAAAATAAATATTTAAGTTAAATTTTATTGTAATATTGTTCAAGTTGTTAGTTTACAGCTGTGAACAAACACTGCAAATTGGAAAAGTAGACAGATGGATTTTGAAATAGTCAGTTGGCAAGACAACAAGCGAGCCAACAGGTGGTCATGCGGGATTTTTTCTCTATTACCATATTAATAACACACCAGAAGCCATTGTGAATTGACTTGGTTCTGCGAGTGTCTCTCTATCATCATTATTCGAGGGAATGCCTTGAACCTGCTCTCGGCCTGTCAAGCCAGCAGGGCATCCGATGTTCTGAAGTTTTGTTTTTTTTCAATTTGGCAGTTATTTAAAATAGTACAGTAGCAAAGTAAATTTTTACATGAATTTTTAATTTAAATCTAATATTCATATTTCGTCAACTGTTGAATTATGTGTTTATATTCAGAAAGTAAAAGATAATTATAAAATACAGGTTTTTACTGAATTTCTTCAGACGTGCAACATCTTAGCTTAGTCAAAGAGAAAAACAAAATTAATAAGCATGCAAGAAAAATTGTTATTCTTCTTCAGAACGAATATACAGTGTTAAATCTCTCAGAAAAACTGATTAAAATCAGGACGATAAAATCTGGAGAAATATGCCAAAGAAAAAATGTTGCCATCCTATTCATTAGTAGACATTGAAAAAGATACTACATTTTGATCCTAGCCCAAAGGTCGAAAAAGTGTATTTTAAGTTTGAGTTTCACGTTCGACACAACAGCAGCATCAGATGAAAATTTTAAAAATTACTTTTTTTTTATTACATCTTCGGCAACCGGGTGATCCCATCTTTTAAAGAAAAGGTGGGTGGTGATAACGTATATACGAACATGAAATTACCATAGCATATTATTATATAGATGACACACCGGAGACCATCATGACTTGGCATGGCTCTACTAGCGCCTTTCTATCACCATTATTCGAGGGAATGCCTTGAGCCTGCTCTCGGCCTGCCAAGCACCCAGAACATCCGATGTTCTGAATTTAATCTTTTTAAATTTGTGAGTTTAAAAAGATTATTTAGAATAGAACGGCAAAAAAATAAATGTTTATATCTACTTTAAAATTTTAATCTAATATTCATATTTTGTCAAATGTTGAATTAGGTATTTATATTCAAAAATGTAAAAGACAATTACCGACTTTTACCGAACTTCTACAGATTTGCAAAAGCTTAATTTAGCCAAAAGAAGAAAAAAAACTTCATGTAGCGTCCAAAAAAAAATTGTTATTCGTCTTCTGGACGAATGTAGAGTGTTAAATGTTTCGGAAAAAAATGATTAAAATGGGGATGACAGAATCTGGAAAATGAATCCCCCCCCCCCCCCCCGAAAATGTTGGCATCCTATTCATTAGTGGACATTGCAAAAGCTGCCTTTTATATAATGGTAGCGATGTTATTAGAGAATCGTTAGATGGATAAATGTTCCTGAGACTTGAACAGTATAAGAACCGAATACCAGACTTGGCATTTGGTCAACGGCATCAGTTGACAAACCCGGGCATGTGGAGCGATTTGGGTATGGGATGAAGAAAAGACGAACCAGGTTACCCATAAAAGAACTAATAGGACCCCTTTTCCATCTCCAGCACAGAAGATGGCAATGTGTGAAATGCTTTTTGGGGGCGACTTGATCAGAGCGGTGGTTGTATATGTAAGGCGATGTATATGTTAGAGGAAAGAAAAAACACATTTCTAAAGAATAATAATAATAAAAAAAAGAACAAGATGAAGAAACGTTTTGATAGCCGAGTGTCTTGGGACTGCTGCGGCCGGCAGGAAGTAAATGTTTATTAGAAGGATAAACTTATGTTTTTGAGGCCGGGGCAGTAGAGAGGGGCACTCATAACTTTGCCAGAAATCGTTAGTTGATGGGAACCATTTACTTTTCCTCTTTTCTCCCGTTTTCGCTTATAAATTGTGTTTATTTAAGAATCATGTGTTATTGGGAAGAAATCGTAAATACATCTTGTCTTTGATCTGAAACTCTTAAAGAAGACAAATCCCTATGTAGCTAGGCTTAATAGAATACAAGTAACAAAACCAGCTTAGTTATCATACTGTGTGTTGATAACGTTTTTATATACTAATTAGTCACTACTTATCAAGGCCTAAAGGCCACTCGAGGATAAGGGTTAATGATATTGTCAATTGGATGCAAAACAATGCCATGAGAAGATTGGACACTGAAATAATGTGATCTTTGTGAGTAGTAAGATACGAATATGAAGAATAAATTTAATGAAAACGCTTCTGCATAAATCAACAAAGATAATTATTTATTATACTAGAACTATTGAGCCTATGGGGCCAAATTTTAGTATATATTAAATTTATTTTGAATGCCAATACGTAGTTAAAGCGAATAAATTGTTTTGGACAATTAAAATAATTTCCAACGCTATTCATAATGTTTACCCATTCATTTATTTATATTTTATTATCGCTTATGTTTCAATTCATGTTTTGAAACATGACGTAACTCATAAAGTTATGACATAATGCCAAAGCTATATTTATTTTGTTAAGGAAATGTTTTAAACTCTATTTATAATAAAGTCCAAATAGGTCAGCTCGTAGAATCTCAGACTGAAGATCTCAAGGTTTCGGTTTCGATTTTCAGTCATGGCATCCGCTTTATGTTTTGGGAATTTATTATTTACTATTAATGCAATATTTACTATTTATAAAAGCAATCAAGATCTCTGATATTTCGAAATTAGACAAATTCTGCAATGTATTTATTACATTTAAAAAAATGTGACTGACGGGAAAGTTGTGACAAACGGACAGATGGACAAAATCTCTATCTATATAAGATAATAACAACCGAAAAAGAATTACTTTATAATGATGGCGTAATTAATTGTAGTCGCTGTGCAACACGTCCATTGAATCATTGTCCCAATGTTGGCTAGCTGGAATGCAAGGGACATGACTCTCCTTTTCAAAATGTACATCATCTCAAGCAAGACAACAAAGGGCAAGGAATTATTTCCCTTTCAAATACAAAACGTTTAATCATTATTTTTCGGTGGAAATCTGCTTCCATCTAACAGAAACAATGGGTGAAAAGGGACGAATATGATTACTTAAGAGGACAGCCAGGCAAGTATTTCTTGACATTGGCCTTAAAGTCAGCAGAGAAGCACTCCTGTGGCATAGTGTTCCAAAGATGAGAAGTTCTTGAAAAGAAGCTTCGTTCATGAAAGTTCGTTTAGTTCTAGGTACGTAGAGCTAGAAAGAAAAGTTCTTTGCAGTGGTGGTAGCTAGACAAGTACTTGCTGTGAAGGTTTTACAAGGGGAAAACCATAGATTGAAGCCTAGTAGAGCACCCATCATGAAAATAACGATAGAATAGAAAAAGACTAGCAACGTCTCTTCTGTGAAAAACGACTAGGAGGAGAAGAAAACATCTCCCACTAGATTGCGAAGTTGGTTTTGCACGCATTCAGGGTAAGAAAGAGTGCTCTGAGTGGCATCACCATAAATGTGTCAGCAGTGCTTCATCTTAGGATGCATCTGACTTCTATACAGGTAGGGGATTGCGTCACGAGTCAGATATGTTCTAAAGTGGATGATTGATTCCACTGTTTTTTCCAGCAACTTTAGCAACAGATTTGATGTAAGACTTCCATTTTAGGTCCGGAGTAAAAGTCAGCCTTAAGAGCTTAGCAATGCAGTGGCTTCCTCAGGGAGAGATCCATTCATTTCAACTGAGGCAAAACGAGGATCCGAGCGTTGGTGGTCAAAGGAGAAAAGTTTGGAAGAAAAGAACAAGTAGCTCTTCTTTTGAAAAACATAAAATTTGAATTATTTTACTTGCACTGGAATTGGCTCATATATATATATATATATATATATAAGCAGATTACTCGTACAACAAAATGGTAGGATAAACTTTAGAGGAAACATTATTTATTTTATCAAAAATAAAAATGGGTTATTTTGACAACGTTTCGGCCGATGTAACTTCTGACTTCTTCAAGTGCATCCTTTCGAACTTGGGAATCTGGATGAATTTAGAAATAAAATGAAAAAAAAGAAAGAAAATTGTTAAAATTTTCCTGAAGGCTTTACCGTCTGACCCTCTAAGAGGAAACATCAGAATGATAAATCAAAAACTATGAAAATCGGATGAGAAATGAATGGAAAAAATATTTTCAGTTTGAGAGATAAGTTGAGAGAAAAAAAAATATAGTCTAACCGCACTGAAGAGCTGCGATACAACGAAACAGTCTGTCTGTGGATGACCATATATATATGCATACACACAATACACATTAAAATTTTAATCTGTTAGAAAACTTTTTTTGAGTTAACTACAAAGATTTATCATCAACTTGTAAAAACTTTGACAGCTCGATATACCATTGCATAATAAGATAGAGCTGAGTATATATCAGGACCGGTGGGACAGTTATAAAAGTGGGTGGGGGGGCTCTCCTAAAAAGTGGGGGGGTCGGTTAAACACATGCATATATAACTTCATTATTGATGACCGTAAAGTGGGGAGGGGGGGCAAGTCAAAAAGAGGGGGAGCTTCAGCTCCCCCCACCCCCCTGCTCCCCCGGTGCCGCCGTCCATGTATATATATGTATTTTAAAGATTTTAATTATTTTCAAATCATATTCCAAATAAAGAGTATACACGAAGGTGTTAAAGTTGTTTACAGTTGTTTCAATATGATGTTTATTTTTAGTCATACAATGTAACATGAAATTTGTTCAAACATCAACTCTCATAAGTTGAATCTCCACCAAAATAAAACAAAATCACAAGAGTCGATTCATTATCAAATACCTCGGTAAGATGTGAAATTATTTCCACATTAAAGAAATCAAACATGATGAAAACCCAGTGGATTCATCCAGTTAATCTGAGTGTAATGCTCGGGCAATTGTGAGAGTAGAAATTAAATTGCAAAATGCACAGGCTTAAAATGTTTATAAAGCTTGTTGTGCCCTGTTTGCGCCTCAGTACTCCTAACAAAATTCAATTATTTCTAAATTATATTCCAAATAAAGGGTATATACAAAGGTATTAAATTTGTTTACAGCTGTTTCAATATAATGTTTATGTTTTACTCATAAAATGCAAGATAATATTTAAAATAAATAGATCAATGTTCGAAAAAAAAAGTTTATTCTCGAGCGAACAAAACAAAATCACAAGAATAGATTCATTGTCAAATACCTCGGTAAGATGTGATATCATTTTCACATCAAAGTGCATATTTTGTAATCCAGGAGGTACACAATGTATTCAGGCAGTTTGTAATTAAAAATGTATAGGATATTGGTTACTTATGTTTATTTTTTTACGTTTGATTTAGAATTTTTTGTATGATCAGATATTGTACATGAAAAACATGAATTTTATTTAGAATTACTGAAAAATGTAGTCATTTACTCATCAAGGAAAATCAAGTGAGAAAGATATGGTTTATAATTTTATTTTTCCACAGGGTTCCTTGACACATGTAATTCAGGACCACCCATGTGGACAGGTTTGGCACCAAGTGGTATTAGGGCCGCAACCCGGCTGGCAGGGATCTGGTGAAAATCCAGATAGAGTCGGCATCAGGATCTGTCGTCGTCTGGTTGTCTCTGCCTCTACGTGTGGCAGACAAAGACATGGTAGATGCAGAACCGCAAATCAATTGAGTGAACGTGGCAACGTTTCTTCTGCGCCATTCCTTTGTGTGTTCTGGGCGAAACCTTCCATGACTTCACATGCAACTGCCGAGTCTTGCTGCTCTCTGTATGTCAGGGGTAAAAACCTGTAATCATGCAGGTTAACAAATAGCTGTGACCAACGAGGAGATCTTCATGCAGACCAGACAATCATGAGGCACGATCTTCGTGAGCTCTCTGCAGAATTCCGACTCGGCTCGCTTAATAGAAAAAAAAACATACTAAAATTCTAGGGAGGTAGAAGGGTGATACCCCCTTTCCATTCGTAGAATCGGCACTGCTGACCTGCTCTTACCCACACGGACTTTTATTTGGACTCGTCCAGTGTGTATAAATTGATTTAAGTCTTCTTCACTCTCGCCCTCTCTACCATTCTTCTGTCTTTCTCTCTCTCTCTCTCTCTCATTTTCACCCTCTTTCTCTCTCTTTCCCCTTTTTCCTCTCTACTTATTTTTCTCTCTCCTTTTCTACCCCTCTCCCTTATTCGGTTTCCTCACTTTCTCTTTCCCTCCCTCTTTTCCTCTTTCTACCTCTCTCCTTCTTTCTCTCTCTAGTTCCGACCCCCTCTCCTCATTATTTTCCCATCATTTTCGTAATGTCGTTTGTACTTTAAGACAGTCTTTGTTTCCTATTCCCGCCATGTCATGTTTAAGGTTTAATCTTTCACATTTTTCCCCGGCTGTAAATTAATGACAGGGTCTTGTTTCACTAATTCTGGCACATTTCTCGAAAGCATAGAAGATACTCCATTTGTCGTGACTGTTGTAATGTCGTATTTCGGTCTGCACAATGATAAGAAGAAACGAGAAGTTGCAATTAACGGAATCAAGGGAGGCACGAGAGCGCTCTATCCCTTAATAGACTACATGAATGGCCTATGCTGGAAATCTCATTTCTTTGATCAATCATAACTCAAAAACCAATAAACCAAATTAGTTAAAACTTTGCACAAAATTTTTTTTGATAGGTTCTGTAAGTGTGTAGAATTTCAGCATCATTAGTCAAGGCAACCCAGAGATCCAGAAAGTTCAATCATGAAATCAAGTTATCTGTGTGTACGTATGTACGTATGTGCCATCCTGTATCTCATCAACTATTGGATGGATTCCGCTTATTTTGGGCAGAGATAGAGGTTCTAGGGTCTAGTTGATGGCATTTTAATTTCAGTTTACCATGTACCTTAGTTTTCCAGAAAATTCCAAAAAACCTTAAAAATGACCAGTATTCATATGCTTTATTCTATATCTTATCGACCATTTGATGGATTCAGCTGATTTTTGGCAAAGATAGAGGTTCTAGTGTCTAGTTGATGGCATTTTAATTTCAATTTACCATATACCTTGATTAGTCAAACTACCAACTATATCAGTTATGAGAAGGCATTGTATTGAGGCATAGCCTTTACAAAAGTAGTGACATTCCATGAAAAATGCGAGCACAACAGGGTTATGTATTTTACTGGTAGGAATTCTTCTTCAGCGCACCTCACACACTTCATCCACTCATGCATAGAGATTTATACTGTAGTGGTGTGATAATGAAATGGTTTGGTTGAGATGTAGTCATACCCTTAATGACAATAAAAGTGTAAAAATTTATGAATTTCCTTGCTTTTGTACATTTAGTGTATATGAATTTTCATCTTAACCCTATTAAGGGCATATGATTTCAGTATACTGGCATTTTTCATAGAATATATATTTGATTCCTTAATATACAAACGATTTGATACTAGCTTGGTGAAGATAAGAGAGAGGAGGTGTCAGAGTGATATCTGTTTAATCACTCTATATGTACATGATTATCATTAATCATAACTAGTGTCCACCAGCATGTATAGCATAATTATGATGACACACCAGTTCTCGTTAGATCATAGAAGTTAAGCACCGTCGATTCTAGTCAGTATCAGATGAGTGAACATTTAGGAACACCTGTACGTGGGAGGACAGCGATATATATATATATATATATATATATATATATATATATATAAATAAACACTGGTACAGTCAACGCCAATTAATCCGCGTTTCTTAATTAAAATTAAGATAAAATTTAATAATACAGCTAGGATCATCTTTAAGACTTCCACTCTCTTAATGAAAGGTAAATTTTAAGAGAAATAATGAATAAATTTGATGTTTCAATCAAAGCTTATCATAATAATAATAATAATAATAATAATAATAATAATAAATTTTAAAGTGGTTTATCTGTATGACCTAAACTTACTCAAATCATACTGCCCACCCATATAGTTACAAGTCAGTTAAGTGGAAGTACCTCACTCAGATTGCTAGTAATAGAATAAATAATTTTCTTATGATTTTAAAATGTAATATTTATTTAAATATAATTAAATCATACGATCAAAATTTTGTTAAGACGGCCTTTAAATATAGCATTCTAGATTGGTTTTATTTTTAAAAAAATACATATTATAAGTTTAAAATGGCAGACATATGCAATGGTTTTTCTTAGTTTTTTCTTTGATATTAGTATTTTGATTACCACAAGAATCACATAAAACACCCAAAATATTTCTTTAATTATACAGTAAATTTCATCTAAATAGTCTGCAGAAATAGTAAACAGAAAATGTGATGACTTAGGCAAATTAACAAGAGAGAAGGTAAAGCCCGGGAGGGTGGACCTCCTAGAACTGAACAGAACTATACTTCACTCTGACAGCAACAAAGTCACTGTCGGGCTGATTGTTAAGGACGTATCCCCAACTGGTACGAACACCTACTCAATGTAAATATATCAGTAAATAAAAATAAAATGGGGAGTAGAGAGTGGACCTTGGGTTTACTTTTGGTAGCCTTGTTACTCTCACTCTTCCATATTCACATCTCATAATCCTGTATATAAAAGCGAACTATTAAAATCATAAAATGATTGAATTTAATTTTTTGTCATATTTTTTTATCAACTAGTGCGGGATGATCTCTTCTGTTCCTTACAGCCTTTTTCTCACAGATAAGACGTTGCTAGCCTCTGTATACTCTATCGTTATTTCCATGGAAAGTGCTTGACTGAGCTCCAATCTCTGGTTCCCCTTTGTCAGGCATTTACGGGTAGAACTCGTCTTATTACCAAAACTCAAAAAGAATTTTCCTTTCTTCCTCCGTGCGCCTCACATCAGGTGGAATTTCCACAGACAGAGCATCTTCACAATGGCTTCCGGTCTGCTGAACACATTATCACTGTAGTAATTAAAGTAAAAAAATAAGAAAATATGAATGATTATTGCATATTTGAGCATCCCTAAAGTGGTGAAGTGAAATTATTTATCCTACGAAATATTTGAACTGATTCGAGTAACGGTTAGAGAACTTATATATGGAATTCAAACATAAAATCTGCAACCTGGAAAAAACAATGCGAAAACACAAAAAGAGAAAGGCATTATGTTAAATCAAATAATAGTTTCGATTCACCAAAATTATCTATTATATAAAGCAAGTTGTAATTCTGTTAGTGCGCATGTGTGTGCTAGCTAAAAAAGTCAGGAACTACACAAGATACACTAAAAAATCTTAATCTTACACCATCAGATTCAGTGAGACACCAATTTCATAATGGTAAAAAATATATAAGCAATTATTGGATTTAATTTTTTGTAATATTTTTTTATTGGCTGCATAAACTACTTAAGTATCCTTACAAATTACAACAAGATAGCTTTCAAATCCAATGTCAACAGATTGCTGTCATGACGCATATCCACAAGTGTTACATATCCCTCCCCTCGGAGGGGATTTCCACTGTCTTGTAAGTCACAATCAAATAAAATACATGGGAGTTCATAAACTTACACATAAAGTCACAGTCAGACAATATACATTTTTGTTATCAATGCAAATCACAAATCATCAAAGCACAATTAAATCCTCCCTCATGTCGTCCATTCCTCCCGTGATTGAGATCTTTTGTCCACGATCACCGGAGAGGGGGCGTTTCTTATTTTGAAGAAAGAATTAAGATTTTGACGTCACCTTCTACTCTGTTAGCAGTGAAAAACGTTCAGGGCTACGGCATCTCTTTGACCGCTTAGTTACAATCAATTCTTAAGTCATTCTCTACACGTGCTGTTCACTCCAAAGCCTTCTAACGAACTAGACTACCTCTTCCACTTTGTCTCTCCGAGTCATGTGATGCTTAGCCCGCTTCTGGCTATGCAGGTTGAGGTGACATTTGAGTCAATACTCACTGACCCAATGACCTCGGTTTCCTGTGTACATGTTAACGTTGGCCCGCAAATCCAAATCAGCAGATGAATACTAGCAAAAGTACCTTTCACTATTTAACATTCTTCCCCTTCTTATACGAAAGTATCCACATATATTTTCTAGCTCACAGCCTATCAACAAATGACCAAGTCATATTTTTTGTCTTATTTTTTCCTTTCCCAAATTATCATTTGATCCTAAGTTCACAGCACCTCTACAACCAAATCACCAGATGAATATTAGTAATCGTACTCTTTACTATGTAACACAAGTATTCTCAATCCTTTCATGAAGTTTTTTTTATCTCTCAACTGACAATCATTCCATCTCATTAACGCTTATTCTCGAGTGACTTTTGGCCTTGGAAATTAAACAAAAAAACAAATAAAACATTGCTAAACTAAAAAAAGAAAATAGGTGATAGTGTCGTACTCTCATTTCTCTCTTATTTATCCTTTATTCATTAACTCCCATTATATATAAAGGCGAACTATTAAAATCATATATAAGCAATGATTGGTTTAACTTCTTATCATTTTTTTTATCAGGTGTATTAACTACTGAAACATATAAGTAATTAAAGAACACTTAAGATCCGAAATCTAGTGGGGGATGATCTCTTCTGTTCTTTACAAGTCCCTTTCTCACAGAAGAAATGCTGCTAGTCTTTTTCTACTCTGTCGTTATTTCTATGGAAGGTGCTCGACTGAGCTCCAATCTCTGGTTCCCCCTTTGTAAGACATTCACAGCAAGAACTTATCTTCTACTACAATGGAGAAAACCTTCCTTTTTAGCTCTGTGTGCCTAGCATAATGCAGAATTTCCACAGATAGAGCTTTTTATTTATCTACCTCCCACAGCGGTAAGATGTGACGCAAGGTCGGAAAGTGGGATTTGATAAGTCAGCACCCTAGAGGAAGAGCACTTTGACCTTTAAAAATTGCCTGGGCAGCCCCGTCGGCATTCCGCGGTAGGGGCGCCTCAGGCGATTAGCAATAAACTAACCCCCTTCTCAAAGGGTGAGAAGGCAAAGCCTGGGAGGGTGGACCTCCTAGAACTGCACAGGACAGACCCATCGACCGGCGGAAATCAAGCCCCGAAGGCCAAGACAATACCGGTCTATGGGGTGCAGTATCAATCGGAACAGATACTACACTTTGATCCCTTCCAAAAGGCCGAGATAGAGCTTCTTCGCAAGGGTAAAGTTCCAAATAAGACAGCAGCCTCATAACTCTTGCGTCTCCTTTATTTTGTCCTTTAGTCTTCACACCCGATCACCCTGTATAGTAAAGCGAACTATTAAATGATTAAATTTAATTTTTTGTCATATTTTTTATAAAATATAATACTGTATTTTTACTATTATTGCTCCTGAGCAAAACCGAGTTTCTTGTCTAGTATACCACACTATAAGAAAACACAAAGAAGTTATTGCTCTTGGGCAACGCGGAGTTCAAACGCACCTGTTCAATCAAAGCTATTGATCACTTTTTAATTAAACATATACCACTTACCAAATGTAATACTGTATCATTACTATTATAGCCCCCTGGCAACGCCGAGTTTGTTGTCTAGTATACAACACTAGAATAAAACATATTGAAGTTATTGCTCTTGGGAAACAGTGAGTTTCTTGTGTCACCCTTTCTATCCCTCTCACAATAATATGAAAAAAAAATGATGCAGTTTAAGAGAACCTTGAAAAACGTCAAATAACACCTGGAGAATTAGCGTTTACTAATTTCTTTCTAAATTACTACATGATAACATTAAAAACTCGGTCTAAATGCCGACTCCCCATATAAATTTTGTCACAGTTGACCTTCAAAAGAATGAATATTTAAAAGAAATGTGCCTATATTTTACCCGAGGCAATGCCAAAAAGAATATATCAGCTTTGTATATTATATAGATTTTTACTTTTACACTCAGAGAGACAGACACACTCACAGACAGACGACTTTTTTTTATATAGTAAATGATTGGGTTTAACTTTTTATCGTATATTTTTATCGGCTGTATTAACTCCTGAAACAGATACAATTAGTTAAAGAATGCTTAACATCTGTTTCAATAGTAGAAATTTCTTTTACGAAAAAACATACATTAAGAATTGAACATTTTATTACCCTTGGGCAGTTATTAGATAAAACAAAATTCGATATTTTTGTAGATAAAAAATATTTTTAAAAATACAGTCATATATTCGTTTTTTTATGTTTTACATTTTTACCCACAAAGCTATATGTATTGAACCTGTAAAAAGTTAATAGCAAGAAATTATAAAAAGTTAAAATTTGAATAGAGATATAATTTCTTGCTATTAACTTTTTATGGGTTCATATTTATACAGACATCCACACGGCGGGGGTCGAAAAAAATATGACTACTTAATTTCTCCTTCCAGACAAAACAACTGTTTCTTGACTTAAAACGTTCTTGAGACACTCTGAATTCTCATTCATTACGAACTCTTTATTTTTCGTTGTCTTAACAAGTTGTCAATAAAAATGAATTATTTTGTGTGAATAGACTTTGTAAGTCTTTCTTTTGATTATTGCCTTTCCTTCTGCAGTGATATTCATTGATTGGTAAGTATTATAATGCCCATAATAGGTCCTCGAAAACCCCTTTAAAATACTCCAAAAAACAAAAATTTGGAGAATGTTTATTAATTGATGTCTTATATCTAGTGTTAAAATTCATGATGATCGATTAATTAGTCGAAGACTTTTTTCTTTTTCTAACTGAAAATATCACTATTCATGGGGAATGGTAAAAAAAAATTTGGGGGGGTGGTAAAAATTTTTTTTTATTTTTATTTTCTTTTAACTGAAAATATTACTATTCATGGGGGAAGGGTAAAAAAAAACTTTTTTTTTGGGGGGGGGGTGGTAAGAAAAAACTTGGAGGAGGGGGGTAAAAATGTTTTTTTTGTTTTTTTAACTAAAAATATTCTTGATTACAAACAAAGAAAATCAATGTCTACCCACCCAAGAAATATGACTGGGGCTCCATCGGTTTACGGGTGAGCGTTCATTTCTGACACAGCAGCCTAGCAAAAATAGACGACCGTAAGGAGGCTATTTTGACTAGTCCACTCATAATATAAGGGGCATTTTCTGTATGTGCGTGTCTGTCTGTCTGTCCGCCAGTCATCATTTTTTAAAGAAATATCTTAACTTCTTTTAGAAATTGAAAATATTGCATTAATACTAAATAATAAATTCCCAACAAATAAAGCGGATGCCATGACCGGAAATCTAAACCAAGATCTTCAGTCTGATGTTCTGCGAACTGGGCTATTTAGATTTTATTATGAATAGATCTTAAAACATTACCGTAACAAAATAATTATAGCTTTGACGTGACGTCATAGATTCATGATTTACGTCATTTTTCAAAACATGAATTCAAACATAAGCAACAATAAAAATAAATAAATAAATGAATGGTCAACATTATCAATAGTGTTGGAAATTCTCTTAATAGTTCATAACAATGTATCTTGCTTTAACTACGTGTTGGCATTAAAAAGTATTTGATATATAATATTTACTAGAATTTGGACCCATATATATATATATATATATATATATATATATATATTACTCGACAAACTGTCTAGTCCCGGAGGGTCTAGTCTTTTATCATATAAAGAAAAGTTGTCTGTGTGCCTCTGTGTATCCAGCTAAAAATAAAACAACCACACAAGACACATCCACAAAGGTGATATATTATTTTTCGGCATTGCCTCAAACAAAATATAGTGTCGTTTTTTTATATTCATTCTTCTGGGGTCAACAGAACCAGAATTAGTTGGGAGAGTCGACATTTAGAGCGAATTTTTAATGTTATTATGTAGTAATTTGTTATTGATTTTTTTTACAGTTGCCATGGATAGAGGGAAGGGGGGGATAGATTGAGAGGAAGAAAGAAGTTTTAAAAGAAAAATGTTACATACACGTATTTTAACACTTCTGTTTTGTTATCCATGCTTCCGGGGCAACGCCGGGTTACCATGCTAGTACAGACATAATTTATTACTGTAAATGAACAATACAATAAGTAGTTACAAGTTTGATAACTGACTTGTATATGAGGAACGGCTCGGCTGTACTCATATTACCGTCATACTCCTAAAGGCGAGCATCGTCGTCATTGCTATTCTACTTGGAATAGTTCATTGTATAAGGATGGGGGTGTCAGTACTTTCTCTATAACAGTAATCATGATATCCATGTTTAAGACATAGAATGTTATCTCAGGCTTGTCCCCATTTTTTATATCTTTTTTTCTTCCTCTTTGAAGAGCAGATCATCTTTTATATATATATACGAGTGTACACCCTCCATCAAAAAATGACTAATGAAATTGTGCTTCTCCCATGTTCGTACTAATATGCATATTAAATAGCGTCTCAATCGTTGCAGTTAAAAAAATGGAAGAAGAAATAAAGAAAACGTCTCTAACCAGAAAGTTTAAGAAAAGAAAAAAAGAAAGAAAAATCCTATCAATTTGTATAGAAAGAAGAAACCAAAAAAGAAAGAAAACGTCTCATTATGGAAATATAGTGGAGGATTTCTTTCTGAATTCATTTCAAATGGCGGAGGTTGTCAGACTTGCTATTCGCTTTCTCTTTTCCCCATAACATTTGAAATGTTTTCGTCTGGCACGTCTTTTACTCGCGTGAGAGAGAAGTGCATTATATATATTATGTATATATATATGATAATATAAAAACAATTATTTTATATAGTTCAGAGCGATTCTTACGGAAATCAAATTCCAAAGCAAAATGAACCTCTACAAAATGGAAGAAAGTATCGGTCATTGGGTGCCAAATGTAAGAATTTATTTTTAATATTTTCGCTGTTATTCTGGCTTAGTTTTGTATTGACTTTTTAGAGTCTATCCAGTGGGCCTTTCAATGTGCAAACGAGACTTTCTGAACATTCGATTCTAAGTTTTATGTGATTTGATGTCCGTCAACCCTACTTCGCCATTGGTTTTTGGTGTTGTTTTTCTGGACATTTAAAGACTTTTTGCATGAAGTTTTGCTTTGATGGTGTACGGTTTTCATTTGGCAACAAACTCTTATGGCAGGATTTTTTTGTATTACCGCTGTAATTTGTTCAAGTATGTTTTGAATTCCCCTCAAAACACGTGTCAGCTTTTCTTTGCTTCGAAACTGACATTAAATCGCAGTATGATATAACTCTGATCTGTAATTCTGTATAGATATTTATATACAAATAAATACACATTGGTCTTTATTATAGAGCAAAGGATTCCATACCATTTATAATTAAGAATATACATATATATATATATATATATATAACTCTGGCAATGAGTGTTGTGTGCTTTTGTACCAGTGGATATTCAAATGCAGTATGAAACATCTGCTTTTTAATCTCTTAATAAATTAATGTTTCTGTGTTTCGAAGCCGATTTGGTTGGACTCATATACTGTCATAAGTTATCTAGTGTGATTGAAAATGCTGGATTATTGGCTAACAATGATGTCTTCTCTTCTTCTTACCAAATATTGTTATTCAATGTCGATAGACTTCCATAAATTCAGTTTTCTTTATTTATTGAGTCAGTGTGTTTTCCTATTGCAGAGATCTTTGTAAATAATCCAATTTGTCAAACATGGCAGTCGTTTGGAATGTCTTAGTTTTGTTCTTAGTTATTTCTCAACGTAATGTCTAGCAGATCAATTATATAAGAACTAGTCGCAAAATTGATTAAGAGCAAACTTTTCTGTCCTCGGTTGGTGAAGGACACATATCCTTCTAGATTGAGGCAATTTTTATTTTTGTTCCAATCCAAGGTACTCCTTTCTTTTTATCCTAACATCAATCGTAAGTCTGAGGGGCAATGTACAAAACAAAAGAAACATACGGTGCATGCAATGGTCATACCAGAACCATTGAAATACCAATGTATTATTCTTGGATTAGTAAATGTAGAATCAGTTAGCAAGGAAAGGGCAAGGAAAACATGGGAGGAATTGATAAGAATGGATTTAAGAGAAAGAGGGATGAATAAAGACTCGTTTGGAAGTCAATTTCTAAAAGCCGTCCAACACATCCCAGCATATAAAGCAGATATTAAACAGAATATGATGAAAATAATGGATGAGAGTGCTTGAGTTAGTAGATGTAGAACAGTTAAAGTAGCACGTTCAGCAAACAGGTGAAGGCCAATGAAAACATGGGAGAAGGTGATAAGAATGGACCCGAAAGAAAGAAGGATAAATAACATGGTCAGAGATAGGTTAATTTGTAAGTCAATTTCTTGAAGCCGTCCAACACATGCAGCATGTAAGACGGACGTTAAACCGAATATGATGATGATTGAGGACATTTTTATTTTTGTCCCAATTTGAGAGCTACGATTTATGCCGGTAAGTGTTAATTTGATTCTTCAATAACCATAGCAATGAACTACTGCCGTTTGGAGCGAATGATAGAAAGAAGGTGGTAATGCCTGGAAGGAAGATCTCCCATGACTAACGCGGCTATTTTCAAGCATGATATTTATTTAAAGAAAGAATTTATAGAATTGACAAATATATTCAATACTTGATAATTCTGAGCATATATATAACAATTTTCGGAAACATGAAAACAAACTGTCAGAACCATAGCAACTATTTATTTACCTCCCCAAGAGGTTAGGCACAAGGCCAGTTTTATGTTACTCCCACAAGGTAAGATGTGACCCAAGGTCGGGTCGGGAAAGTAGGACTTGAAAAGCCAGCGCCCGAGAAGGTGAGCACTCTGGCCATTAAAAATTGCCTGGGCAGCCCCGTCGACATTTCCCGGTAGGGGCGCCTCAGGAAGTAAGCAATAAACTTACTCCTCCCCAAAGAGGGGAGGCAAAGCCTGGGAGGGTGAACCTCCTAGAACTGCACAGGACAAACCCACAGATCGGCGGAATCAAGCCCCGATGGACAAGACTACACCGGTCTATAGGGTGTAGTATCCATTGGAACAGATACTACACTTTCTTCCTAGCCAAAAGGCTATAGCAACTAGCTACTACTGTTTGAAGCAAACCAAATAAAACAGGGGTGACGAATAAAGGAATTGCATAAGAATGCAATGTTTTAATCTGTTTGAGAATCGGTTCTGTAGTCAAAAGTTTGTTACAGAATGTACATTTATTTGGAAAATATTTATTAGAACGAGAAAAAAAAGAATGAAAAATAAAACAAAATAAATAAATTACGAATTTGTATATTTGAAAAATGCAAGCGATTATTTGGCTAGCAATTGTGTTAATAACCATAATGTCAGTGTAATGTTCAGACATGTCATTCTGCTATTCCGAGAATGAAAAAGATATGCCGTTGGAAATGTTTCTTTTCACCAAGGTATTTGTAAGCCTCTGAAAGTCAATACATTAATTGGAAAAAAGAAACTTAAGCTAATGTACCCAGCGTGACCTAGGATTATCTTTTTTGTATGACAATCTTTCGGTTCGGAAAATGGTAATCTGAAATGCATCCAAAGTAAATAAACATTAAATAGTAGAAATAATGCAAGCAACATCATCCATTTTCAAGTAAATGTGTCTGTTTCTTACTTTTTTTTATGGAAATCGCTCCAGACAAGGCATAAAGCCACTTGATGTAAGGAGCTAACAAGAACAAATATAATTATCGCAAAGACTAGAGATGCCTATTGACCTTAGTCTTGAAAAGACCAAGATTATAGGTATGAGGAAAACAGTCAGCAGGAAGAGAGTTCCACAAGCCTGCGCTTCTTGGAAAGAAGCTACTGGAATAGGAAGCTGTATTACAATGAGATATCAAAACAGCGAATTGATGGAGACCACTAGACCAACGAGTCAAACGAGCTGAAACAAAAGAAATTGGGAATAGATCACATAATTTTAAAGAACACATGCCATAATAGTATTTATAGAAAAGACTGAGACTAGTAACATCACGTCGCTGAGAGAGGGAGTGTAGAGAAGAAGAAAAGGTAGGGCCAATCAAATTACAGATACGTTCCTGCACCTTATCAAGAACCATCAAATGGGACAAAGATTCACGAACCCAAATATGACAACAGTACTCCATACATAGTCTGATTGTGGATTTGTAGAGATAGAGAATAGCCTCAGGTGTGAGAAAGTGTTTGGAGCGATAGAGAGAACCGACTTTACGAGAAGCAGAAAGAGCAATGGATCTAATGTATGAACGCCAAGAAAGATTTGATGAGAAAGAAAGAGCAAGAAGTTTTAGAGTTTATTTCTCCTCAAGAGCAGAGCCATCCAGGAGAATCTCAGGAAAAAAAGGGACACGCCTACGATTGAAAGACACGAGCTTGATGATAGTCATGAAAAGTGTATGGTGACAAGCAAGCAAGATAACAAGATTGTAAGCAAGCAACATCCATAATGTTTTAGCAGTATACTAGACCCCCAGGGTTCATTGAGATAAAACGTAATAAAAAACGCCCCCTCCGCTTTTATATATGACATAAACATATTATGACGTCACCAACTGTGTACAGTTATCCCCTATCTATGGTTTAATTAATAACATCATTCTTTAGTGATGTCTTCATTTGTGACGCCATCCTCTTATGATGTCATCATTTATGACGTCATCAAATGTGCAGAGGACAAATAAATAAAGAATATCAACAGAGTTTTAGTAATATACTAGACCCCCAGTGTCTAGACGTTCGTTTAGTAGAGGACCCGTGCCCCAAAAGGTCACGGGTCATCTTAATAAAGGATCTATTTCCTCCTCTCCCCCTCTCTTTTATTTTATGGAAGACATGATCTTTTGACGTCATCAACTGTGCATGAGGCCAAACAAACATGCAAGCAATCAAGTATGATTCACGGGTTGTAGAGATAAAAGATCTCTTCTCGCTGCTCACTTTCTCTCTCTTTTATTTGATGAAATTACATCATGATGTTTTACGTCATCAATCGTGCACAGCAACAAACAAGCATGCAAGGTTCATGGGTCGTCTATATAAAGAATCTCTTTCCTCTCCTCTTTCTCTCTCCATCTTGTATTTGATGGATGACATAATTTTGTGACGTCATCAACTGTGCACGGAGACAAGTAAGCAAGCAAGATTCACAGAGTTTTACTAGTGTATAGACAGGTGCTAAACATAGTTGATACCCAGGCAACACACATATGCTGATGTTCTAATTGTGCGTCTTCATGAATTCCTGTCCGGAAGCTACACCTGATTTCATTGTGATGCTGTTGTCAGTAAACACAGCGAACAATGACACTGAATTTGATTTTCAGATTTCAATGAATGCCGTTTGTAATATCAACTTGTTCCCCTGGCCACCACAGGGATATTTATTCATGGATCACCTAATGATGGTGAGGAAACATCATCCACACCTTCCCTTCTCTCTCTCTCTCTTCCTCTCTCTTAGTTGAATGGATAGACCATCTGTTAAAAGCAGCATGAAATGACTCAGATAGATCAAGTGACAATGATTACTGCTCATATCTGATAGAGGTTAATATATAATTATTTATTTATATATATATATATATATATATATATATGATTATTTTTATTTATACAGACATGTAAAAAGTCTGTGACACTAGCATGTCGATATTATCAATCAATATATATATATATATATATATATATATATCCACATACACACTTTATTTTTACATTCCAATGATCATGGGAAATCAATCCAAAGCCATAATTTTTATTTATTCTTACAATTTCTTTATTTACGTATTTCGATGAAAGATTATTTCTCTTTTTTCATTTTACACTCAAAAAGATTTTTTTCAAATTTAATATTAATTTTTCTTACACATGTTTCATGGCAAGTCAGGATAAATGTATTTTTTATTCTAATCATGTTACTTTACTTGTATTTACCTTGTGCTTTTTAATTCTATTTTGAGTTTCAATTTACCTATTTTTCTTTGTAGCCTTCATTGTATAAAGAGTTAACTAGTTTTTCTCAGCTGATATACTACTGGCTGTTTATTTCTTATCTGTACTAACTTGTGAGAGGGAAACATATCTTCAAATTTCTGTTCCTTCTGATAAGTGTACAGTGAACTCATTCTCTCTCTCTCTCTCTCTCTCTCTCTCTCTCTCTATATATATATATATATATATATATATATATATATATATATATATATATATATATATATATATATATATATGCATGTGTGTAATGTGCATATGTGGATGAAAGAAAAAAAATGTTTTTTGTTTTTTACCTGCGAGGGCTCGGAAATACCTGACTAGTACACGGGCGCAGGCTATCCTCTCTCAGAGTGTTGAACCCGTAGACCTTGACAATAAAACCTTGCTATTAACCACTTACGTCTTGGCAGCAAACCGTTGGGGAGGAAGGCCTCCTTAGTCTTGATCGACAACCTAGCTAGAGTTGGAATCTCGAACAAAGTATCCGGTTTGCAAATCTATAATTGCTTAAGGAGTAGATGAGCTCTGCCTATCGCCAGGCCTTCACACTCCTTCTTTGTCTATTAGCAAGGCATAGAGGTACAAGCACTGTGACGCCTCTAAAGACGCCTAGTGCTTGGCTTTGTTTCTTGACTAGGGCAATGAACGCCGTTCCTCTGTCTCTCTATCTGGGCAACTTGGGGAAAGTTTTTTCGTCACTAAGTCCTACATTTCTAGTCTGTGTCGCTCTTGTTCTGAAAGGTTAAGGGTACAGAATAGACAGCTTTTCCGACTGGTAGTTAGGAGCCCTAACTCTTAGGTAGCGCTAAGAACGGCTGCTCCATCAACAGTTGCATAATATCGTGGGTAACTGTATGTGACATGTCGCGCATGGAAAGGGACCCTACAGTAATCCCCGGTGAGCTTTCCCAAGGCCACAACCTCCATGGACCAAGTCACGACTAATGGACTGGTTGTGTGAGCTTATTGGCGCCAAACAAGCACCCACTTTGCCCTCCCCACTCTATCTCAAAACAAACATGAATTTACAAAATAAAAAAAACAACCCTAAACCAGACACCCAACAAAAAGCATCTTTGCCTCCGCCCTTGAGGTTCACATTCACAAATATCCGGGGACTTACAACCAACATTAACGACGTAGAAACTTTTCTTCTGACAAACTCCCCGGATATTCTAGCGCTAAGTGTAACGAACCTTCAATCCTCAATCTCCTCTCACCACTTTGACTGATTACCTTCCACTCTACCGTAAGGACTCTGCCAAACATATGCATGGGCTAGGAGTTTATGTTCGGAATACCCTCCTCTTGACTAGAGAACATAGGTTAGAATCAGATGACCAAGCCTACATGTGCTTTAGATTGACCTTACATCACAGAGTTAGTTACTTATATTTCTTATACTGTTCTCCTTCGACCCCGGACTGTACCCTGCTTGACTCTGTCTTTGAAAGCTTAGATAGAGCACTCTCACTCGACTCGAATGCCCAAATACATGTATTTGGGGGTTTTAATGCACACCACCATGACTGGTTGGGATTCTCCAGTGTTACTGATGCATCTGGGAACTTTACTTTTAATTTCTCCTCAGCTCACGACCTTTCACAGACTGTAACTTTTCCGACTCGCCTTCTTGATCGTACGGACCAGCAAGCCTCACTCTCCACCTGTTCTTGACCTCACTACCCAAGGCTTGTGTGGCGAATGCCTATTGCCTGCTCGGAAACTCTGATCACGTTGTGGTAATGATATTTATCATCTTAAAAACTCTTCCAAAAGCTGAAGAACCGTTGCTCAAAACGACGAGAAACTATGAGCAGGCTGATTTTGAATCCCTCAGGGATCACATCAGCGACGCCCCATGGGGTCACACACTATTGATCAGTGTGTTAATGAGCTAACCGAATGGGTCAAAGCAGGCATTGATGCTTATGTCCCCATGCGAAAATTCTTTAGCAAAGCCCACTCTCCTCAATGGTTCACCTCAGAATGTGCAGCTGCTGTTGCTGAGAGGCAGAAGGCATTCCGAAAATTCGGCTGCCAAAAGTCAACTGCGAAAATTTAGAGAGGCAAGAAATGATTGCAAAGTAGTAATAGATGAAGCAAAGAGAAGGTATACAGAGATAACCAAAAAATGCATTCAGTCACAGAAACTAGGTACTCATGATTTCTGGAAAATCTACGATAGTGTGATAAACAATGGACACTCTACAATTCCCCCGCTATCAAATCACAACGATGTTGTTTGCATGGCAACTGATATGGCTGAACTACTTGCCCAGCGTTTCGCCTTAAACTCCACTTTGGACTCAGCAAACCACCCCCTCCCTAAATTCCCATTGCAGACTGAAGCCACACTTATGAACCTGGTCACCACCCCATCTCAAGTCAGAGACATCATAAAAAACCTTGACACCTCCAAAGTCTGTGGGCCTGATCTTATACCAGTAATAGTAATAAAGAAATGCTCTGCTGAGCTGACCCCTGTTTTCTCCAAACTATACAACAAATGCCTTGCTGAATCTTGTTTCCCTGATAGTTGAAAAATTGGCTCTGTGGTACCAGTCTTCAATAATTCTGGAGATAGAACTGATCCTCTAAACTACTGCCCAATCAGTCTACTCCCGATCTTAGCTAAAATCTTTGAATCATTAGTCAATCTAGCGATAGTCCGGCACCTAGTTAATGCTAAACTTCTTTCTGATCATCAATACGGATTTAGACAAGCACGATCTACTGCAGATATCCTAACGGTCATCTCTGAACACATATACCATACACTGAACCAGGCAGGTGAAGCTAGGGCGGTAGCACTTGATATATCCAAGGCCTTTGACAAGGTCTGGCATAAAGGGTCTCTCCTAAAACTGCACTTATATGGTATTACTGGACGAATATATATAATTAAATCCTTCCTAACAAAAAGAAAGATCCAGGTTGTCCTCAATGGCCGTTCATCTAAGCAACATGACATAAATGCTGGTGTACCCCAGGGATCCATCCTTGAGACCTCTACTGTCTCTGATTTTCATAAATGACCTCCCTGATGTCATTGAGACTGAGATAGGAATATTTACTGACGACACCATGCTCTACTCCTGTCATTTGGGCAAAACTGACGCGCACATATCTGAGGCAATGGGTGAATCCTTAGAAAATGACCTTCAGTCTGTAGTGGAATGGGGTCAAAAATGGAAGGTAACTTTTAATGCCGCAAAGACAAAGCTACTTTCCTTCAATAACTACAAGAAACGTCTTCAACCACCGATTGTCGTGGCAAATAACACCCTACCTGAGAGTTCATCATTCAAACTCCTTGGCCTAACTTTTACAGATAACATGAATTGGAATAAATACATTGAAGATATTGCTAGGGCTGCTGCAAAGAAGGTGGGATCCCTCTACCGTGCCAGTAAACTTCTCACACCTGACATTATCCTATATCTCTACAAACCCACCATCCGCTTATGCATGGAGTATTGTTATTACATCTGGGCTGGGGCATCATCCACTAGTCTCTCCCTCTTAGACAAGGTCCAAAAATAAGCCACTAACTTGATAAGTCCCTCACTATCCACCAAGCTCCAGCCCCTGTCCCATCGCCGCAATGTTGCTTTCTTGTGCCTGTTTTACAAGTACTTCAATGGATTTTGCTCTGATGAACTTGCTGCTCTGGTACCCCTACGTCGTAAATTCACTAGACCAACCCGGCAATCTGTGAAATCCCATCCATTCACTGTGGAGGTCACCAGATGCCGAAGAGCTTTCTACTCTAAAAGCTTATTTCCTCGTGCTGCTGGACCCTGGAACTCCCTCCCTGCTCCCTATTTTCTTGACAGTATTGACATGTAGAAATTTAAAACTAATATAAATAGACATCTTGCTGCACAGCTCTCAAGTTAGGTTGACCCCCCTAAACTTCCACCCGTTTTCTTAGTAGCCCCTTACGTCTACAGTAGTGGCCTGCCTTGTTTGGGGTGGACCATGTTAAAAAAAAAATCATCAGAGAGTAGTTGTATATATGTTGGAATTGTGGAAAAAAAATGTTAAAAGGTGACTCATGTCTGGGGGTTCGACTCGTGTGCCCGGCTGAAACCTTATCTCCACACTGATGATTCCACAAGGATGAAATGTATACCTATGTGGATAATAATTAAAAATATTTATTATTAAATAATTATTTATAGCTCCATTTCGGTTGGCCCCTTTAAGAGAAAGGAAATCAGACGTCTAATCTAAGCTAAATGTAAGTTCCT
Organism: Sepiola atlantica; assembly: GCA_963556195.1. Lineage (NCBI taxonomy): Eukaryota > Metazoa > Mollusca > Cephalopoda > Sepiida > Sepiolidae > Sepiola > Sepiola atlantica. The sequence continues at coordinate 70,656,910 of OY744516.1, read as the reverse complement.
GTCCATGTGATTTGTCAAACACTGTAAAGATGGCTCACTATGTTGTCCACTTGAAATGACATAAATAGGGGTTATTTCTCTACTTAGCACATAGCTGTTGAAGTTGGCCTCATTGGTTGGAACCTTCAGATTTGAGTTAAAAGGTGACTCGTGTTCAGAGTTCAAATCGTGCGACTGGCTGAACAGGTATCTTCACACTGATTATTCCGCAAGGATGAAACGTATATGTAGTCTTCTTCTTCATCTGATTTATTTTTGAACAAGCCTTTGATTAATCCTCTATAAGAGTATTGGGGCCTGTCTCTCAGTCTTGATGGAAGTCTTCCACTCCAGGCTCGGCGATCGCGAGGATCTAAGTTAGCTGCACGGTCACGTCTACACAGCTCATCCCAATAAAGCTTCGGTCTCATACTGCCCAGCTTAAGGACATCAGTTATTTCCCATATACCAAGCTTAGAGAGAATAGTCTCGAAGAGAGTGCGGTTTTCCGGCCTGACATGACAGATCCATTTAATCATGGCTCTTTCGTTATGCTACAGTCTCTTGATAGTGCTCGCCGATGCAGCAGAGCCATAAAGCATAACACTCCTCACACGGCTGGTGTACACCTGTTCTCTAGTTGTGATCGCCAGATGCTTATTTGTCAAAATGGGCAGGAGTTCTTTATATATATATATATCTAAATACGAAAGTGTTTTTAAAAATTTATCACTCCTATATTACCATCATTTATATATATATATATATATATATATATATATATATATATATATATATAAATTAGGAAAGTTCATTTTATAAAACATCTTTTGAAAGTTAATATAAATATAGAGGCAAAAATGCCTTCAAAAAACCATGTATTAGATGCGAGTAATTAAATCAAAAGAAAAATAAAAATATTTCGAAACATTTATCAAAATATTTCAAAATACCTTCCGTTTTTTTTTTTTCTTCATCTTGATTTTTTTTTTAGCTAATATTTCGCTTGATAAAAACAAGCTTCGACAGAGCCAAGACAAATTAAAGGTATAACCTTTTTTTCCATAATTTATTTCCTGGTGTTGGTGAAGTGTCTCGTCCGGTGTTGTGGACTATTGGTGAAAATGTCTGTTTTAAATAGAATAGAACTTGATTGCACATGGTCGCTGCTCGTTATAAACTTTCCTAATTTATAACTAGCAGTGACCATGCGCAATCAAGTTCTATACTAAACTAACAAAACTATACTCGCCCAATATTCAACACAAGTCACCCTTAGCACTTTTCTTCCCAGCCAATAAAACAATATTATCTTTTCTATTCTTATTTTTGACATTTTATAATTTTCAATTTTTGCGAAGGAGCCCAAGAATGTACTCAGCATTGATTGGATGGTGGGAAGTGTAAATAAAGTGGCATAAATGTAAATAAATTTTGGTAAATTTCTAAACTATAATGCCCTCAAGGCACACCTGGCATTTCTTAATAATCATTAAAGACCCCGATGTACTTTTGCACCAAGTTTTGAATCCCTTACTTAAATTTTTATTCTTATTTTTTTTTAATTTCGATAATTTTTGTGTCATAAATATAATGCAATAAAGTAAAGTAAAACGTCACATTTTCTTTTTTATGGATGTCAAGCGCGTACGCAGACCCTATGATAATGTAACCATTTGATCATTTGATATACTTATCCAATTACCCTGTATAATGTAATTTTAAAATATATACTGCCCACGAGGGCAAAGTTAGACACAAGGTCGGTTTAAATATGGGGAAAATTCAGCTGCTCACAAAGAGTCACTCTGGATTAGAACAAAAGTTTAAATTGTTTCAGTCTAGAAGGATTTCTCATTCAGTGACTGAGGAAAAAGTAGACTAAGTGTAGCATCAGAACAGATACTACACTTCGCTCCTAGCAAAAAGGCCATGAATTGTGAACAAACAAACAGCAACTACAACTTTTTATATATAAACTAATGTACACCCTCCATACAAAATGAAAAGAAAAAATATGCTTCTTCGGTGTTCGCATTTACTATTTATCTTATCCGCCATGTGTACATAGTGTGATGATGTATGGAAGTGATACCTGACGAGTGAGGGTTGAGGACATGCGTTGCATGGAGAGAAATGATATGATGGATGTGTAATGTGAGTCTTAAAGCTTAGTTCTGAAGGAAGAGTAAATCTGAACAGGGAGATGTGTACAGAAGGGTAGACCTCGATAGTATGACCACGTTGAAAGAATGGATGAGAGTTCTTGGGTTAGTAGATGTAGAACAGTTGAAGTAGCAGGTTCAGTTCACAAGAGAAGACCAAATAAAGCATGGGAGGAAATGATAAAAATGGACCTGAGGAAAAAGGTATAACTAAAGACCTGGCTAGAGATTGGTTAGTTTAGCAGGCAATTTGTGAAAGCCGTCCAATGTATGCCAGTGTGTAAAACGGACGTTAAACCTAATATGGCGATAGCGATTACTAAAATAGTCATATAAAATAAAGGAATCACGTCAATAATTAAATTATTCATATATACATTATTATCATTTCTGATGACCTAAAGAAAAAAAACAACTATTTACTTTTTATTAGAGAGTGGGGGATTTCTTTCCGTATTCATTTCAGGTAAGTCTGAAGTGGTTGTTTGAATTTCCCCCCCACCACCACCACCACCACATTTCAATTCTCTTCTAAATGAATAAATGCAAAATATTTTCTTATTTATCCGAACTATATTCATATTAAAACCGGTTACTAAAATTTAAATAATTAATATACTATATTGTTTTTAAATACTCTATTTATAGTCAAGAAAAGTTGCAAACACAATCTTTTGTTTACCTAATTTGCATAATTATATTTTTAAACAATTCAAAATAAATAATTGTTTGCTGTTATTCGATTATAATTTGATTGTCCTATTTGCTTATATATATGAAATAGTTTTGTTGATATTACCAGTAATTAATTAAAGTGATAACAAAAAATGACGAAAAATCGAAACAATGTTCATTACTTTTCAAAGGACGTGAGCAACTTCCCTCCTACAAGGTGAATAATTTCTTTTGACAAATTATTTATTTCTAATTCTCCTCCACCACCTCCACAACAATCGACAAGCAAAACAAGTTTTTTAAACTACTAATTATTTTTTATACCTCATTTTTAAAGCGTAGTTTTTACCTAAAAAAGCAGCATTCATTATTCCTCATATAGAATTTAAAACATAATTTTATAACTAAACGCTTTAAAAAAGTTTTTAAAAAATTTATTTCAGCATTAATTTTCATAGATTTTACATTTTCCATGAAAAATAAATAAATAACAATAAACATATTGTTCAATGTTTTGTTTACAAACCGCCTTTTTACTATTCTGTCCAAATTACGAAAAAATAGATTCATAATATAATTGTAGATTAACATCCTCTGTTAAATTACTCCACCTTCCAGAAAGCAATAAAATAGATTCTTCTTTTTTAGGTGATTACGTATGAACACCCTTTAAAACTTGTCGGAAAGAAGAAACAAACGTTTATTTTAGAATTTAGAGTAAGGATCAGTTTCGTACGTACATTTAATTCAAAATGATCCCCTCATTTCTGGAGCATTCTAGCGTTTTAGGGCATTAACTTGATTTATTATTTTGTGTTATGGGAGCTAAATCCGTAGCGTTTGGGGGGGGGGGGCGGTAGGGTTAGTGGTTAGAAAAATAAATTGATTCTCCTATAAGTAAGAATAGCCCGAAGTGGAGGATCATTTTACGTTAAATATATATGAAACTGATTGCTTACTCTAAATTCTAAAAAAAATGTTTTCTTTTACTTTCCGTTTTTCAGTGTTCACTCTTCACACATATTTGCCTAAAACAGCAGAATTTCATTTTTTTTGGGGGGGGGGGGGGTTAGCGAAGGCTATTAATATACAAATTTACCCATACTTTATTTCTTTAATCTTATATTTTTTTATACATCCCATTTTTAAATTTTAATTTTAAGCAATTGATTTGTTTAGTTGTGTTTACCTTACCCGTGAAAATTAAATAAATAACTTCTTTAAACTTGGCTAATTAAATATCTTATTTTTAAGGCGTAAATAAAAATATTAAAAGCTTGGGTGTTATTATAGATTGACACACTCAGACCCCCCCCCCCCCCAAAAAAAAAATAAGATTCTACTTTTTAGCCGATTACGTGTGCATACCCAAAAATTCCTGATGATGATTATGATGATAACTTTTTTTTACTATTCATTAAGTCTCTTTTTTCTGTCTTTAATAATAAAGGCTAAAGGCACAAAGTAATCATTTCGAATTACTCAGTAATATGAAATTGTTTGATCAATCGACGTTCCACTCTTTCATTTGTTCATTTCATTATATAACCAGTTTTTAACGGGGAATACATTTTCATTTTTATGCTGAAACAAAATCAAATTCCTCGACTTTGAATATCTTAAAGACCATATCAATTAACCTTTTTTGTTGTTTGTTTTTCTAATAAATAAAATATGACTATGTTCATGCACAGTAAATTCCCCCAACATTTGAATATATCAAATAACACTACGACAGTCATATTTTTGTTGTTTGCCTCAAAATTACCAAAATAGCAAATAGAAATTATTTATTTTTTCTGTAAAATAAACTACTGTCTCAGTAATTGCTGCCCGGAGGGCAGGTAGTTTTTACTAGTATCTATATAAAGTAAGGTATGTGTATATGCTGATATATTTGTATGTAGATGATTAACTCCTAAACTAATTAACCGATCATTGTAAATTTTTTAAACACAGCTGCTAGGCATAAGGGATAGTAATGTTGACTATATTTAGTTTAATTTAGTTTTATGCAAAGGGAATATAAAGGGGGTGGAAGCTCTTTGTGAAAATTCAGATACCTTCGAATTTTGTAAAATTTTAACAATAGTTATTAGACATTACTTAAATATTCCCTAAATTTCAGTTTCTTTGGGTCATTTTAAAACGTTTTATGGGTTATAATATGGGTACAACCGCCCATTTGAACATTTCAATATTTCAAATTTCTATTACATTTGATCCATAGTTATTAGAAACAAATTAAGCAAAATTCCCTGAATTTCAATTTATTCTGAAACCTCCTTAAGCTTAAGCCTTAAATTTAAGGCATTTTTTTAACTGGGTTCACCCCAAGCAAAGCAAGTTTCCACTACAGTCGTAAGGGGCTACTGAGAATTAGGGTGAAAGTTAAGGGGATCATCGTAAATTGGGGGCTGTGTAGCAAGATGCTTGTTCACATTAGTTTTAAATTTCTGCATGTCAGTACAGTCAGGGAAACGGGGGGCAGGCAGGGAGTTCCAAAGGCCGGCAGCTTGAGGAAAGAAACTATTATAGTAGAAGACTCTCCGGCATCTGGGGACTTCCACAGTGAATGGATGGGATTTAGCTGATTGCCGGGTTGGTCGAGTGTATTTACGTCATGAGGGGAGGAGCACTAGAGCAGCAAGTTCATCGGAGCACAATCTATTGAAGTATTTGTAAAACAAGCACAAGGATGCAACATTATGGCGATAGGACAGGGGCTGTAGCTTGGTGGATAGTGTTGGACCTATTAGATTAGAGACTCTTTTTTGGACCTTGTCTAAGAGGGAGACACTAGTGGATGGTGCACCAGCCCAGATGTGACAACAATACTCCATGCATGGGTGGATGGTGGCTTTGTAAAGATATAAGATACTGTCAGGTGTGAGTAGTTTACTAGCACGGTGGAGGGAGCCCATTACTTCGCAGCAGCCTTGGCAATGTCTTCTATGTATTTGTTCCAAGTCATGTTACCTGTGAATGTCAGGCCGAGGAGTTTGAACGTTGGACTCTCAGGTAGAGTGTTATTTGCCATTTGCCGTGGTTGGAGAGGTTTCTTGTAGTTGTTGAAAAAAAACAAAACTTTGTCTCAGCAGCATTTAATGTTACCATTTATTTTTGACCACAATCCACTACAGCCTGGAGGTCACTTTCTAAGGATTCAGCCATTGCATCGGATATGTACACGTCCGTTTTACCCACATGACAAGAGTAGAGCATGGTGTCGTCAGCAAATATGCCCATCTCACACACAATGTCATCACTGAGGTCGTTTATGAAAATCAGGAACAATAAAGGTTCAAGGATGGATGCCTGGGGTACACCTGCATTTATGTCATGTTGTTTGGATGAACGGCCATCGAGGACAACCTGGATCTTCTTTTTGAATAGGAAGGATCTAATTATATTAAATATTCGTCTAGTAATACCATATGAATTAATTTTTATGAGAAACCCTTTATGCCATACCTTGTAAGAGGCTTTGGATATATCAAGCGCTACCGCCCTAGCTTCACCTGCCTTGTCCAGTGTATGGTATATGCGTTCAGAGATGACCGTTAGGATATCTGCAGTAGACTATGCTTGCCTAAACTATACTTATGGTCAGAAAGAAGATTTTGATCAAAATTGGAATATGAATTTTAGACATGACGTTTAGTAGCATTCTATGTTTATTTTGATCTTCGTAAGGAGACATAAAAGTGGTGCAAAACTGTTCTGTCCAGGGAATAAATTTTACCCGTCCTGGGACAGCTATTCTTCTAGTTTATTTATATACGAATAAATACACATTGGTCTTCATTTAGAAAACATCCTTCACTCTGTTTCTGCATACACTAATGCCATCCTCGGGCATGTGCTAAGCATGTTTTTCAAACTACTTCCCTAAAATTATTGCACTTATTGTAATAATAATCATCTGATTTTCATCTATCTTTTAATCTATCTATCCGATTCACCAAAGTAGATGGAAAAAGCGTCCTCTGGGCAGGATTGTAAGCTTGTATTTAAGAATTAACTCGGCTAAGAAAAGAAAACAGTATTATTGCTAAAATAACGTCCATTAGGTATTTTAAAAGCTAAGAATAAAAGCATGTTTTTCATTATATAAATTAAAATTTAGCAAATTTCCATTTATTATTAGAGTACCTGTTCAATCAAAAATGTTACATCTTTTGAACAAATAAAAAAAAGCAACATTTTTATATCAGAACTATATATAAAATAAAACAAGTGTTTACTGAGCTGTTTATGACTAACTAAATCAATATGTCTGCTCCTCCACTTCCTTTTGCATATGCTCAGAGGTGTCAAGGGAAATAGCTTCCTGTTTTCCATGGACATGACATCTGTTCCATTCTTCTAGATTGATTTTTGCTTTGTTTGTTTTTTAACATCTATTATTTACTGGTTTATACCTGCTCCTTGAACAGTGTTGGTACAGTACCTGGGTATGTCAATTTCCATCTTTACCTAGTTTCTACTGTTTTATAGCTAGTACGAAGAGAAATATTTGTGAAATTTCGTGGACAAAAATATGCTACTTAGTATTTGAATGAGAGAGTAAGTAACTACGATGAATGTATTTACATATTGTTGTTTTATTGGCAGAAAACATTCGAAATTATGTTTTTAAGCAAAAATAATTCACTTTGAATAAATTCTGAATACGTTTTATGACTACTTTTTTTTGTAGATTATCAAAAAAAAGACCATTCCATTTAAAAGAAAATATTTATGTAATGTTTTTTATGTTTTTATGTTAATTTCTTTAAATTTATATAAAGTTAAAAGAAAATCCTTTAAACTTACAGCAAATTCGAACTTGGTTATTGCAAGTGTAAAAATGTCAAAGTCAAGCATTCTAGTGAACAAAAACTACTGCCTTTGTAATGTGTACTCTGCCTATTCCTTTCTTTGTTTATATTCTGTACTAAAAAACTCCCGAAAAACCATAACTTTTTAATAGTATATATATATATTCAGAAGATGAATGATGAAAATAAAAAGTTGTACAATAATAATATTTATTAAAACATCAAAAGTTCAAAAGCAAGGAGTCTCATTATCCTTAACCCATGGATTTTCAAAGAAAAATTCTTTTCATCAGAGGATGTAATGTAAATATTACCGGTAACAGTATTTTTGTTGGCGGTGATTGTCCTAACTTTATGATCCTTTTAGCCTAAAAAGTTTTGTATATATATGTATTAATTTTCAAAATTTGATGTTACCAATAATATTCACATTACCGATTTTATTCTCTGATAAAAAGAGTTCTTATCTTCTGAATGTATTGCTCTATTCACTATATTGAGCTTTCTTTTATAACGATAGATTATTATTTTAGGATACATCATTTATCTTTAAATTCGTATTGAATGTTATATATATATATATATATATATATATATATATATATATATTATATTATGAATCTAGCAAATTTCCATTTATTATTAGAGGTATTGTTCCGTCAAAAGTGACGGAGCGAAATGTTACGTTTTTCAATTGGATCAAACAAGCATTTAAAAAAATAGGCAACATTTTTGTATCAGAATAAAATGTATTCACTTCAAGGCCGTTCCTATAACAGGCCAAGAGATCTAACATTTGAGGCAAGATTTCCAGTCAATCAGCATATATCTTTTAGCTGCTAACACTTCACTCTCATTGCCCCGAGAAAATTTCATGATTCGGACGTTTTGAAATGAGAATTTATAATTTGGATTATTTGGATCATTCAGACTATTTTTCTTATCTTGGATGTTATTCTCACAACATTTCGGCCCATTTAACCTTCGACCTTCTTCAGGTGCGTCTGGTCAAACTTGGGAATCTTTATGGATTTTTTAACTGTCCGTGCTCCCAAAACCGTATCTTACCCCCTAAAAAATTAAAATAAACGAGATACAATTTCCTGTCAAATAAATAATGTTTAGTTACTTAAGCTGTCAAAAATGAATTGCGTTTCATCACTTAAAGGGTGGATCGAGTACACATGTATCTCTTATAATATCTCACTAAGTATGCAAATGTGTAGCTCAAAATACTATAGATATTGCTTATACCTACCCTATAACTGGTATTCTTCTAGTCTCTATTTACATAAAGTTAGGTACATGTATATGCTTATATATTTCTATGTATAGATTTACTCCCAAACTAATTAACCGATCATTATGAATTTTGGAAAAAAAATGATAGGCATAAGGATGGGTAATAGGGGTTACATTTAGTTTTATGCAAAGGGTCAAAAAGGGGGTGGAAAGACTTTGTTAGAATTCAGATACCTCTGATTTTTGTGAAATTTAAACAATAGGTATTAGACATTAATTAGCAAATATTCCCCAAATTTCAGTTTCTTTTGAGTATTTTAAAGGGCATAACATAGGCACAATGTCCCATTCAAATATTTCAGATTTACATTGAATCTGATCCATAGTCATTAAACATCAATTAAACAAGATTTCATGAATTTCAATTTCTTCTTAAGACCCCTGAAACTTAAGCTTTAAATTTTAGAATCAAAATCATCTAATGGATTTTTATCAAAATTGGAATAAGGATTCTAGACATAAGGTTTAGTAACATTATAGCTTGATTTTAATCTCCATAAGGGGACATAAATGTGGTACAACACTTTTCTGTTCAGGTATTTCATTTTAACGTCCTGGGACAGGTATTCTTCTAGTCGTCTCTCTCTCTCTCTCTCTCTCTATATATATATATATATATATATATTAGTAGTAAGTTTTTGAAAGGCTGTGGGCAATGCAATTCCGGGTAAGATGCAAGTTGAAAGGAAAGGAACAAAAACAATAAAAATAAATCGAATACGATATAAGACTTACTATTTATTTTTCCTTTTTTTTCCTTTTTTTTTTTTTTTTTTTCTTACATAACAGCAAGAGTGTTTTAGCTGTCCGGGTGATTAAAAATCACTATTTGATATTTCGGGAAAAGACATCCCTTTTTCAAAAATAATTAGACCAGAAGAAGAATAATATTTTATTCTTCTCCGACTGTGTAGAGAATAATACAAAACAAAATGGCTGCCAGATATAGACCGCAGCAAAAAACAGTTTCACAGGGAATATAAATTAAGTTAAGTTTTATTTTAATATTATGTTAAATATATATGATTGGTGTTTAGAATATTAGTGTAATGTTGGTTAGGTGTATGGTGTTCGATAAACTGTTATTTTTGATAATATATATTGTATCATTTTTTTTATTTATTTTTTTTTTTTTTTTTATATTTGAATATTTACTTTGTTTTATCTTCGTATTTTTTATTTTGTTTATCTTTCTATCGTAATTTAAGAATTTTAATATAAATTAAAGTAATTAGTCTCATATTTTAAATATTCTAGATCTATCTACTTATCGATTTCGATTATCATCTATTAAAGAAGTGTTATTAATTACTAATTGTGAGTTTCGTCAAATTAGATTAACGAATTAACTTATTAACTTGAGATATTTATTATAAGATAAAGGGGAGTAACTCTGGATTTTTTCAAATATTTTTTTTTATAATTAATTTTTTAATTTTTTTTTTTTTTAATTTTTTAATTTTTTAAAAATTTTTTTTTTTTTTTGGTGGAGATCTGTATAACAATATTAGTATATATATACAACATATATACACAAATGCATATATACATATATATATACATATCTATGTATTATTGTTTGTTTAATTGTTTATCTATATATATTCATCAATTTCTTTACATATTTGTTTGTTTGTTTTTTTTTTTTTTTGTTTTTTTTTTGTTTTTTGTTTTGTTTTTTTTATTTATTTATTTATTTTTTTTTTTATATTATTATTATTTACTTGTTTAATTTATTTTATGAATTATTTATTTAATATTTGCATGTTATTTGTATACATTCTATATGTGTTTGGATTTATTAATTAATAATGCTAGGTTATGGAGTGACTTATTTTGGTGGGTTAGACGAGTATGCTGAATATGGTTTTTGGTTTGTGGTTGAAAGTGTGTAAGGATGGAAGTTCATATGGGGAGGGGCCTGTTTGATTGTTTGGGTGTATGGTGAGTTTATTATGGGAGGTGAGTAATGATTGAAGTGGTGGAAACGGACTCTGTTAAGTGTTAGATATGGGGGTTGGTTGGTGGATGGGGGGTAGATGTTATAGAATGAAAGGTGAGTAGAGCTCGTGACGTTGATTGAGTGAGGGGTTTAATCTGGAGATGAGGATTGATTCTGTGATTCTAAGGTCACCGATGTTTCTGACAGACGCTAAGATGGAGACGTGAATATCGCGCTGAGTGTTTGAGCAAATCTCTATGTGTTTGTGGAAAGAGGATATACGGGTATTCAAGTGCTCCTTTATGCGCAAGTGTAGCAGTCTTGTAGTGTTGCCGATGTAAAATTTTTTGCATTTATTACACTGTAGTTTGTAAACACAGTTAGTGCGAAGGCACAGACCTGTGTTGGAGATAGGGCAATTGGCCAGGGAGCAGGGTTCGGGTGTGTGGTTAGTGTGTTTATTAGATAGATGTTGGCGTAAGGAGGTGCCAGTATGTGTTAGTTGTATGTTAAGGTTTTCCTTATGTATTGCCTTGCGGATGGAGGTGGTGATCTTATCGCTGAAGAAAGGGAGTTTTAAGAAGCATGTGTTAGCGAGGGTGCGGTGTCTACGTGTTTTAACTTCTATAGGAAACCTGCCTGCAAAAAAAAAAAACCTTTTCATACACTATAAGTCTGCCCTGCCCACAAAAGCCAAATTAAGTTATGCCCATAATGAAATTACCCGAATACAAAATAAATGCTCTTCTGCTGCTGACAAAATATCACACACTAAAAACTTCCACCAAACCCTCCAAAATAATGGCTACCCCGCCCCCACCATAGCCCACCTAAATAAGCCCAAAACACGTAGACACCGCACCCTCGCTAACACATGCTTCTTAAAACTCCCTTTCTTCAGCGATAAGATCACCACCTCCATCCGCAAGGCAATACATAAGGAAAACCTTAACATACAACTAACACATACTGGCACCTCCTTACGCCAACATCTATCTAATAAACACACTAACCACACACCCGAACCCTGCTCCCTGGCCAATTGCCCTATCTCCAACACAGGTCTGTGCCTTCGCACTAACTGTGTTTACAAACTACAGTGTAATAAATGCAAAAAATTTTACATCGGCAACACTACAAGACTGCTACACTTGCGCATAAAGGAGCACTTGAATACCCGTATATCCTCTTTCCACAAACACATAGAGATTTGCTCAAACACTCAGCGCGATATTCACGTCTCCATCTTAGCGTCTGTCAGAAACATCGGTGACCTTAGAATCACAGAATCAATCCTCATCTCCAGATTAAACCCCTCACTCAATCAACGTCACGAGCTCTACTCACCTTTCATTCTATAACATCTACCCCCCATCCACCAACCAACCCCCATATCTAACACTTAACAGAGTCCGTTTCCACCACTTCAATCATTACTCACCTCCCATAATAAACTCACCATACACCCAAACAATCAAACAGGCCCCTCCCCATATGAACTTCCATCCTTACACACTTTCAACCACAAACCAAAAACCATATTCAGCATACTCGTCTAACCCACCAAAATAAGTCACTCCATAACCTAGCATTATTAATTAATAAATCCAAACACATATAGAATGTATACAAATAACATGCAAATATTAAATAAATAATTCATAAAATAAATTAAACAAGTAAATAATAATAATATAAAAAAAAAAATAAATAAATAAATAAAAAAAACAAAACAAAAAACAAAAAAAAAACAAAAAAAAAAAACAAACAAACAAATATGTAAAGAAATTGATGAATATATATAGATAAACAATTAAACAAACAATAATACATAGATATGTATATATATATGTATATATGCATTTGTGTATATATGTTGTATATATATACTAATATTGTTATACAGATCTCCACCAAAAAAAAAAAAAAATTTTTTAAAAATTAAAAAATTAAAAAAAAAAAAATTAAAAAATTAATTATAAAAAAAAATATTTGAAAAAATCCAGAGTTACTCCCCTTTATCTTATAATAAATATCTCAAGTTAATAAGTTAATTCGTTAATCTAATTTGACGAAACTCACAATTAGTAATTAATAACACTTCTTTAATAGATGATAATCGAAATCGATAAGTAGATAGATCTAGAATATTTAAAATATGAGACTAATTACTTTAATTTATATTAAAATTCTTAAATTACGATAGAAAGATAAACAAAATAAAAAATACGAAGATAAAACAAAGTAAATATTCAAATATAAAAAAAAAAAAAAAAATAAATAAAAAAAATGATACAATATATATTATCAAAAATAACAGTTTATCGAACACCATACACCTAACCAACATTACACTAATATTCTAAACACCAATCATATATATTTAACATAATATTAAAATAAAACTTAACTTAATTTATATTCCCTGTGAAACTGTTTTTTGCTGCGGTCTATATCTGGCAGCCATTTTGTTTTGTATTATTCTCTACACAGTCGGAGAAGAATAAAATATTATTCTTCTTCTGGTCTAATTATTTTTGAAAAAAGGGATGTCTTTTCCCGAAATATCAAATAGTGATTTTTAATCACCCGGACAGCTAAAACACTCTTGCTGTTATGTAAGAAAAAAAAAAAAAAAAAAGGAAAAAAAAGGAAAAATAAATAGTAAGTCTTATATCGTATTCGATTTATTTTTATTGTTTTTGTTCCTTTCCTTTCAACTTGCATCTTACCCGGAATTGCATTGCCCACAGCCTTTCAAAAACTTACTACTACTATACCCAGCAATGCTTCAAGCAAACTACCATTCTCTACTAATATATATATATATATAAGTCGATGTTTGTTCGTGTGTTAAAGAAATCGATATGTTAACAGTTAAAACATTCAAATAAGTTTTCGATAAAAGTTACATTTTTTATGAAATCTAAAGATACTATTGAAATTTTTCTCCGATTCCATCTGAGGTCACTAGGTGCAATTATTCGTTAGGTCCATAAAATAAATAAAATATATTAGAACGCGAAGAAACGAAATTAATTTTAAAATAGATTTTCTGCGTTTTATAAAACAAAATTAAAATTACAACATTTAAATAATTATTTTTATTGGTATTTTTTAAGATTTAAAATAAACGAAATCGTTTCGATTCGTTAATGCGATTTTACAGCTGTCTGTAAGAAAAAGTATTTCTTTAGGAAACACAACTGCGCTAACAGTTTCTTTCATTACTTGATCTCATATTGCAAATCTTGTAAAAAGTGTAAACATGACTATATTTGAAATTATTTTATTACATCTGGTGAATATTGCAAGTTACTTTGAAACTGCCTTCTCCTACCTGGGTGACATGTTGAATGCTGGTGGTGGTTGCAAACGTGCTATCACTGCATCCTGTTGTGCTGCTTAGGCCCCGAAACGCTTCTGATATGTATCGACTTCAGCATAATGACTGATCAGGTGGATGTGCGACAAATTAAAAATTTTACATAAAGTGGTTTATGGAGTTGAAAATAGAAAAAAGAGAGCGAAATAGAAAAAAAAGAGAGAAATAGAAAAAAAGAGAGAAATAGAAAAAAAGAGAGAAATAGAAAAAGAAAGAGAAATAGAAAAAAAAGAGAGAAATAGAAAAAAAGAGAGAGAAAGAGAAAAAAAGAGAGAGAAAGAGAAAAAAAGAGAGAGAAATAGAAAAAAGAGAGAAATAGAAAAAAAAAGAGAAATAGAAAAAAAGAAAGAGAAATAGAAAAAAGAGAGAAAGAGAAATAGAAAAAAAAGAGAGAAATAGAAAAAAAGAAAGATAAATAGAAAAAAGCTACTATAGTGGACGGTTGTGTTTGTAAAATGATGTTAACACATATTTTAGTTTTGTTTGTATTAGGTTTTAATCTACTAACAAATAATCTAGGGGCAATAAATTTCTCAAACTAATCGAGATTAGTTATTTTCTTTGAGCCTTTTCAGCTTATTGCCTCTGAAAATTTGAGGATGGTGAACTGAACATAGAAATGATTGACAAAACACCCATCAAATCCATTCAAATCATTTAACTCACTTTGTTGTAAATGCAAGTAAATAAATTGTTTCTTTTCCGTTACATGTTTGTGATTTATTTTGTCTTATTCCAGTTCATACAACACATAAATATATGTATGTACAGATACTCGACCACAAAGAAATCTAACAAATATCGAAAGGCAACATTTGATGATTGGTGCAATAATGGTGGAACATATGTCACATCGCATCAAATAGTCGTAAGAATATTTATATTGAGATATATGCAAAATAAATTAATAGGAAAACTTATGGTTTGGTTGTTTTGTTTCACGTCATATCAATTTTTCTGGTTATTTAATGCTGAAAGATGTTATCCTTGAAGTTCTTTATATCTTCAAATATTTAATCCCTTCAACCGTGCTCCATGAGAAAATTTGTACTGTTGGAATTTTGGATGCCTTGCGTACTCTGCGTCTCAAGTGGTTCGGCCATGTACAGCATGCCACCTCCTGCATTAACTCCATAACACACCGGGATATCCGAGGCACTAAGGTGCATGGTACTCCGAGGAAGACCTGGCTTGAGTACGTAAGAAGTGATTTCACTGCATTCAGCATGACTGATATTAATCCTTTAGATCGGACCGCATGGAGAGAAGACATAAGTGGTTGCATGGTGTCGCTCACTCTAGAATCCGGGACACTCACAGCACCTTAAATACAACAACCTGATGATAATGATGACGACGACGACGATTTTTATTTTTATTTTTTATTTATTTATTTCATTATTTTTTATTTTTTTATTTATTTTATTTTAAAATTTTTTTAAATTTTTTATAATAATAATTTTTTTTTTAATATATATGAAGTTAATTCCTTTTCTCTTTTCTTCTTTTTTGAATAGGTCCACTGGGAACCGTCTGTGAAAGATTCGAAATTATGCCTGACTTACATTAGCCAATGTGGAGAGAACGGCTTCCCAGGCCAAATGACAATCCATGTGTTTTACGAGTTAACATGTGATAATTCATTGGTTGTTACGTATGAAGCCACCACAACGAAGGCCACGCCGATTAACCTGACCAATCATGCTTATTTCAACCTGGCCGGACAGGTAAGTCATCTATCATTATTCAATCGACTCACACGAATACATGTGCACACATAGCCGGCACTACCTATTTCCGACCCCCAGGGTAGGTTTCAGAGTGCCTGTGAGCAGTGTTCTAGATGCCTTCTTGATTTCAGTTTTCCCCTTTTAACTTAACATGTTGTTGACAAAAATTATTTAGTCGTTTTTAATAGAAAAACATATTTAAAAAGCAACGTTACTATGCATACACGTTAATTTGAACCTAACTTAAATTCCTTAAAATTTTCACACTTTTGAAAATTGCTATGATATTAAATTTGAAAACTTGTATTTCTTATAATATCTTCTATCTTCTTCGTATGGTTCAATGGGTCAGCAATTTCCAAATTCCACTCTGTGCGATCTTGTCCAATCACTTGCTTTCAAGTTTTATTGGCACCAACCTTCCTGTAATTTAGAACATTCATGCTTCTGCAACGGTATTTCTAGGAGGATGAACGTTCCACATGACCATACCAGCGTAATCCTTTCAGCAAATCCTCCGACCTGATGTGTTGGGTTTGATCAGATTTCACATTGCAGATCCATCTGATCATGGATCTGTCATTGCGTTGCAGATGGGTGAGAGAGGACTGAACGAAGACCAAGCATTCATTATATATAATTTATAGAAGAAATGCAAAACTTTCATTACAATTCGATAATAGTTTTTTACAAAAAGTAGCCTCTAAAATCTTTTTAAAAGTTATACAATTTTAATAAAAGTTTCAACATTTCCTTTTACAATAAATAAAAGTTTTCAAATTTAACATCATGGCGATTTTAAAAAGAGTAGAAGCTTGACCAAATTTAAGTTTAGGTGGCACATGTGCAATAACTAATAAGAAATAAGAAATTATTATATTATTTATTAAAAAATAAATAAAGTAATGTATTAATTATTTACCAACTTAT
Organism: Sepiola atlantica; assembly: GCA_963556195.1. Lineage (NCBI taxonomy): Eukaryota > Metazoa > Mollusca > Cephalopoda > Sepiida > Sepiolidae > Sepiola > Sepiola atlantica. The sequence continues at coordinate 70,639,979 of OY744516.1, read as the reverse complement.
GAATATTTCTTAAATGTTTATTTGAAAATGAAATCCAAGATGGCCGTTACTGTAAAAATCTTTAGGATTTCTAAGAGTGAAAGGAAGAATATTAATCCTGTAAGTATCGATCCTCCTACTTTTTATTAATATCAGTAAGAAATTTTTGAATATCGATCCGCATAAAGTATGTTTTAGATAGAATTGCTTCGAAATACAATTTAAAAAAACATGGCCTGATGTGTACCAGTTGTTTATGGTCAATCAGAACTAAATATTGATTGACTATAATGCGTTTGCAGACCGACTAAAAAGCCTGCATTACTTTATCTATTAGATAAAAGTTTTCAAATTTAATATCTTAGCGATTTTCAAAAGAGTAGGACTTAAGTTTTGGGTCTGATTAACACAGATGTGCAGTAGCTTTTAAAAAAGACGACTTTACCGCTAAAAGCAACTCTGTATAATTTTCCATTTTAAATAAGAGGGCTTACACAAATCTACTAAAACCAAGGCTGGAAAGTATGGGAGTAAGAAAAGTCAGTGCACCAAAGGGGTGCAATCTTGCCAAACAATATAACCTAAAAAGCCATGTCGGCATTTCCGGTGAGGACGCCTCAGGTAATTGACAATAAACCAACCCCTTATCAAAAAGAGAAGGTAAATCGGAGGACTGAACAGGATCGTACCTCACCCTGACAGAGCAGGGTCAGCTAATGCTACAGCGGCCCACCTTCTGTCAGATTGATTGTTGATGACATATCCTCGACTAGTATGAAGAGAGACGTGGCTTTTCCCTTCCTAGGTTCCAACCAAACCTCCCGCTAAGTGGTTATGTGGTAGATTGCACTGGCTCTAATATATATATATATATATATATATATATATATATTTCGTTAAATACAATAGACTATTCATGTCTGCATATTTCTGTGTTAATCCTTTTTAATATCCTTTTGTGTTTTCTAGTTTCGAGTAGGAACTGGCCGAATATCTGCCGTACTAGTGTATACCCCCAGTACTTTCGGATCCATCTTTTTATATATATACTTATAAATATCTAAACACCACGTTCTTTACTCAATAACCACCCCTTAAGATGGATTCAGATGGATCTGAAAGTACTAGGGATATAAGCGAATATGTCAGATACATCGGCCAGTTCTTGCTCGAAACTAGTAAACACATACGGAAATTAGAAAAGATCAAAACAAAACTATGCAGACATAAATTGTCCGTCATATTTAACAAAATATGTTAAAAAGAAAAATGCTATATATATATATATATATATACAGCATTTTTATTTGTAGCCCTTAGAAAACCCTGTAGATGGGCACTAAGTGTAGTATTAACACAGCATGACGTCGCTAGCTATAAATGCATCGTTCCTTTCATTAAGTTGAACGCTCTTATGACGTCAAGCCGCCGAAATAAGTGTTAAAATTATCACTTTTATTCAGCTATCCGAATGGTTCTAGGTGTCGGGATTTGAGTTGTAAAATACTCGTAGTCCGGGGTTTCGAATCACGCGACCAGTAGTGAATAGTTATATCTCTATGCTGATGAGTCGCGATTAAAAAGGACAAAACGTATACATACATAGATAATAAACAAAAAAACAAATATTTATCATATATATATACATATATATATATACATATATAGTACATGTATTATTTTTGTTTTCTAGATGTTAATCCAATGACACTCCAGTGTTTATAAAAAGTGCTCAATAACAAGTAGAGCTGTTTTTTTAGTAGAAAGTTTTATTTATACAAACTGTTTTGGTTACATATGTGCTTACATGTTTCCGCTGCGTCCTCTTTCAAGAGCCAACTTCCTCAGACCTTTAGAAAAAAAATCATTTTTTCTAAAGGTCTGAAGAAGCTGGCTTTCGAGAGAGATCGCAACTGAAACATGTATGCACATATGTAGCCAAAATGTTTGTATAAATAAAAAAAATTATACTATACATATAGATATATATGTTTTTTTTTCAAAATGCTAGTATATTTTTTTCAATGGTTATTTTCTTTTGGATTCCCAAATGCTGTCTACTATTTCTTTTTCAGGATTATTTCAGCAATTGTATGTTCTTGAATAGCGACCGTAATATGTGGTGTCTATTTTATTTCTTGAACTGTGAATTTTGACAATATTCGTTTGACCTTTGAAAAATGTTTTGAAACGCAGCACAGTATTATTGATCCTTCATTCCACCTATGATAAATGGCATTTTTTCCCCCTAGGTCACCCGAAATTACAGCTTTTTATTGTATTTCCAGTTCTTATTTCAATCACTTTCTCCTTTGTATGTATTGTCACAATTGCACGGGATGGAAGACATACTGTGGTCAGTCATGTTAGATTTCATTTTGAAAAAGTTATCTTTCTAAAGTTGAATTGCTTCTATTTACCAAGGTTTCTATCAACTATCTTGTGGGAGAAAATGTTTCTATAATATTATCTTGTCCAATTCTTTTTCTTTTGTTCGCATTAACCACGAGTTGCCCCTACTCAACGTTGCCCGGGAGTCTTTGACAAATCTATTTTTTTAGTTATTTAGATTTAACTCTTAAAAATACTATTTCCGTAAAACGTTCTTTTCCAGTAATCGAGATTCTACAAATTAAAACGAAAAATATTTTTTTTAGTTTATATAATTTACGTTTAACATTAAGAAATTCATTAATTTTAGGAAATAATTTATTTTAAGAAATTCATTAATTTTAAAGAAAATAAATTTCTTAATTTTTACCTTTCACTATACTCAGAAAAAATCGAAGTTCGTTTGTTTACTTATATTTAGATAAAAAAGCTAACATTTGTGTTCGTTAATTATTATTCTGTAAATCTTGTATTCTGATAGTCGAGATTAACATTTCAATAATTTATAAGTGCGTATTTAAAAACTAAGAGATAAAAACAGGGTCGGATGATTCTAATAAACAATTAGTTTATTATGATTAATGTTTATATCAAGAAATTTATTAATGTTAAAGGAAATAACTTTCTAAATAAAACGTAAAACGGGGATTCAGGTAGCTAGCCATTTTCTCTTATGGTAACGCTAGCTAGAGGAAATGACGTCAGATGAGATAGGATAGGTACTAGGAGCAGGGACTCTGACCTGGAAACTTGATACGATCAGGTGTGATAAGAAATGACTTAAGAATCGACGATAAACGAATTAAGGAGCGAGCCGCCCTAAATTTACAGCTCCGATCATTCTTCCCCTCCCCACAAAGATAAAATACAACATCAACAGCTTAATAAAATGGTCTTTCTCCAAATTCGATTTTGTTTCTTTTGTGTTGTTGTGCCGACTTTGATTCCAGGAATGGCTCCTCCTCTACAGGTAGGCAACCATTGGGGTACGACGAGAGACCTCAGAGACGATCTTGGATGGAGTGTCCTCCGTCTCGGAGGACTGCTGTGGTTGAGCATGCAAGATACCAGGTATGGTTTAATTGTGCCTATAACTTGTTGATTTGCATTCACTAACAGACAGACATTTATTTGATAGTGACATTCAGAGTGTGGACCTCCTCTCGGACGGGAGATACTGCAACACTATCTTGTGGGAGAAATTGTTTCTATGATATTCTCTTCTCTGATACCTTTTCTTTTGTTTTAATTAATTAATTTAATTGCTTTCTACATTTCAGTGAAATTTGTGCCAAACTTCTGAATCAAAATAATCTCTATAGACAAAACTTGATTGATTGATTTAAAACGCATACAACTACCATTTATAAGCGTTTGTTGTTAGATTGAGATATTCTTATATAGTGATTTAGTAAAGTGAAGTTCTTATATAGTGATTTTACTATTTATATAGTGATTTAGTAAAGTGAAGTTCAGACGATTTACCCGTTCTTTATCTGAACGGGTAAATCGTCTGAACTTCACTAAATAATCCAGTCCTCACCCCATAGACAAGTAGATTCACTAGTCTTCTTTCTATTTCCCCCTTAGAAATGAAAGACACAACTACTTATGTTTTATAAGTTAACGAACTTATAAGAATAGATCACATAATAATGTGACATACCTTTTACCTACCTAATTATCATACTTGTACCAATTCGTTGTGTAACTCAGACGACATGATGATTTTTTTTAAGAGCTAATTCCCTGACGTTTTTCTTGTCTCGTTGCTAAGTTCTTGTTCTAAGTTTTTTGTGAGTTCTTTTATCGTATTGTACCAAAAACACAGGAGGCGAGTCTGTTATGATCGACATATCCGCATATATGTTATTTGTTTACCATCAATGAATATCCCTGCAGAAGGAAAAGCAATAGCAAAAGAACGAATGACAAACGTCTATTCATATAAAATAATTAATTTTATTAACAACTTGTTAAGACAACGAAAGATAAAGAGTTTGTAATGAATGAGAGATCAGATTGTCCCAATAACGTTCTAGGTGAAAAAAGAATTGTTCTGTTTGTGAAGAGAAATTAAGTAACCATGTCTGTTTCGGCTGGCGCCTTGTGAGTGTGTATATAAATGGGATAGGCATTGTAGATGTATGTGTATATTAGCTTGCCTTTGTTTTGTCAGTATGTGTGTATGAATTTTTGTGTGCATCAGTTCAGTATACTGTATGTATATGTGGGCGTTTTGTTTAGTAATTCTTGTGTCTGCCAAAGCCTTCAGTTTCCAAAGGACCTAGGTTGGATTTGGAGGTACGCACGTGTGTTGATTCTGAAAGAGGAAGACAAACGCTGTGTTTAGGTTTTTATATTACACACAAAATTTCGACAGTGCATATTCTTGCACATGTCATTTGTTAAAAGAAACTGCTGATGGGAGATTTTGTCCAATCGAGAGTCTATATGTAAAAACAACATTCACTGTTGCTGCTTCTTTCCATGTCTCTATTCAAATTTCAACTTTTTATATTTTCTTGCTATCAACATTTTGCGGATTCAATAATTATTGCCTCATGGGTAAAAATGCAAAACATAAAAAACGAATATGTGGTTGTATTTTTCAAAATATTTTTATCTACAAAAATATCCAATTTTGTTTCATCTAATAAATGCCCAAGGGTAATCAAATGTTTAATTCTTAATGTATGTTCTTTCGTAAAATAAATTTCTATCATTGAAACAGATGTTAAGTGTTCTTTAACAACTTATATCTGGTTCAGGAGTTAATACAGCCGATAAAAAAAATATGATAAAAAGTTAAATCCAATCATCTACTATATAAGAGAAAGTTGTCTATCTGTGGGTGTGTTTGTCTGTGTGTAAAAATAAAAAAAATCTACATAAGACACACGCACAAAGCTGATATATTCTTTTTTGGCATTGCCTGAGACAAAAACTAGGCACTTTAAAAAAAATTCATTCTTTTGGAGGTCAACTGGGACAGAATTAATCAGGAGAAGTCGACATTTAGAGCAACCTTTTAATGTTATCATGTAGTAATTTGGAAATAAGTTGAGAAACGCTAATTCCTCAGGTGTTATTTAAAGTTTCTCAAAGTTCTCTTCAGACTATTGTCCTCATCAACATCGTTTCTCTTCAGATTATTGTGAGAAAGGGAGAGAAGGGTTAGACAAGAAACTCTCGCCATTGTCTGGAAGAAATAACTTCAATGTGTTTCATTATAGTGTTGTATACTAGACAATAAACTCGGCGTTGCCAGGGAGCTCTAATAGTAAAAATACAGTATTACATTTGTTAATTGCTTTCATTGAAACAGATATTAAATCTTCTACAAAAAATATGACAAAAAATTTAATTCAATAATTTCTTATATATTTTTTTTAATACTTCACTTTTATATACAGGGTGATGGGATGTGAAGACTAAAAGACAAAATAATGGAGAAGTAAGAGTTATATGAGGTTGCTTCCATATTTGGTCATTTAATTCTCACATTCCATGGACGAACTTTTTTTTACTAAAAAAAGTCACCACTTATGAAGGCCAAAACCAGTTGAGGATAAGAGTTAATTAGATGGAATGATTGTCAGGATCAACTTCGAATATTCATGGGGCAGTTCATTACAGGAATCTGCTGACATTAGATTTGAAGTTGTAATCTGCAGGGAAGCAATACTTTGGTAATGTGTTTCACAGACGTGATGACCTTGCGACAAAGCTCTATCTGTGGCAATTCTGCCCTATGCTAGATACACAGAGCAAGAAAGGAAGTTTTTTTTTCCATTGTGGTAGAAGACAAGTTCTTGCTGTGAATGTCTTACAAGGATGAACCAAAGATTGGAGCTCAGTCGAGCAGATTCCATAGATATAACAATACAGTAGAAATTTGATAAAAAATTTGTCTATATTTCTGAGTTGATTTTGAATTCTGTTAAGGCAATGAAGAGTGCTCTCAGTCGCACCTCCCCAGATGTGGCAGCAGTAGTTCATCTAAAAACCTATCTGACTCTTATATAGATAGAAAGTCGCATCAGGAGTCAGATACTTTCTGGAGCAGTAGAATGATCCAAGTATTTTTCCAGCAGATTTAGCAATAGATTGGTCGTAAGTCTTCCATTCTATGGCTGAAGTAAATGTTAGTCCCAGGAGCTTATCAAAGCAAGGAGCTTCCTAAAGGTTAGAGCCATTCATTTCAATTGAGGTAAAATAAGGACGCAGGCGTTAATAATTGACAAAGGGGGCTGTTGTTTCGGATTTAATAAGTATGACCTTGTGGCTTAAACCTGAAACATGAAAAACAAGAACATAAATCAATCATGAGAATGCATACCGCTCCCTAACAACGTAAGGATGGGCCAAAGTCTTAGCTGAGCCTTACTTCTTCATATTGTATGAAATATTTCCGACGTTATGCCATGGAAGCGTTGATAACTCAAAAATTATATATCTGATCAGAAGTTGAAATTCCGTCAAAATGTTGACCATGGCTGATATTTAAGGTCAAGGTCAGATAAAATGCGGGTCTTCATTGACATGAGTCTCTATGATGAACAGAACAAAAGTTATCACCAAAAGTATGACTTTCACTATTTCTTTCTGTGATCTTCACCTTGATTTTTGATCTTGATATCTCAAGATTAAATCATTTCTAAGTTAAGCAAAAAACGCGATTTTAACTACGTTTGGTGATGTTAGGTCAAGCGATATGTACACAACCAAATGAACGAACTCGACCGAAAACATGACTTACTTGACAGAGGTAAAAAAATATGTATTAGCATTTTGAAGAAAGTTTTATGTACAAAAATATAGAATTTTGTTTTGTCTATAAATGTTCAATTTAGTATGAGTGTTGTTCTTGTTATTAATAAATTTCAAATATAGGAGATAATTTTATAAAAGTAACGTCATGTTTTGGGCCCCAGATAGCCATACATGACAGTGCACTAATTATTCCATCTTAGGGGGTCCTAGATATTAAACTCTATAAAAAAACTTCAAATAGTTATGTGTGACGTTGCTCCTTATGGTTATGTCACAAAGCCATTATCTTAATTGAGAGGATTCAATAGAACTTGTCAAGATTGCATGCTATATTTATTTTATTAATTTTCATTATTTGTCTAGTCTCATGCTTGAGGTTATACGTTTCGTGAATGACTTCCAACTGTTCTTGTCTGTTACCATTTCGCTTGTGCCTTCTATGTCTTAAGCGGCCTACCAAATGGCTTTGGGCCATCGACGTCAATGTGGGACAAACTTTGAAGAATTTCAGATGACTGACGGTGGGCGACATGACCATACTAGTTGAGACATTGTTGTGCGACATACTTCTCATGGAAGTCGGTAAAGTGAGACAGCCTCTGTTTTTGGGGTTGCTCTGTAGTAATATTCCATGACCAGTCTATTCTCTTTTATGGTCCATTTCTTTCTATGTTTGTTTTGGTTTGTTGTTTTGTTAATTCGTGCATTTCTTATTTAATCTGTGTTAATAACGTACTTGGAATTAGAGAGGCTACTTAGTTTTTGTCTGAAATTAGAGAAGGCAGCATTCGCAGGATGCCGACCGAGTCCCCCATTTGGTCAACGAGGGAGTATCTGTCGATCATGATACTCAGATCTATCTTCTGAGTCCCACAGCTTTCAATTTTATCTGATTTCATTTCATATTTTAGTGTATGTGACAACACCAAGCCTAGGCTTATTTTACCTGTAATCCGGTCACGAGGTAGTGTTTATGTCTCATTTTCATGGAGAATAAAGGGCACTACCACATGTACATGAAGGTGGGACAATACATCAGACAAAGCAGTTACATAAAAAAGTTAAATATCTACTTAGTATAAGTTTTCATGCCTCTACGAGTAAAAAATTGAAGATAGGTTCCCCTTATATGTGTGTGGAAGGGGAGGGATGGATGAAAACTATTTAACTTTAGTACCTATCTACTGAGAACTATGTTTACCATGGCACTAATTTATCATTATCTTTCTAGTCGATTCCACATAGCTCATTGAAAATTAATTGAGAGAATCTGTTGGGAGTGGGTGAGGGGCGATACTAGGTAGAAATGCCAACTTATCTGACCTTTTCAACTTTTGAGTCAATTATACGCTTCTGTCATCTTAAACAAAAAATTACATCTTTTTTACAAAAAAAAATTGTTATTCGTTAAATTTCAGTAGTAGACGTCACAATTTAAAAGAATATTCATTATTTCAAACAAGTTGATAGCAAAGAAAAAAAAACAATTTTAAATTAATACATATTTATCAGTTAGAAGAATGCTTCTGTAAGAGCCGATTCTGCCTGCCCCATTGGATTATTATTATTATTATTATTATTATTATTATTATTATTATTATTATTATTATTATTATTATTATTATTATTATTATTATTATTATTATTACTTTTACTTTATCTACCTTCCCACGGGTAATCTTGTCACAGTTATGTGATTAATATCAAATAAACTTACTGATATCAGTTGTTCTTTTATTCGGTTAAGGAGGTAAAATAAAGAGTCCTGATGGCTGAAGCAAATGTTGAAATACGATGTCAGGTATATAATATCATTATACACACTCGTTGTTAGGATCCACGTGTGTGTCGTCTTTTGTATTGACTGATTACAAGAACATAAGTTCTATTTAAAATGATGGCTTTATTCATATGAGAAAGATAGACATTTTCGAACAATTAAAACAGACTTCCAAGAGATCTGGAAGCAAGGGCTCACTTTATGCTTTTCCGATCATTGTCAAATCTAACTGAAGAGAGACAATGTTATCTTTAAAAGGAAATGCCATCACATGACTTCTGTTATCCACCAAGGCCTTGCCCTGACCCTAGATTTGTCAATCATTCAGTGAGTTTGTCATTCTTTCTGGAATCCCTTTTAACTAAGTCATTATTCTTTCCATTCTAGAATGAGATACTTATTCTCCCGATCTGCAGCATGAATACTCATTATCTGAACTTTTATTAACTATAATCTTTTATTACTAAGAAAAACTAAAATCACACAGATAAACACACACACACACACACACATGCGTACGATTATCCGATTAGCTGAGAGCATCGACCAGCGAATGCAATGACCTGTATATTATTTTCGTTTCTAATGTTTTCGCTTCTGATTCAGAGGCTCAATTTTCTGGCTAGTTGTTATTAGATGATCGCAGATCGCATACAAATTAACTACTGAACGAAGGAATTTACAAATCCTTTCTTCAAATAATAATCTTCTTTTATATAAAAAAAAATTGTACTAGTACAGGTTTTGAACCAGACAAAATCGACTTTTGCGACAGCAGAAATACGTAAACAACCGGAAAAGGCCAAATCAAAAACAACCGGCGTCAAAATCAAAATGATGCGGCTTTTTAACAGAAAAAATAATTAAAGAATGACAACTTATTTAGTTTTTGACAAAGAAAATCAATGAAATATTTTTTTTCACGGGAGAGTTAAAAGTTTGTTTTTTTCTTTTTTCGATAAATTGTGTTATTTTCGAAATAAACCGGACAAAACCGACTGGGTAAGGGTTAGTTTATGGTTAGTTTAGGGTATGGTTAGGGTATGGTTATGGTTATTTAAGGATTAGATTAGGATTAGGGTTAAAAAAAAAACAGTTCGGTTTTTGTCCGGTTCAAAAACTATATAAGTTTTTTGGGGGGTGAGAATTCTTTCAAGTCATTTTAGAAAATTTTGCAGATTTTCTTTTTGAGTTGGTGCAGACACATGAAGGAGAATTTCGGCGTTCCTTTTGGGAACTGTCACCAGGATACCCTTCTTCTCTGCAGGGTCATATCCTTCAAAGACCCAGAGTTGTCGTCTGCTTTTCTCGCCAATATCATTTTTTGACTCATTTTGAATTTTCATTTTTAACATTGGCATGCCACAGTTACTTCTCTTGTATTAGTTTCGATCCAATTTCCTGAGGTATTACACACAGAGGAAATAATTAAAAGATCTAATTACAGTGAAAAATTAAAATAGAATAAACACAAATTAAATTAATAATAAATATAACATTTACACGCCACATATATTCTCATTATGCAACGAATTAGCTTTTGATTTGCTGCAATACATCATTTCTGCGATCCTTCAAAAGAGCATTTATATTGTAATGAGAAAAATAACATCATCAGAATCACTTCTATTACTAATAGAGATTTGGTATCTGTCTAAAGCCGAAACTATACTATTACTTCTATTACTAATGAAGATTTGGTATCTATTTGTATAAAGCCGAAACTATACTATTACTTCTATTACTAATGGAGATTTGGTAAGGAACATTTTTAAAGTATTGACGTTTAGCAATGCCTGACGCCGTCGTTGTCATCATCATCATCATCATCATCATCATCATCATCATCATCATCACTAACGCCGATTTGGTATCTGTCTGTCTGATACCGAAACTATACTATAACTTCTATTAATGTACTATTGTACTATCTTTCAATGCTCAATCCAAGGGGGTTAGTGTAGTATCTGTTCTGTTGTTACGAGACCGTCCTCTTAGGCATTAACCTTTGCAGGGAGGGGGCAGTGCCGTATTTTTTTCGTTCCTCATAATGCCATTCTCCCAGACATTACCTCCTCCTTGGGGGGGGGGGGGGGTAGTGTAGTATATTGTCGTTCGTTATGTTACTATTTTTCCAGGCATTACCTCCTCCTTTGGTAGAGCAGGCATTACCTCCTCTTTTTTTGTGTGAAGTGGGAGGGGGGGAGGTAGTGTATTATCCATTCTGTGGTCATGATACTATCCTTCCATGTATTACTTTATCCTTTTTGGGGTTATTAGTCCCATTTTTTTGCTAGTTTATTTAAATTCTGAAACAGTGCACTCAATGACGGAATTGGTCAAGATTCCACAGACTAGGTGGCCACCCAGTCTTAACATGCCAAACTTGTTTTGATTCTACACCGTCGTGTAGGATAGAAACAAGTTTGGCACGCATTGGAAATACACAGAAGAACTCGAATGAAGAATTCAGCGACGTCTTTATGTCACTCATGTAAATGACTTCACACAATATAAAATATAAAACCGAGTCCAAGTCTATTTGCAGTTCGCTTTTTATCTCTGCGGATAATAAACATGCTCATCGGAGAGTGATTGATGTCAGTTAGATTGGTGGCCGGTCTATTCGCGGTAGACAGTCAGTTTTCTGTTACTATGCACTCTAGTTTGATTTATGGAAACTGGTCAGTGATTCGTGTTGGTGCATCATTATCATCATCATCGATTTAACATCCGTTTTATATGCTGACATGTGTTGGACATCTTTTGAAATTGTCTTCAAAACTAACTTATATCTGACCAGGTCTATTTATCTCCAGTCCATCCTTATCAATTCCTCCCATCTTTTCTTTGGGCTAACTGACCCTGATACCTCAACCGTGTTACATCTATTAACCCAACCACTCTCATCCATTCTTACATCATCAGATTTGTTTTAACACCCGTTTTATATACTGGCATGTGTTGGACAGTTTTTAGAAATTTAAATCTGAACTAACCTATCTCTGACCACGTCTTTATTTATCTCTATTTATCTCAAATCCATACTTATCACTTCTTCCCATGATTTTCTTGGCCTTCACCTGCGAACTGACCCTGCTACTTCACCTGTTCTACATCTACAAACCCAAGAACTCTTATCTATTCTTTCAACGTGGTTATACCATCAAAGTCTCCTGTTCTGCGCACATCTCACTACACTACCCAGATTTAATCTTCCTCTGATATAATCAAATCTAAGTCTGTCTTTAAGACTTACATTACACATCCATCATTTTATTCTCATATCATTTCTCTGTATGCAACACATATGCTCAACCGTCATTGGCCAGTTTTAACTTGTATACATCATCACACTGCGTACACATGCCTGACAGACTCTTCCCTTCATCGACAGTGGTAACGCTCTGCTCGTTAGTAATGGCAGAAGTTCCCTAAGTGTAGTTCTATTTTTTTCGAGAAATCGCTCAAGACAAGGCATGAAGCCACTTGATGTAAGGAGCTAAAAAGATACAACTTCAAGGTCAAAAACTAGCAAACGATAAGAGTTAGATGGATAGATTCCGACCCAGAAAACAATACTCCCCCCTTTGTCAGAAACATCGCTCATGTAATGTGAAAACTAAAGGAAAAAATAAGGGAAGCGAGTAACGAGGCTGCCATGGTTCACTTTCTACTCGACAGTAGGGTGTTTGATTTGTATCAAACTATGGTTTGCATCATGAAAATGTATACAGACGCAATAGAATAGACACCCTTATCATTAATAACAAAGACTGCTCTCAGAGAGATCAACTTAAGTGAGTTAATATTGTTATTTTCCCTCTTTGATGAATTCGACAATCACTCAGTTAACAGTGAACAGTGGAATCCCGAAATTTTCAGCCATTGGATGTTGATTAAGTCCATTTTCAGATTAACCTAAAATAAGGCTCCTCTGAAACTCTGAGAATTCTAATACTTTTTTTGTCTTTTTTTTTGTCATGTTATATATGTGGTAGATATGTTGATATCTGAAATACAAAAAACTGTCACTTAATATAAAATATCGATGTTTCAAACTTTTACTGCTGCTATGTACGATTCCGAGTTCTGGCCATCAACGAAAGAAGCAAAACGGAGACTATCGGTCATAGACAAAGATGCTGTGTTAGACTTCAGGTTCGAAGTGATGAAAAATCGTTGATGCTTATATAGACATGTAATGAACACAAACGACGGCACCATCCCAAAAATGAGATACAGGAGGGGAGGCTCTTGGGAAAAGACCGAGAGGATGGCCGAAACAAAGGTGTTTGGATACCCTATAATATTTCAAGATGGCCTGACTAAGTATGGTGGAAGGAGAAATCCAGTGTGGACTCAGCTTCATGGGATAAATCATCATCATCATCATCATCATCATCATCTTCATCTTCATCATCTTCATTCGGTTTATTTGTTGAATCAGGCCACAATTAATCCTCTGGTGAGATTGGGACCTGATTGTCTAGTCGTATTTTGACTAGACATAGCTTTTAAAGCAGTTTTAGGGCTGGATTCCTATCCTTCACCAACTTGAACATTTTTGGCGGTCCAAGACCTCCACAGTTCCCATCTAACTAGGGCTGATGTGGTTTTCACTTGAGCATGCACCAACGTCACATATTACCTGTGAGTTACTGCATACACTATTTTCACCCAGGTTGTGACAAGCCATCCAAATATAACATGGAGCCCAGTCTCCATGATGTACCATGGGGAGATTTTGCCAGACTCTTGTCGGTGGAAAGGTCATATACCAGCAGGGAAGACTTATGCACTTGGCTTCTTTTTCATCCAAGGACTAGCTGGCGGATGAGGCTGAAAGCGCTAGGTGGGAAGCATATGCAACCACCTCTACACTCAGCAATACCACTTTAGACATCACACAGACCTTTGGCATAAACCATCACACTATAATATACAGAAAAAAAATGAGGATCAATGATTTTTTTTTCACTTCTGCCATATCCGGTTATTTCCGGTTTGAGTTGAAAGAAAAATTATAGAGAAAGCTTTTGACATGTGGACATCGCATCTTTATAACTGGCTATGCCCATCAGTCCCCCCTCACACACACGCTTTGCTTCAATTTTGACCTTGAAAGTCAATAGAGAACAAAAAAGAGATCAGTTAAGTTGTTGTTTATGATGGTGATGAGCGAGATGGACTTCTACAAAGAGACCACAAATATCGTGCATAAAGATTGTATGGTCTGCATGAAGTTCTCCTCATTGGTCGCAGCTATTCATTAGACCTGCAATATTGCAGGCTTTTGCCTCCGACACTGAGAGCAGCAAGGTTCAGCGGCTGCATACAAAGTCGGAGAAGGTTTGGCTTAGAATACATAAAGGAATGGCAGTTGCAAATCTCCGGAAGCAACACTCACTCCATTGATTTTTGGCTATTTTTCACTAGTTTTTGCCTATTCTACATTCATGAAAACCCTTTCACAGCCTGAAAATGGTCCTAAATTAAAGTACTATATCAGATTTAACCATCTATATCCATTCATAGCTTTTGAGGATATTTTAGGACCTGCAATGTCGCATGAAACCACTTTTTCACCGAAAAATGATGGATTTTGAGTCCCGTGGAGCCCTAACGGCTATTTTTGGCCTGTACCTTCTGAATTTTGCAAAATTTTCAAAATGTTTGATTGTTTAGTGTTATTTATGTATAAATGAACACAACAAAATACTACTCGCATGAATCTGAAATTTTAACCCATTAGGTCCCACCCCTACTATAAAACACGCAATGGCTTGATACAAGTTTTTTCTCTTTTAAATAATTTTTAAATGAAATCTTATAAATAAAATAAAGTAATTTTCCCCTATTTCTTTGACCATAATAGTTTTGTTAACCAAAGTTACATACTTAAAACTGTTCAATCAGTTTTGACAAATATTAGTCTGTGTTCATAAAAAATAAAATTTCATTTCAATCGATTTCATCGAATTTCATTTTTAACTTGCTCACCAGTTTTTGTTTTGATTACTAAAATCATAGAAAGGTTTGAGGAAGTTAGCTCCTCCAACCTTTCTATGATTTTCTATAAGTCTAACGTCCTCTTCTTGCCAGTAATGACACCGTGAAGAAATATGGAAGAAATCTAATTACAGTCAATTTTTTGAATTTCATTGCTAAATCCTTTCCCCTCCTCCATTTTGGATAACTAACTCTCAATTAAAGGTTATTTAAACTTACACAATGACACTTCCATTGCATGCTTTATAATCTGTGTATTAATAACACTGGTGTGGTGGCCAAATTGATAAGATGCCAGCTTTCTATGACGTGATTCCAAGTTCAATTTCTGTCTGAGGCTGCAACATCCTTTTTACATTTATTTTTATTTTTAAATTGCTGTCGACTTTTTACTTTGACAGAGTGAGAACGGAAAAATAAATGGATGAACTTTTACTTTTTTAAAAAAGGGACACAAATTCTTTGTTTTACTTTTATTCATAATTCAGATACAGGCAAACAATTTTTGTCTCAGTCACAAATTATTAATCAAAATAAAAAAAACTCCCGGGCAATGCCGGGTAAGGATAGCTAGTTAAAGATAAATAAGCACAAAGATTTATTAAACTTAAGTTAAAAAATTATGTTCTGTAGTACAATTAGATTTCATGATAAATGCCAGTATACTGAAATCATATGCCCTTAATAGGGTTAAGATGAACATTCATATACACTAAATGTACAAAAGCAAGGAAATTCCTAAATTTTTACACTTTTATTGTCATTAATTAAGGGTATGACTACATATCAACCAAATCATTTCATTATCACATCACTACAGTATAAATCTCTATGCATGAGTGGATAAAGTGTGTGAGGTGCGCTGAAGAAAAATTCCTACCAGTAAAATACATAGCCCTGTTGTGCTCGCATACCCTTAATGACAATAAAAGTGTAAACATTTGGGAATTTTCATCTTAACCCTATTAAGGGCATATGATTTCAGTATACTGGCATTTATCATGGAATGTCACTACTTTTGTAAAGGCAATGGTCATTTTTAAGGTTTTTAAAGATTTTCTGAAAAACTAAGATATATGGTAAACTGAAATTAAAATGCCATCAACTAGATCCTAGAACCTATATCTCTGCCAAAAATCAGCTGAATCCATCAAATAGTTGATGAGATACAGGGTGGCACATACGTACGTACATACGTACGTACATACGTACACACAGATAACATGATTTCATGATTGAACTTTCTGGATCTCTGGGTTGCCTTGACTAATGATGCTGAAATTCTACACACTTATAGAACCTATCAAAAAAAATTTTGTGCAAAGTTTTAACTAATTTGGTTTATTGGTTTTTGAGTTATGATTGATCAAAGAAATGAGATTTCTAGCATAGGTCGTTTTTGAAGTCTATTAAGGGATAGAGCGCTCTCGCGCCTCCCTTGATTTAGAATTATAATTGTTTTTCTATATTCAATGTTTTTCCATGAGCATACGATACCAATAAAAGTTCATGTATATACGGCAAGGTA
>OY744516.1:70577047-70604547 GCA_963556195.1 Sepiola atlantica | reverse complement strand
ATTCCCGTCTTGGTCGAATGCTATTGTTCCAATCTTTATATTCTACTCGAAGAATACTCTTTCCAGGACGGGTAAAATTAATTTCCGGAACAGAACAGTTTTGCACAACTTTTATGTCCCCTTACGAAAATTAAAATCAAGATATAATTATACAAAACCTTATGCCTAGAATCCTTATTCTAATTAGGATCAAAATCCATTACATGATTTTGATTCTAGGTAAACACTAAAATTTAACGCTTAAGCTTAAGGGATCTTAAGAAGAAATTAAAATTCGGGGAATCTTGCTTAATTGATGTCTAATGACTTTCAACCAAATTCAATGCAAAGCTGATGTATTTGAACTTTCAAATGAGATATTGTGCCCATATTATGTGTCCTAAATATCCTTTGAAATACCCCAAAGAAACTCAAATTGGGGAATATTTATTAATTGATGTCTAATACCTATTGTTCAAATTACCCAAATAATCAGTGGTATCTGAATTTTTACGAATGGTTTCATTGCCTTTTTACCCCTTTTGCATAAAACTAAGTTAAACTAAATATAGCCACATTTGGACCCCTTACGCCTAGCAGCTGTGTTCCAAAATTCATGATGGTCGGTTTATTAGTTCAGAAATTAATCCAGTACATGTAAATATATAAACATATACACATACGTAACTTTAAATAGATAGAGATTATCCTTAGTATGCTCATAACATATTCTGCTAAGGAACCACAAGTCTACTAAAGTTTTCACAGAGTTTTTGAGTTTGCAAAGTTTGGAGCGAGTTTGCAGAAGTTAACAGTTTAGGTAGTCAGCTAAACTGTAACCCCCTTCCCTCCATTATTATATCTTGATTTTAATCTTTGAGATCGGTATTCTTGTAATCTATATATATATATATATATATATATATATATATATGAAGAAGAATGGAAAGGAATTAGAGAAGCAAAAGCCAAATCATAATTCAATTCAATTGCTCAGAGCAAGGTATATTCCGCAAAAAGGCAATTTTCTCTAATTCCTTTCCATTCTTCTTCATTCTACCTGCTCTATCCTGGATATTGAGCTGTATACTCTTCACAATAGGTTTTACTTTTCCTAAAAGTTCGCTTTTAGTACACCACTTTATATATATATATATATATATATATATATATATATATATATATATATATATATATATGTGTGTGTGTATTTTGGTTATGTAGTCCAACCTAAGTTATAAACTCTGTGGATATTAAATTTTCCAACGGTACTAATATTCAAATATAATACCAGAGCAGAGATATCTTACGACGAAGACATAGTTTCAGAATCAAGCAAAATGTGTCTTGATTTTAATATAACAGCCGTTTCTTCATAGCCAATAATATCAGCACATTGGTAATAACAAAGTCTTAATCTTATAGACACATAGATCTTCAGATTTACAGAAAAAAGAACCCAACTTACTTCGGATATTTTTATGGTAGAAACGCCCATTTTTTTCTTCAAAACACCACATGTTAGGGGTCTGGTTTTGGTTAGTAAGTTGGAGAGTTTGTATGTATTATGATTAAAGTCGAAGATCATTGGGATTCTGTTGTTAGGTTGTTTTGCATTGTAAGTCAATATTTTTTGCCTGTTATACATATACATATATATATATATATATATATATATATATATATATATATATATATATATATATATTCTGACAACTATTCCGATGGGTGGTTTTCTGTTTTACACAGTGCCAGGTCGAACTACCATCTCAATATTATTGAGGCGTTAGTCATTAACAACTCTCGACCTAGCCTGTGTAGACAAAAGATTTTGAAGCATCAGTTGGAGATCTTTAATGATTCAAAGCCACCATAACGTTGAGAGATTTACCCTTTTTTTTTTTTTCCTCTCAATCGTTTCCTCCAACTGAAATAAGTTTTTTCTCCTCATATCTCATTCGACTCTTAGTTTTTAATTTACCATTCTGACGTTTACTCTCAGAGGGTCAGACGATAAGGCCTTAAGGTAATTTTAACAATTTTCCTTTTTTTTCCACTCGTCTGTTTCATTGATTAAAATAATGCTTCCTCTAAAATTGATCCTACGATTCTGTTGTACACGAAATTTACTTATATATATATATATATTTATATATATTTATATATATATATATATATATATATATATATATATATATATATATATATATATATATATATATATACAGGGTGACCCTTATTTTACAGGACATGGCAAAATCAACGACCGTGAGTACACCAAGACCTAAGTGGGAGCTGGGACAAAGAATACACTGTGTTAAATTTTACTACAAGACAGGCTCGTTTAAGAAAACCCAGGGCAGTTTCATGCATCAGTTCGAATGTGAAAAGGCTCCACCCAAAAGCAGAATTCAGAACTGGGTGGACCACTTCGTGAAGTATGGGACCGTGGAGAACCTCAACGCTGCTAGTGAGAACCGTCCAATCCACTCAGGACGTCCCAAGAAGCGGACAGCCGAGCTGGTCGAAAGTGTGAGAGAGTCTCTTCAGGAGAGTCCGAAACGCTCTGTGCATAAGCGAAGTCAGTCCCTCGGTATCTCCCGTGAGACTTGCAGGAGAGTGCTGGTGAACAATATCAGGGCTTACCCATACAGAATACAGATGCTGCAGACCCTTACAGCCTCAGACAAGAAGCAGAGGAGCGCTATGGCAGTCAAGATGCTCGATAAGATCGAGGAGACACCAGGTTTCCTTAACCTCCTTTGGACCTCAGATGAAGCCCACTTCCATCTTGACGGAAAGGCGAACTCCAAGACAAATGTCTTCTGGGGGGTCCTCCAGACCCAATGAAGTAGCCACCAAGCCCCTGCACTCTCCTAAGTGCATGGTGTGGGCTGCAATCTCGGTCAGAGGCATCATCGGACCAATCTTCATCGAAGAATCTGGTGCAGCAGTGACAGTCACCAAGGAGCGGTATGTGGAGGTCCTCAAAACCTTCAAGAGTGAGCTCCAGACCCTCTACCCGTCGCTCATGAGCAAGTTCTGGTTCCAACAAGATGGAGCAAGTTCTCACACCTCAAACTTGTCCCGAGATTGGCTGAAAGAGAACTTCAGAGGCCGAGTGATCAGTCTCAAGACTAATTTTGAGTGGCCACCACATAGCCCGGACCTAAACCCCCCAGATTTTTTCCTTTGGGGCTATCTTAAGGACAGAGTGTACGCAGGGAAACCTCGTCATCTATTACTTGCACTGCACATATTGTAGTAAGGGTGGTTACGTCGGGAGACAGGGACTCTGTTCCGCATAAGATTCAATAACCATAAGAAAGCGATCAGAAACAACGATCCCTACTCACCAGTGGTAAGACATTACAACTCAGCAAGCCACACAATAGACCACATAAAATGATTATTACTACAGACAGGTTTCTATTCTACACAACACCGCAGAGAGAATGAAATAAAATGGATCTAAAAATTAAACACCTATACCAAAGGGGATAAACTCTGATATCGGAATTTTGAGTTCCTACAAATTTTTTTCACACCACCACCATTAAATATGCTCTTTAACATGCAGATATACACATCATATTATCAATTAAATTTAAACACTCCTGATTTAACTTCTCTAACACACACACTGACACACTCACATGCATACACATACCTCGAACTAACTAGATATAAATAATTGTGCACCGTGCAATTAATATATAAGTTAACAGATTGGATATATTTGTATGTGTATGCATGTGTGCAAGTATGTTTATATATATATATATATATAGTCATACACAGACATCGGTTTCATCGACTGCAACTCATCAAACCGTTATTTCCTCTACCAGATAGCTCAACCTATAAATAAGGAGTATATGTGTATATGTATAAAATATAGCCATCCACAGACAGCTGTTTTATCGTTTTGATAAATATATATATACCATTGTCGATATATCCTGTTTATCAGTTGTCTGATGTTGTTACGGTAACAGACTGATTGGAATCATTCCTGTTTTGAAATATTGATAAAGAAGATATCAAAAACAAATTTTTGATTCCAAGTTAAAGAAAGAAAGTTTTTCTCATTTTTGTTTGTTTTTGTTTTAAATTTAATTAAAAACTTCCTTTTATTAAGACTAATAGAACTCTTTGATGTTACAAAAACAAATAAATTGACAAATTAAAGCAATAAAAACATTTGACTAAAATTTCAGACACTGAATTCATTGAATTTTTTAATACCTTCCCAATTCAAATAAAATTAATATATTATTTAACCTTTTATACCTATTTGGCATAATGGTTAGAGTGTTCACTAATGGGCTGGGAGACCTGGGTTCAATCCTCAGTCGAGTCATACCAAAGACTAAAAAAATGGTACTTGATGTCTGCTTGCTAAACAGTTAACATTATAAGGTGAGGATCAAGGGTAAGTGGAGTAATCCTGCGAAAGGAGTAGTGCCCTCCCCTACACCTTGGTCTAGTAGCTAATGTAGTAGGTAGTAGCTTTGCATTTTTTATACTCAAGAGGTTTTTGGGAGTAAAATGAGTTAGATGGTTAAAATCCTTCACTCTATAATATATATATATATATATATATATATATATATATAGCAAGTAAGACAACCATCTGCCCTCAATCTATTTCCATAATGAGACGTTTTCTTTCTTTTTATTCTTTCGGCTTTCTATGCCGATTTATACGTTTTTTCTTTCCTTTTTTCATTTTTAAACTTTCTAGTTTGAGACCTTTTCCTTCTTTTTTATTTATTTTCTTAACTTCACCGATTCAAACGTTATTTTATATGAATATGAATATTCGTGTGAACACTGGCCAAGCATAATTTTGTTGCCCGTCATTTTGGATGAGAGCATACACTCGTTTTAAATATTATGCTTTATCGGACGAAGATTTTATAGAATCTATACTGTCAGTCCGACAGTGGCTTTGTTGTTGCTGGGCTGAGGTATGGTTCTGTTCAGTCCTAGGGGGTCCAGCTTCCCAGGTTTTACCTTCTCTCTGAGAAGGGGGTATTTTATTGCTAATCGCCTGAAGCATCCCTACCGAAGAATGCCAATGGGGCTTCTCAGGCATTTTTTGTAGGCCCGAATGAGCTTATCTTAGTGTGCTGGCTTTTCAAAACCAAACCTTACCTTGTGTCTAATCTCCCCTGGAGAGGAGGTAATTAATATGTATGCTTAAAAATAAAACTGATTCATACATGTGATAACTTTTTGATGATATTTCTGTGATCAGCTATTATTCTTACCATTATGTAATATATAATGTAAAGTAAGTCTATTTCCAGAGTTTTTAGAAAATCAATATTCGCCATTTCTTTTAGTGGATTGTTGCAGAATTTTGTTAAAAATAATAAGATGTAATTCGATTTAATTCCTCCTTTGATCCCCACAAATTATTTTGGATGTTACTTTCACACCGTTTCGGCTAATGTAACCTCCGACCTTCTTCAGGTGAATCTTTTCAAAGTCTTTTGAATCTTAATGTCGAATGCAGGAATCAAATCAAACACCATGAATAAACATTTAAAGATATAAAGAATTTGAAGCATAAAACACTTTTACCAAAATGACCGGATTCGGCAATAAATAACATGAAAAGGGTTGATATGCCGTTAAACGAAAGACCAAAACATTTGTCCTTCTGTTGGAGTATTTTCTTTGCATTTCTGGAAGCATTTTTCTATTGAAGGCTGGTTTACAATTGAGAACTCAAAAACACAAACTAAATTTTTATTGCTCATTTTTTCGATGTTACAGTGCTTCCTCACACTCTTTCATGTACCGTGAGGGCGTTTGAGCTCTCCCTCAATGAGAGCCAGTGCCAAAGACATGATGTTTTCTAATTTCCCATCTATTCAAATATTTTGTTTTTACTTTAGGATACACTGTTGGAGGTAACAGAAAAGACTTGTTGGTGGACGAAAGGGCCTCCATGGTGACATGGTGGTGGAATGAAAAAGTTGAGAAGTGTGTCAAAGAAAAGTGCAAACAATGGAGTGAGTAGAGAAAGGGTTTACTGGGTAAGGATATGTATCTGGTAGCAAATAGGACAGCAAGAAAAACAATATACAAGACACAGAAGCTAAACAGATGGCAAAGACAAATATGGATATTGTTGGAGAGAAGTGCATTCGAAATGACAATGGAGTGTTAGCAACAAATGAGGTAGTAGCATTTCCAAGAGTGATGCTTGGAAATGCTACTCTGCGAGATTGTTGAATACTGAGTTTTCATACAACCGAGAAACTCTAAAAGTTGCTGAAGCGGTATCTGGTCCAGCTATAAGAATTGAGAAAGGAATAGTATGGGAAGCTGTAAGAAGGATAAGGATAAGACTGGAGGAACCTCAGGGGTTCTTGCAGAAATGTTGAATGGTGTGGGTGGAATAGGCATTGAAATGATCAGACTTGACAAATCAGATTATAAAAGAAAAGGTTATCCTGAAACTGGGACTTTAGTACAATTGAGAATTGTTACAAAGGTAAAAGACTAAGCACTAGACAGAGGTAATTACAAAGGTTTAAATTTGGTGGATCAGATCCTAAAAGTGATTGAGAGAATAATTGAGCAGCAAATAAGAAGTCAGATGAGCATAGATGAAATGCAGTTTGGTTTTATGCCTGGGCAAAGTACAGTTAATAGCGAGTAAAGTTGCTGAGTAGAAAGTATTTGCCGTGGAAGGAGATCTGAATGGTCATCTTGGAAAGGTGATCGTCTATGAAAAATTACATCTGAAGGTTGGAGAGTAAGATGACCGAAATGGTTTTAGAAAAAAAATTAAAAACTACAACAAAAAACAAAGAAAAAGGCTAAATCATGTGAAATATTGTCAAAAATAGACTTTAGATATAATTATTAGGTTATTCCCATTTCATTTATACACATAGACTGATTTAAAAAGAAATAATCATAAATTGATAAAATCTGCTTCTTGTAAGATTCGAACACAGAACTTCAAAACATTACGTTGCCATTATATATTCATTCCATGATAAACATCTAAATCACTAATGCAAATTTCCGTAAGCTTTAAATCCATATCGATGTGAATAATTACTTATCAGAAAAATATATGTATTCATTTATAGATATGCATCTTTATGCTAAATACATCCATGCAAGTGTATGTGCAAGTGTGTTTGCAAACAGTAACATAAAAGTGCTCGTAGACATATAAACATCTGTACATCTACATTAGGATACAGGCACATGCACATAAACACACACACACGCATATATATATGTATACATATATATATATATATATATTAGATTTTACTATATAAGCATGTATTTGTGAATACATAGATCATATCGATTAATATATGTTTATGTATATCTGTTCAACAGTGAATATCTGAAGGTCATGAATCATTTTGATATGTCAAATAGATATTGATTTTATATTTCAACTTATCTACTCAATATATATATATATATATATGTATATATACACAAATATTTATGTATATACATAAATATATATATATAAACATATATATGTATGGACATATGTTTCTATTATCCTGGGATCAATATTCATGCCTACAACATTATATATATATATATATATATATATATATATATATATATATATATATAATGTATGTATGCATATTAATGTTCATATTATATACATATACTAATAGAATACTTGTCCCAGGAGGAGTATAAGCAATACATATAGCATTAGTTTTAAATTTTGATTTCAGAAGCTTTGGGATCAGTGCATCACTCTAGAAGGAGACTATGTTGATGAATAAAGTCAAATTTTGCCTTGTTTTATTATAGGCTAGTAGAATATCCCACCAAGGATAGTTAAAAGGAATAAATATAGCATTAGTTTTAAATTTTATAGTGTTTTCTTTCTTTGAGATGTATGGTACGATTTCGGTGGCATCCCACAAAAAAATAATGTACCCACGTTACTCACCATGTTGCCTAGAATACATATTCCATAATTCATAATAATAAGTTCATTAGTTTATAGTTTTACTAGACATATAAATATAATTGACGATCATATGTGCGCACCAATGCTCTTGAAAATGTATTACCTTAACTCAAAATTTCTATGTAGAGCAATTCTTTTCTCTATTAAATATTTCCAAAGTTATTTTAAAAGTTTCTTATAAGAACGTGCGAGTTTGGGTAGCCGCACCTCCGAAAGGATAAAGTTAAAAACAAAAGTAATATGCCCATGTTACTCACCGTGTTGCTTAGAATATATATTCCAAAATTCATAATAAGGTCATTAGTTTAAGAGATTATCTTGTGTGTGTGTGTATATATATATATATATATATATATATATATATATATATATATATACCTAACTTTATATAGACAGAGGTATACACAGATATGTATTGATTAAAATTTGAATACAGTTGAGTAGCATTATATGTTGATTTTAATCTTCGTAAAGAGATATAAAAGTGGTGTAAACTATTCTGTTCGTGGAATTTCACCCGTCCTTGGATGGGTATTCTTCTAGTATATAAATATAAAGTTAGGTGTGTGTATCATATATATATATATATATATATATATATATATATATATATATATATATATATATATATATATGATTCACTACTAAATTAATAAATCGATCATTATAAATTATGTAATATATATTCTCGGCAACACGGTGAGTAACATAAGCACTTTTGTTATTTTTGTTAATAACAATTTAGGGAGTGTGCCCCCCCCCCCCAATTAAAAAAATAAATGAGATACCAAAAATTTAATAGAGAAAAGAATTTCTTTATATTAAATTGTAAGCTATATTATGTAATAAAACTTTCATGATACCGGTGCACATGAGTGTCAATAATATGTATATGCAGGGCAAACTCCTGAACTAATGACCTTATTATCATGAATTATTGTATATGTAACATAGGCAACAGTCTGAGAAACATATGCACATTATTGTTTTTGAAAACTCCCCACCTACAATGAAAATAACCGAGATACAATTTCCTACTGAATAAATAACGTTTAGTTACTTAAATTGAGTTTTCTCACTAATTGAATGTAAGTATGAATATGTATAGCCCAATATATATCATTTATATCCATTTTGTATCATATATAAATAATCTAGAGAAATACCCGTCCCAAGACGGGTAAAATTAATTCCCCGGACTAAACAGTTCAGCAGCAATTTTATGTCCATTCACAAAGAAAGATATAATGATACTACACTTTATGTCTAGAATCCTTATTCTAATTTTGATCAAAATCCATTCCATAATTTTGAGTCCAGAAAATGTCTAAAATTTAAGGTTTAAGCTTATTGGGCCTTTCCATAGAAATTGAAATTATGGGAATCTTGTTTCATTGGATGGATCGAATTCAATGCAAATCTGAAATATTTGAATTTTCAAATAGGAGGTTGTACCCATATTATGCCCCCGAAAACTCTTTAAAATACCCCAAAGAAACTAAAATTTTGGGAATATTTATAAATTGTCTAATATCTATTGTCAAAATTTCACAAGGTATCTGAATTTCCACGAAGGGCTTCCACCCGTTTTGAAAAATCTAATTAAATTTAATAAAGCCCACATTTAGACCCCTTACACCTAGAAGCTGTGTTCCTAAATTCATAATGATCTGTTAATTAGTTTAGGAGTTTATCCTGTACATACAAGTATATAAACATACCTACTTTTATAAAGATACAAGTACAATGGAGGTCCTAGAATAGATATAAGCAATAAATATATTTTAATGTTTTTTTCATTATTTGGGAGTATGATACGGTTTCGGTGGCACTCACTTCAATGGAAAAGTTGACAACAAAAAAATGTGCCCAAATTACTCACCTATTTCCTAGAGTACATGCCAAACACATACATATTATTGACGTTAACGCACACGCACCAATCCTGTTAAAAATGTATTACTTAATATAACTTAAAATTTGATGTAGAGCAATTCTTTTCTCTATTAAATTTTTTGTATCTAACTTATTTTAAAAGCTTTTGGGGGGCGTGTGAGAATTTGGGTTGGCGCCCCTCTTAAATCATAAAGTTTACAGCAAAAAAATAATGTGCCTGTGTTACTCACCATGTTGCCGAGAATATATATTCCAAAATTCATAATGATCCGTTTATTAGTTGATTATCGCATGTATATGAATATATACACATACCTAAGTTTATATATATATATATATATATATATATATATATATATATATATATATATATATATATATATATATATATATACATAATTTATTTATTTAAAGAAGTGGAGCTACCAATATTCATTAATTTTTAAAAATCTGTTTATTATTTAATATATTTTATATTTTACATTTAAAACAAAAAGTTTGATGCTTAAATTTCTGTAACATATTTTCTCTATAAAACAACCAAACACCATGAATAAATATTTGAAGATATAAAGTACTTGAAGCATAAAAACTTTTACCAAAATCACCTGATTCGGCATTAAATAACCTGAAAAGGGTTGATATGCTATAAAACAAAACAACTATCAAAACACCATAAATAAATATTTGAAGATATAAAGAACTTGAATCATGAAATCTTTTACTAAAATGAGCTGATTCGGCATTAAATAACCCGAAAAGAGTTGATATGCCATAAAAGAAAACAACTAAACTATTCAAGGGGGGCGGAGGAGGGGGCAGTAAAAACAAAGAAGGTTATATGGTGTTATGAGTGTAGTGAAAAAGTACATAGTAATGATCGTCATTCAATTCCCAGCAACGTCCCGTTCCTGCTATATATATATATATATATATATATATATATATATATATATAATGTTTGTATATGTGTATATTATCATTGGATACATTGTTCATACTTCATTTTCCTCATCATAATGATGTATGCATCTTTTGAAATCTCTCTTCATGCATGATTCCTCCTTCCATGCTAATTACCATCTAAATGCTACCGGCTGCTTCTATTAAGTGACCTTCATTTCTCTTACCTTTTTTATCTTCATCCATTTCATATTCATGACTATAAGGACATTGGAAACCAAATCATACGATCCTTTTACCCCCCCCCCCCCCCCCGTAGAAAAAAAAAGAAAATAGGAATAATGTTTCCAGTTATGCTTTTCTCGAATTCTTATAACTCAAAATAGTGCTGTTGTATGTCAGTCATCAGAGTCTGGCAACAGCCAATCAAATCGTTTGAAAAATAAAAGAAAGGAACTCGTGTATTCTTCAGCATCCCGCTTATGCTAACAGCTTATCTAACGTCAAGGGTGAAAATCCAAAATCCACCCCCTCCCCATCAATTACGAAACATATGCATAGCTCTATCATAATGTAAACAAAACACATATTTTAAACCTCACTTCTTCTCAAATCTCTGTGTTCCATCAAAAGATCAAAGGTCATTTATATTTACTTTTTAAAGAACATCTTTATTTATATTTAAAAAGAACGTTGCTACATGGTTGCTTCCCTGTGGGCTACAACAGGAAGACTTACATATATAAATATATAATTTTTTTTATTATTAAAATCTGTATTTATATTTATTCAAAATAACCTCTCATCTGTGGAACGTTGCCACAAGGTTGCTTCCCTTACGGTTAAAACATGTCATTGATTACAACACAGGAAGTCATACATATACAAATATATATAGATATATATCATCCATGGAAGATGCTTGATTGGGCTCTACTCTCTGGTACCTCCATGTAAAACATTTACAAGAACTCGCCCTTCTACCACAACTGAAAGGAACTGTCTTTTCTTCTTCCATCTGTCTAACTTCAGGCGAAATTTTCATGAACAGAGTTTCTTTCCAAGAACTTCCCATCTATGGAACACATTACCACGGGACTGCTTCTCTACAGGCTACAACATGGTCGCCTTCAAATCCAATATCAACAAATATTTGTCATAAACCGTCCCTATAAGTAATCAACTTTTTTCCATCCCATTCATTATTTTCAATCCTCTCATAATATTCTTTGTCATTCAACTAACAATCCATCCATTTCATTAATCCTTGAGTTGCTTTTGGCCTTGATGAGTGGTGACTCATTAGTAAGAAATATGTTAAACTGGTGCTGGTCCCATCATTCCCACTATATTGCTATTCATAGTGAGTCTGTAACTTCCATCTCTTTAACTATGGCTGGCTGTATTTTAACTAACCATTTCCCTTATATAGACACTATCAGCTCACACACGTTTTAATTTATGAAAACCTATTATGTTCTAATTTCATCGCACTTCTCACTTTTGACAGTTGAGCCCTAATAAGTCACTCACGGCATGGGAGGTCTTGTCTCAAAACTGTAGTGTTATCATTCACCCACACTAGGATAACACTAGGATAAATGGACACTAATATTTTTTCCAACCAAGTGTATTTTTAGCATCTCAATTATTCTAGCAGCTGAAATGAACAGGTTTAGCATGACACCATATCTAACATTAAGAGTGAATACTTAAAAAAATATTATGTATGTGGAAATGAAAAAATAGTCCTGAGAGTCCCTATTTATTTGCCTCGTCACAAGGGCAAAGTTAGCCGCAAGATAAGTTTTTAATATTTGATTTGTGGGGAAAATCCAGCTTTCCAAAAAGGAGCACTCTGGAGTGAGACCAAAATTTAAATTGCCTACGTCTAGAAGGATTTCTCCCTTACTGAACGAGGGCAAAAAAGATGAAGTGAATTATCAGTCACAAATCACCTTATCGCTACTCGAATCACAAATTTTGTAGTATATGTATTTTCTTCTTCAGCACATGTTAAGTCTATGAATGCACATTATTATGATAATCTTTCATTTTATTGAAGCTTAACACATATGATTAACGAATGGTCCAAACAATTTCACGGTTATACAAGTAATTTGACTATTCATTAACTTTGCAGGTGTTACAGTCACACATCTACTCTTTCTTTACGATTATGCATCACCATACATTTCGAATGACATTTTTTTTAAGTGAGGGATTCACCGTCATTTCTTCATTTACTGTGCATGACTAATGGTGAAATTCTACTTTTAAACTATCATATTCATAAAAAACAATCAGCGTAGTTGTTAGTAATTTTCGAAAACAGACAGAAAGAATTATGAATTTTATTAACGATTCTGTATGAACTGTGATAAAACATATTGCAAGATGTGTTCGGTTAATCAATTCCTATTTCAGTCACGTAAATCATTTAAAGTTGACAGAACACACAGAAGTGGCAGCCTTCAGCATTCGAAACGAAGTCAAGATCCTTTTTTCTTTCCTTTATACAAACATAGTCGCCATGTTGCCTACCAATCTCAGTAGCAGTAGTATTTCTCGTCTCTCCTCTCCCCGACAACACGAGATTCTTGCACCCAGCATCAGCAGTAGCTGTAGTCCTTATTTTTTAATTTTCTTTATGTAATCGTACGGTTCTAAGTTCTCAATTGCGTGTGAACTTCACTCGTGTGCCGACGGTTATGATCAACCACACAGGTGTCGCACCCTGGTCGCGGTGCCAGATCGTGACCTCCACTCATGCTGATCGTCGTAGTGGCAATAAAAAAATATATATAGATCCGAATTCCTCTAGGCCGGGATGGCGACGATGATGATGATGACGTCGCCGATCTTGTCGTCTCGTCCAGCTACAAACACACTCCCACGTTGAAACTATTTATATCAGCAAGCGATCACTGGCCAAACAAACCAGTTGGCTCTGTAAGGGCGAAAGATCATTCAAAGAAGAACAAAAGGAAAAGAACAATGTTCCACAACTCGGTCGGGACTTTTTTGTATAGAAGAGTAATTATTAATAAAATAAAAGAATTGATTTTACATTGGTTTAATGTCTACCGTACTCGTAAATGGCTTTAGCAAAACGTTGTGTTTTCTCTAAGTTATTTTGCTGGTTCTCTGTGTGTGCGAATTCTTTACACAAGTTGTTGTTTAAGTCACAAATCAACAGGCGAAGGCGACGGCGAGAATTTCGATGGGTTGTTTTCTTCGACGGACGCCATCATCGGTGTGTGCCAGACAGCCGTCCAACTCCGTCTCCCGACAATTCAACTCTCTGACTGGCTCACTCGTTGCTGTGCGTGAAAAAGCGCACATTCTTTTATTGAAGATGTCTATCGTCGTACACACCCTTCTCCGCCATCTTTCTTCCTGCGTGTCTTCCTCTTTCAAGGTTACCCTGTCGGCGGGGCCGCGAATTCGCCGACTGCAACCCCATGCAGAGGGGTAACCCCCCCCCCCCCCGAAAACGGGGCCACCTGTTTGCCGTAGATGGCGACTCGTGATGTCTTAGGATGGGATCCTGGTGGCTGAGCGGTCCATGGCCTGGTTGCATAAATGGTCACGGGACTTGCAACACTCTACTTCGGCCCTTACTTCGGCTAAGACGGGAGGTCGGAAAGGCCCGATCCGATCAATCGGCTAGTTACGTCTTGCTCTAGCACTTATTTTTTTTCAGCTTCCCCGATCGTTTACAATAATAAAATTGATCAACTGCATAGTTATTAATACCCATTCCAGTTTATAAGTGCTAGAAGGCAGTGGCAAGGGTCAATCAACTTGTGAGATAGATGATCGCAACATGGCTGTGTGCCTCGGACGTTTCGCTATTAGTGGGTAGAGAAATCGATGGAACACGGGTGCTTGTGATCACGATCGGGTTGAGTATACCATTCCTGTAGCCCTGTCTTGTCAAGGCGATTGGGTTTCCCCCTTGGCAATTCCCATAGTGGGCGGGGAGCAGGAATGGTGAATAAAAACCAAACAATTTATGGCTCCTAACAGAACCACAAAAAGAGTCCATAGAGACTCTAGTTCAGAACGTGAAGAAGAAAAAAGTGACCAGAATAAATTCCCGAGATTTATTGTCCTGGAAGCTTTGGAAGAACCGAAACTAACGACATTATCTCCCTTTGTAATTGAAAAAAATTATTTCAGCTCATATGGCACCTAAAAACGTAAAAAACCTGGCCGATGGAAACATCCTGGTCGAAGTAGAAAAAAAAAGATATGCTGATTTTCTGCTGGGCATGAGATTGTTCCATAACAAAAAAATAAAAACCTATCCACACCAATATCTAAATGTCTCGAAAGAAGTGATAAGGAGCCAAGAACTCTCCTTATGCAAGATGAAATTAAAGAGGAGCTGAAGTCCCAGGGAGTAACTGAAGTTAAAAGAATCTCTATAAAAAGAGATAATAAAACCATACAGACCAACACATATGTGATGACATTCGATATGCCAACAATACCTCAAAAAATAAAGATAGGGTATGCGATTGAAAAAGTCGAGCAGTACATCCCTAATCCTCTCCAGTGTTACAGATGACAGAAGTATGGACACCATGAAACAAAATGTAACGGCAGACAGACATGTGGGAAATGTGGAGAAAGAGACCCTGACCACTCTATGGATGAGTATAAAGGGAAACACACATATGCAAACTGTGGTGGTGACCACCCAGTTTATGCAAAAATCTGTGAAAAATGGAAGAGAGAGAAGGAACTATTGACTGTCAAATATACGAGGCATTTCCTTTCAGGAGGCAAGAAAGGTGGTTGATATAACTAGAGGAAAAACATATTCTCAGGTTGTGTCCCCAGTAGTGAATAAAAAGGAGAATAAATATAAAAAGCTAATAGAATGGTTACTTCAGCTTGGACCGGGAGACTGGACAGCTTTCTAAAATGCAATCAGAAAATAGTATGAGGAACCAAAAGTCAGAGTTCAAAAATAACAAGTGGAAACCAGAGAAGAAAACATTTGGAATATACCTTCTATTCAACCGGTTGCCGTTCAAAAGCAACAGGTGGAACCAAGTGAGGAAAACATCTGGAATCTACTTTCTCAACTGGGTACCCCATTCCAGATGCACCACCACAGACCAATACAAATGAGACAACTGAACCTACTGTGAAAGAGAAAGGGATCCGAAAAGATCTAAAAAAAGTCTCCAGGTAAAAATCCTGAACCGGAAAAAAAAGAAAAATCACCTCGGAAGTCAAAGCCAAAAATCAGAGTCAACTTGACTCAAAACCGATTTGAGGCTCTGGACATGATGGAGACAGAGGATGAAAACACAGAAAAAAAGAAACAAACTAAACAAAAAGTACCCCCCCCCCCAATCAAAATCTAAACCATGGGAGAAAAAATAATCCAATGGAATGTAAGAGGAGTTAAAGCGAATTATGAGGAGCTGGTTCTCCTTATGAGAATGTGCCCAGCAGTTGTTTGCCTACAGGAAACATTCCTCAGGCAAGATAGTGTGTTTAAAATTTAAAAAAACTACAATATATACAACCATATAAAAGAAAAAAACCGATAGAGCCTCTGGCGGGGCAACTATAATCGTAAAATATACAGTTCCGCAGAGTCAGGTGCTGCTTGGCACAAACATGCAGGTGGTTGCTGTATCAGTAACATTACATAAGACGATCACAATTTGTTCCATTTATCTGCCACCAGGTGAGAACATAGTCGAATCCAGGCTGAATGATTTAATAAACCAACTACCCAAACCAATGATACTGTTGGGTGATTTTAATAGTCACAATGAAATGTGGGGCAGTAAAATCACAGATAAAAAAGGCCAGATTGTTGGAAAAATTCTAGAGCAGAATAACCTTTGCCGGTACAATAATAGAACCAACATGTATCTACACCCAGCAACGGAACATATTCAGCACTGGATTTGACTATGTGTGATCCAACAATTTTCATGGATTATACATGGAAAGTACATGAAGAGATATGTGGTAGCGACCACTTTCCAATTATTCTGGAAAGTACAGGTCCTCAACTGGAAGATAGACTACCAAGATGGAATCTGCAGAAAGCAGACTGGGAGATTCCAAGAAAAACTAACAGCCGATACCAATGTCAATGAAACAGATCACGCCACCTACTTTACAGAGACACTGGTGGAAATAGCCGAGGACTGTGCACCAAAGTCATCTGCAAATCCCAGTAAACAAAAACCTTGGTTTAACAAAGAATGTCAGAAGGCTGTCCGGGCACGCCGTTCTGCCCTGAGAAGGTTCAAGTCTAATCAGGAGAATTTAGACTTGTTTAAAATAAAAAGTGCCAAAGCTCGGTGGACGATTAAAGAGTCCAAGAGAAATTCATGGAGGTAGTATAAAAATAAATTCAAACACAAAATCTAAAACAATATGGACCATGATGAGAAAAATAGCTGGGAAGAATAGCAGTCTGCCAATTAAACATTTGATATCAGGTGGTGTAAAGATCACAGACAAGAAAGAAATTTCTAACGCCTTGGCAAACAACTTTGCAGAAATTTCTGGCTCCAAGGGTCAGACTGAAAAATTTTAAAGAATTAAAAAACCTGAAGAAAAAAAAATCCTCAATTTCAGTTCCAAAAATACTGAAAATTATAATCGACCCTTCATGGCATCGGAGCTCAGTGAGTCACTCGCTAAAACCCACAATACTGCGGTCGGTCCAGACGATATATGCTACGAATTTCTCAAACAATTACCACAGGTGTCCACCAGATACCTTCTAGACATTTATAATGAGGTGCGGATGAGCGGGAAAATCCCAGATCTCTGGAGACAAGCCACAGTGATTCCCATACTCAAGACGGGAAAAAATTCTGATAGGCCTTCAGGCCATCGACCAATTGCCTTAACCAGTTGTCTCTGTAAGGTAATGAAAAGAATGATAAACGACAGATTGACATGGTACCGTGAATCAAACAATCTGATATCAGATCTACAATCCGGTTTCAGGAAGAAAAGAAGTACCACTGACTATTTGATCAGATTGGAAACTTTTATCAGAGAAGCTTTCATAAAAAAAACCCACCTGATTGCCATCTTCTTTGATATAGAGAAAGCGTACATACCGCCTGAAAGTACGGTATATTGAAAGACCTTCGTGAACTTGGATTAAGAGGCAGAATGGCTCTCTTTATACAAAATTTCTTGGCAAACCAAAATTTCCGAGTGAGAGTCAGAACTACACTCTCCGACGTAAAAGAGCAGGAGAATGGGGTACCCCAAGGAAGTATCCTGTCAGTGACACTCTTTAATGTCAAGATAAATAATATCGTTAAAAACCTTGACACTGCAGTCAAAGGCTCTCTGTACGTGGATGATTTTTTGATTTACTGCCGGGCAAAACATATGCATCTGGTAGAATGTAAGTTGCAACTCACATTAAATAAAATCAACAAATGGACTGAAAAGAATGGTTTCAGATTCTCTGAATCAAAGACGAGGTGTGTCCATTTTTGCAACTTGCACAAAATGCATAACAATCCATGCCTTAAAATGGCTTGAAAGGAGATACAAATTGACAAAAAGCTGCCGTTTATTCCTCACATAAAGTATCTCCGGCAAAAATGCAACAAGGCAATTAACCCATTGAGAGTGATAGCTCACACTGACTGGGGAGCAGACAAAAAATCCTTACTTAGACTGTACCGTACAATTGTCGAAACTTGATTATGGGAGTTTCATTTACGGTGCAGCAAGACCATCATACCTGAAACAATTAGAAACTATCCATCACCAGGGACTAAGACTTGCATTGAGGGCATTTTGCACGTCTCCAGTGGAAAGTCTATATATTGAAGCTAATGAAAGTCCTTTACATCTAAGGCGAGAAAAATTGGCACTACAATATTTGACCAAATTATTGTCATGTCCAGCAAATCCTGCCTACGACTGCACATTTTCTCCTCAATATAAGACTTTGTTTGAGAGAAAAATCAGTGCCATCAGACCTTTCAGTTACCGCATCAGGAGTTAAGAAATAAACTGGAATTGGACTCACGTCTCATCCACAA
This sequence comes from Sepiola atlantica, assembly GCA_963556195.1. NCBI lineage: Eukaryota > Metazoa > Mollusca > Cephalopoda > Sepiida > Sepiolidae > Sepiola > Sepiola atlantica. Next base: position 70,585,725 of record OY744516.1, on the reverse strand, counting down.
ATCAATAATTTCTAAAATCCCGCCATGGGAATTAGAACAACCTACTTACATCCTCGATTTAGCAACAGCTTCAAAGAGCCAAACGAATCCCATTGTATTTCAGGAGGAATTTGAATATATAAAACACGAACATTCCGACTACAAATACATCTATACAGATGGATCCAAAGAATCGAATAGAGTTGGGTGTGCGGCTGTCATAAATAAGACAGAAATGCAATACATAATAACTGACAGTGCATCAATTTTCAGCGCTGAAGCTGCAGCCATATACTTGGCTTTAAAGATAATAGAAGGTAGTAGCACTGATAGATTTATCATCTTCTCTGACTCCCTATATGTGATCACAGCAATGAAAAATAAAAATTTAGATAACCCGTTGATTGTAAAAATCTTAAATAAGATCACTAATATTTACAACAAAAAGAAACGTAGAATTAAACTATGCTGGATACCGAGCCATGTCGGCATTCGGGGCAGTGAAAGAGCGGATAAAGCCATGAAAGAATCCTTAAATATGACACCAACAAATACTAGGATCCCATACACTGATCTTCGACCTTCTATTAACAAGATAACCAAACAAAAATGCCAAGAGTATTGGGATGAGTGTCAAAATAACAAATTGTATAAGATTTGGCCAACTATAGATGAGTGGCCCCTGGAATATTAAAAAGTAAGGAGAGAAAAGGTTATAATAACCAGACTTCGAATAGGACACACGCAGATCACTCATAAGCACTTATTGGAAGGAGAGGAGTCTCCAATGTGCATAGCGTGCCAACAAGCTTACACAGTCAAACATGTATTAATAGACTGTCAAGATCTGCAGCAAACCCAAAACAAGTATTACGACTCCCCAAATTTAAAACACTTGTTTGAAAACATAAATGTAACGAAAATTTTAGACTTCATCAAGGAAGCTGGACTGTACCAAAATATGTAATTGCAAGTTCTTCATTTTCACCTTTCATTGTATTTCAAGACAATGTGAAATAATTTGAATTGTATTGAGAACTTTATTCGGCATTACATAACCCATAGTTGGTTGCTATGCTGTAAAACAAACCAAACCAAACCTCTCTCAAGGAGGGTGGGGATGGGCGCCTCACTCCCCCTTCCCTAAAATAAATGGAATTTTCTTTCTATTCCATTGTTATTGCCAAAACAAGCGCTTTCTCATTCTGTCACACAGCTGGAGGCGATTTGTGACTGGGCTCGTAATTAACGATGACAGGCCCAAATAAATCTCTGCCAAGTTAAAACAGCCTTCCTAGAATCGTGATTCCAAAACGCACCATTCACGCCAAACAATAATATCGCTTTATTGACACGTCAGAATTAAATTTAAGATGATGGAATTTCATAATCTCGAACTCCCATCTGGCAACTGTCTCCTTGCCTTCGGAGGCAATGGATTCTGACTATCAAACACGACCCACCGAGACAAACTGGCGCCTTGTTCCGTCGCCTGAATAAGTTTGTTTCTATGTTAATATATACTAGTTTTATATCTCACTTCATCTCGACACAGGGCATAGCATCACCACCAGGATGCATACTAGCGTGTCACTAGGGTACCCGATCCTCATGGGGCCCCGGATACTTTGTAATATGCGTGCGGCTACTGTTTATCCCTCGGTCTCTCCGCACTGTCACCACACATATCCAAACTCAAGTTGTATTTACCAAAGTGTCCCGCATGTAATTGAATGGCGATAAAACAAAGACTGTTAGATATTTATGACTGAAACTTGGTGGATAAGTCAGCCATAGACTGAAGTTTATATATACCAAGTATGGTTGGATTGCAGAAAGAATTGTGAATTTTATTAACTATTTTATGGGTAGCATATTTAAGGGGTCAACCTGTAGTATAAATCTTGAAAATTAATATATTATTTTACACTTTAAGATTACTGAGATAAAACATTATTTTATATAATAAAAGTGAACTTATGTGTGTCTGGCTCCTTCAATAACCACGTAAACACATTTAATTTGTATGAGTATAGGAGAGGAGGTTTATTCTGAATAATAACTGATAATAATAAAAAGAAAGGAAAGAATAATCATGTATGCAAATTTAAATTTTCATGAACAAAGTAAGAGAAACTTAATCACAATAATATCTGATAATGATAAAAAAGAAAGGAAAGAATTTCTTTCACTTTTAACATAGACACAAAAATATTACTTTATTATTATTATTATTAAAACTGAACGAAGGGAGAAAGAGAGAGTTTTGCCTTCTTTTTCATATCGATTATTTTTGTCTTTTTCTTATCGCTTAGTTTTGTCTTCTTATCGCTTAGTTTTGTCTTTCTTTTTTTTAAAGTAGTGAATAGGAATTAAATTGCGAAGATATAGCGAGCGGGCTAAGCCTGCTTGTTGTGAATGATTGGGATTGGAATTGGAATCGATCAATTATTGTTAGAAACTTGATAGTTTATTTCGATATCTCACCAATGATCTTTTTGAAACAAGCGTTTCCAAGTTATTCTTAATAATAATTATTGACAAGATCTACTTTTATTTAAAGAACGGGATCACCCTGTAATACAAATCTTGAAGATTAAGATATATATATATTTCGATATCTCACCAATGATCTTTTTATAACAAGCATTTCCAAGTTATGACTTAAGGTTAGTGGCAATTAATACCACCCCCTATGTTAAGGATGAATTTAATTATTTTCTTCAAATCATGAAGTGAATCAACTTTATTTATTTTATCCATTTATTTTTCTGAAAATTGTTTTTAACTTTATTTTTTTAGGGCTAAATTTGCTTTTACTAAACAGTTGATGTGACTGTGATTAAATTCACTTTTGTTTGGTAGTCGTATGCTTAAATGTCGTCTGCATTTTTACATTTTTCTCGTGGCTTTCAAATCATAACCTGCTTCAGGCATTTTCAGTTTGTTTCTTAAATCAGATTCGGGCCGATATCGATCCCTGGTTGTAAAAGTACCCAAATTTTGAAAATGAATATATTATTTGTGGTGTCTGTCTGTCTCCCTGGCTCCCTGGCTCCCTGGCTAGGGATAGATTTGAAAACAGAGGACTATCTCCTCAGGTTCTCTCTACGACATTACTATTAATCAAAAGTACCCAAATTTTGAAAATCACATTCGGGCCGATATGGATCCCTGGTTGTAAAAGTACCCAAATTTAGAAAATTAATATATAATTTAAAGCCGAAAGAATATTGAGATAATAAATGATTGTGAATAATTAGGTTTGGAATCGGTCAATCATTGTTAGAAACTTGATTGCTTATTTCGATATCTTACGAATGATCTTTTTCAACAAGCATTTCCAAGTTATTCTTGATAATAATTAGAGACTTGACAAGATCTGCTTTTAATTGGTGAACGAGAAATCTAGGAATGAATCGTCTCTTTGATGAGTTACATTAATTAATATTGAAGAATCTGTACGATTTAAACTTTAATTAAATCAAACAATATTTATCATTAAAAATGAAACGTGGTTACATGTCTCGTAGGGAAGATGAAAGCCAAACCATTAATTTAATAGAGATCGATTGTCTACGTATAGTGTTGCAGTGTATATTGGCAGCATCAATATATGCAGTTGAAAGACCTGGTCACAGATAGGTTAGTTTGGAAGTCAATTTCTAAAAGCCGTCCAACACATGCTAGTATCTAAAACGAAAGTAAAACCGAATATGATGATGATGATGCTGATATTGCTGCTGCTGCTGCTGATGATGATGATGTCTAGGCTGCTGCTGATGATGATGATAATGATGTTTGACAAGACCATAAGTGAGAAGTTGTGCAGCGAGATGTTTGTTCACATTACATTTAAATTTTTACATATCGGTACAGTCAGGGAAACAGGGAGCAGGGAAGAAATTCCAAAAGCTAGCAGTTCAAGGAAAAAAAGCTATTAGTATGAGCTGTGATAAAAGCATATATAGACTCAAGTTGTATTTCCCAGTGTCCCCCACATATCATTAAACAGTGATAAAACAAAGACCGTTGGACATTCATGACTGAAACTTGGTGGACAAGACAGCCAAAGACTGAAGTTTATTTATACCAAATATGGTTGGATTGCAAAAAGGATTGTGAATTTTATTAACGATTTCATGGATGGTATTTTCTTTTTGGGTCACCTTGTAATACAAATCGTGAAAATTAATATATTATTTTATTGAGATAATAAATGATTGTGAATAATTAGGTTGGGAATCGGTCAATCATTGTTAGAAACTTGATTGCTTATTTCGATATCTTACGAATGATCTTTTTCAACATCATTTCCAAGTTATTCTTGATAATAATTAGAGACTTGACAAGATCTGCTTTTATTTAGAGAATAGGAAATCTAGAAATGAATCTTCTCTTTGATGAGTTACATTAATTAATTTTGAGAGAGTTGTACGCTTTAAAGTTTAATTAAATGAAACAAGATTTATCATTATTAATTAGACATGATTACTTGTCTCGAAGAAGATGAAGGCTGCACCGTTATGTTAATATAGATCTATTATCAGTTATATTCAATTATTTGAAAGAACCGGCTATATTATTTGTGGTGTCTACCTGTCTCCCTGGCCAGGGATAGATTTGAAAACAAAGGAGTATCTCCCCAGGCTCTCTCTATGACATTATTACTCAAAACGAAACTTGTTGATCGGATTAATACAAAAGAGTAAACAATCGATTGAAAATAAGAAAGTATTCATTTTAAAACACAAACCAATTACACAATGTAACACATGTTTTGTTTATTTGTATTTTTTATGTTTTTACATGTATTTTTTGTTACTGAATTAAAAAATCACATTTGTTTTGGCATAACATCGATAGTTTTTTAATTTTTTCTTAATTTAATATTTTGCGTTTTATACACAACCTTTCTCTACATGTTGTGAAGATAATTACACAGCATTTAGTACTTTTTTCATATATTGAATGGTATTTAGTAAATACAATGTTAGTTAGAACAAAACAAACCATACAACATTGCAATGTAAATACTTTGATAACTCTTTTCTTAATATTAGAAGTGCTTTGACGATCGAGATTTTCTAAAGTGCACACTTTCATCTTTTCTGACAAGAGACCATATATAATCTCTCATCATCGCAGTATCTCTTACCATGTTCTTCACTGACATCACCCAAGTTTTCGGGGAAGAAATCTAGATGAGAATGCAAAAAATGAACGTTTAAGGGCATACGACAACCCAGTTTCCTGAAGTTCTCAATAAGCTTTTATACCAGTTGTTTGTAATTAGGATGCTTGTGATTTCTTAAGAATCCACGAACTACATCACGAAATGCGCACCAAGCTTCTTTTTCAACTTTCGTCATCGCTCTTTCCAGTTTCTCCGACTTCAACATTGCATTTACTTGGGGTCCAACAAATATACCACCTTTGATCTTAGCCTCTGATAGCTTTGGAAACATGAGACGAATTTCTTGAAAAGCTTCTCCTCCAAAATCTAAAGCCTTCACAAACTGTTTACCAATCCTAGTTTAATATGAAGTGGGGGTAATAAGACTTTGTTGGAATCTACTAGCGGCTGTCTGAGAATATTTTTCATTCCTGGCTGCAGTTACACTCATGGGGGTCAATGAACTTTCTTGTAATGATGATCATCAGTTCTGCTGTCTCATAAGCAAAGGAAACATGAGTACTTTGTGTATTCAAGCATCTTGAAATCGCCACAAACATCCCACTTGAATTCAGCAAAATTTATTTTGTCAAGAAGTTATTTGACATTATCATAGTTTTCTTTCTTCTGTACAGAGTGGGCAAGAGGCAAAGATGGGTACTTATTTCTATTGTGGAGCATAACTGCTTTGAGACTAAGTGTTGAGCTATCTATGAACAGTCGCCATTCTGCAGGATCATGCGTGAGTCCAAGAGCAGTAAACAAACCAGTAACATCATTACAATAACACCGATCATCACTAATGTCATAGTAAATTTCAAATTCTTCATGTCATTTTCAGTACACAGATGTCCTGCAGTCTTCCCTATTAGATTCCATTCCTTCTGCCTTGATGTTAAAAGTTCAGCTCCTAACTTAGTGAGACCTAAATCCCTGATTAAATCATCTATCTCACTCTGATTTGGAAAGTGAGGCTCCGAAGTCGTTCTTGGTACAAAAGCTTCTTCCATTTCTTGGCTGCTGCTACTTGCTGACCCTTCAAATGAAATATCCATTGCATATTCCGTCTGTAAAAAAAATAGCTACATATAGCAACTTAAACAAAGACTTGAATAACATTAGTATTCCATAAATCTGTAGGAAAATGAATGCATTGTAAATACTTAATATTCAAGTTAATTAAAAGTAAAACTTTGAAGAGTACGATGGGAAGTAAACTTACATTTTCTGGTGGTTGTAGTACTGGCATGCTGTCATCATGTGGAACAGGTGCTCTACATGATGTATGTCTGGATACTGAAGAGCTTGTCGTCCTTTAACTTTTCTGTAGTTGGTCACATAAATCATACAAAAGTAACAGTAATCGTGATGGTTTTTCGGCTCTCTCCATACTCTGGCAAAAGGCATTGCCCTTCCTGTACCTCTTAGTCATCCTTCTAGAGTAGATCGACAGCTTCCACATATCACCCATGGGAATTCCGAAATAGAGTCTGTATGCTATCCACAATTTGGCCCCTTTCACGATCTTATGTAATACCTGCTTTTTTCTAATATAATAACCACACACATAGCAAAGTGTATCTGGAGAATGTTTACATCCTTTAGTAGCCATCTTAATAAGAACAGAACTTATTAATTGATCTGAAAGAGAAAATTAGATATACATTTAGTAGCGGAACATATAGCATTTTCCAATATATGATGACATTGAAAAGCGATGTATTTCTATAACGGTCGATGATACAGAAAAAATAACATTTTTGTAATCAGCAGAGAAAATTGATTAAGAAAAAATAGTAAAAAAAATACAATAAACAAAACTTTTGTAAAAAATTGTTACGCTGTGGTATTGCTCTATCTTATTAACCAAGCAGATTTGTATATGTAGCTTTTGGTTAGGAATCTATATCCGTTATAAAGTATAGGAAAATCTCAATCTGCTTTATATAAAAGACTAAAAGAATACCTGTCCCAAGACAGGTAAAATTAATTCAACGAAAAGAACAGTTTTGCACCACTTTTATGTCCATTTATGAAGATTAAAAGCAAGGTATAATGCTACTTAAACTTCTGTCTAGAATCCTTATTTCAATTTTGATCAAAATCCATTATCTGATTTGGTGCTTCAGCATCGTTGTGTACGTATGAAATATTTCCGTCTTTAATTTAAAAGAGTGACATGAAAGGGGAGATAATCCAAACTAGACGGAGATAAATACATAATCAAATAAAACATCAAAGGATACGTTAAAATTAAATATATTTATTTCAATAAATTAAACATCAAATAATCAACCAGTTTTAATAAAAAAAAAACGTAATTGAAATGAAGTAAACTTTAATTGAACGAAACACGTGAAAAAAAGTTTTACACTGGGTACAATTCTGCAATCTGTGCGAAAATACTTCCCAGGGCAGTCTTTCCAAATTTTTGCTTCCACATAAACTCTGATAGGTACGATTCCACCATTTGTGTGTGTGTGCCCATTCGGCTTTGTTTCTTTTTTTCGCCTCATTTGTTTATATCATTTACGTCTATTTTGGAAGAAATCAGATTTGACAAGTTTTATTTACCCCCACCACCGCAAAAAAGTTTGAATTATCTCCCCTTTGCATGTCACTCTTTTAAATTAAAGACGGACTTATTTCATATGTACACAACAATGCAGAAGCACCCATAATTTTTATTCCAAGAAATTTCTCTAATTTTGCGCTTAAGAGGGCTTAAGAAAAAATTTAAATTCATGAAATCCTGCTTAATTGGTGTCTAATGTCTATGGATAAAATTTAATGCAAATCTAAAATATTTGAGTTTACAAATGGGAGGTTGTGCCTACATTATCCCTCTTCCCCAAATCCTTCTAAAATAATTCAAAGAAACTGAAATTTGGGGAATATTCATTAATTGATGCCTAATATCTGTTGTTAAAATTGTACAAAAATCGGAGATATCGGAATTTTGCACGAAGGGCTTCCATATCACTTGTCCTCTATTTTCATGAATTAAATTTAACTAAATATAGCCCACATAACCAAACCTTACACCGAGCAGCTGTGTTCCAAAACTCATAATAGTTTGGGAGTGAATCCTATACATCAAAATATAAAAACAAATACACATACCTAACTTTATATACATAGAAATAACTCGATTTCGTTTTGTGAGGTGGGCGAGCGAAAGGGTAATTATTTTTTTGTTACAGATTGTAAATCAAATCAAAATAATCTTTTCGTAGAGTCGGCTTGCAACAAATTTAATTAATTACGATATAAGCATTGGCTCTTAACTTTTTTAGGAAAAAAAAGGTCATATAGAATTTCACGCAAAACAGTTAATCTATTTCCGCCAATACCACGTGATCTTCACAATTTCCGGTGCTTTCTCTCCCTTCCCCCCTCCTTACCTCGTATCAATCGTTCGTATGTTATGTAAATAAATACACTCTTTTGATGGAAGCTTATATATTCTTCTTGTCGTGACGTGACAGTACTAACTGATCCTACTTACAACAGGTGGTGGGCA
>OY744516.1:70539547-70572047 GCA_963556195.1 Sepiola atlantica | reverse complement strand
TAGCCTGTCTTAGGTATTACTCGCTATAATTCCTTAATTCAAAGACAAAAAATTATACCCTGTTAAGCCATCACACATGTATAATTTTAAGGGTATTTTGATTAATGTATTAATCTATAAGACGAACAAGGATACCCGACGTTTCTCTGGATTTAATGAGGATCACTACTATGTGTTTTTTCACTATGCTCATGACATCATATTACTTTCTTTGGTTTTACTGCTCCTCCTCTTCTCCCATTTCGCCTCCTAATATAATCAGAAAAAGCTGAAATGTTGGAAAACTCTCTGAATTAGTGTCTCATACATATGGTTTCAATTTCATTAAAATCGGATATACGTATTTGAAGTTGTAAGGGGCTTCTGTCCTCATGCATCACTTAGAAGTAGATATTCGGCACATAGAGGGTAACGTAGACATTCAGGATGCCTTACATTGTATTCTCCGGAAAATGTTATACATATGATATAAATTTCATGAAAATAGGATATATTTGAAGTTTTAAAAGAGGTTCGCCCTCCATTGCTCTTTGAGATTAGAAGGACACTTAAAGATTCGAGACCACTTCCATTGTCTTCCCCAGAAAATTTTATACATATGATATAAATTTCATGAAAATAGGATATATTTGAAGTTTTAAAAGAGGTTCGCCCTCCATTGCTCTTTGAGATTAGAAGGACACTTAAAGATTCGAGACCACTTCCATTGTCTTCCCCAGAAAATGTTATACATATGATATAAATTTAATGAAAATAGGATATATTTGAAGTTTTAAAAGAGGTTCGCCCTCCATTGCTCTTTGAGATTAGAAAGACACTTAAAGATTCGAGACCACTTCCATTGTCTTCTCCAGAAAATTTTATACATATGATATAAATTTCATGAAAATAGGATATATTTGAAGTTTTAAAAGAGGTTCGCCCTCCATTGCTCTTTGAGATTAGAAGGACACTTAAAGATTCGAGACCACTTCCATTGTCTTCCCCAGAAAATTTTATACATATGATATAAATTTCATTAAAATAGGATATATTTGAAGTTTTAAAAGAGGTTCGGCCTCCATTGCTCTCTAAAATTAGAAGGATACTTAAAGATTCAAGACCACTTCCATTGTTTTCTCCAGAAAATGTTATACTTATAATTCAAATTTCATAAAAAAATAGAATATATTTGAAGTTTTAAGGGGGTGCACTTTTAAGTGCACCCCCTTAAAACTTCAAATATATTCGGGAATACTTCGATTGTCTTCCCCGGTAAATTTTACATCAGAATACACATTTAGATTTTATATAGATTCACTAACCTTTCTTTCTATAGGGAACACACAAACATCACATACACACACATAGATTTTTCTATATATAGATAAATGAAAATCATAATTCTGTGTGTGTCCGACTAAAAGTCAGAAACTACATAAGATACACTTAAAAACCTTATGTCAGTGGGACTCGACCTAGTTATAGTAGACAAAATATTGTAATATCCATTCCTTTGACATCACTAAAGACTAATTAGGTGAAAGGGGGTAAAAATGTTTTCATTCTTATGAGTAATTGTTCTAAAAACAACACTGAATCTAGATGAAACAGTAGTCAGTCAGCTATTTATTTATTAAAAAAATGTTTTTTCTATTATATTGAACCAGTTGCTAAAGAGAGAAAGAGAAGGGCAGGGAGAAAGAGATAAAGATATAGAGGAGATAGGAGATAGGGAGAGGTAGAAAGACAAAGAGATGTGCAGTCGGAGAGAGAGAAGTTTTTAAAAAAAGATGGTACACACATTTTTTAAAAACTTTCCTATGTTTATAATTTATGCCCCCGAGCAACGGCAGGTATCCCTGCTAGTATAAAATATTAAAATTAGATGTTTTACGATTTGTTGTTTATTTCCGTAATATAGTTAAAAAAACAACAATTTTATCAGGACCTACATTCATTTGTGTATTATGTCTCTCTTTGTGAATCTCTTATTTGAAACAATTTCAACTTTTACAAAACTTTTTAGAGACTCATACTTGCGATACCAGCAACCCATGATTCCATGAGAAATTCCTTGATGTGCTACACAACCTAATTTCATTCATGTGTGTATTATGCTTCTAATGAGCATCTCTTATTTGAATCAATAACTAGCAATACCTACCCGGCGTTGTCCGAGAGTCAACTTTCATTTTTATTTCGTTTTGTTTTTAAAACTATACCGTTTTTTTATCAAATTATTATTTTTTCTTTTAATACTGTTCTGAAAGTTAAATAAAATCATTGTAGTATCGTTTATTATTAAATTATTAATTGAACCAAATTATTATAAAACTATACACAATGAAATATCTAAATTTGGATGCATGTTTAATTTTCATGCAAGGTTTGATTTTTAATAAAAATAAAGAGATTTGTCAACGAATAATAATAACTAGACAGGAACAGGACCCTGAACTAACATTATAGATAATTACAGAGGAATGTCGGAGAATAGTAAATTTGAAACAGAAATTGATGAAAAATGTATATGCTGTACGTCCTAAAATAAGATAGCAGAAAATTGGAAGACCATTTTCAAAATTAAATCTAAGGTTTCAGAAAATTAGGATATAAAAGTACCCACTGCAAAGAAAAAACGGATATTTTTTGTAAAAAAAAACGAACAGAAGTAGGAATATTAATATAGTGTTATCGAGACATGAAATTGAGGAGGGTAGAAAACGTAAATTTGTTTACGCAAAAATGAACAAAGAAAAGATTAAACTTCAACTAGAAACCGGAAGTGATATCTCAATTATCAATGAAGAAACGTGGAAAAATTAATTTAGAACATCATTAAAGTTGCACATGGCATGTCGGGAAAAAATTTAATTTTAAAGGCGAATTTACTTGGTATACGAAACAGAGATCAGTTAGTTTGGAAGTCAATTTCTAAAAGCTGTCCAACACATGCCAGTATGCAAAACGAACTTTTAATCGAATATGATGATGATGATCATGATGATATAGTGGTCGCAGCAAGCGTTACTAATTTAGGAAGGCCAAGGAAAACATGGGAGGAAGTGATAAAGATGGACTTGAGAGAAAGAGGGATAAATAAAAGTCCTGGCAGAGGTAGTTTAGTTTGGAAGTCAATTTCTAAAAGTCGTCCAACACATGCCAGCATGTAAAACGTATGTTAAATTGATGATGATGATGATGCAAGCAGCAAACACTTCTAATTTTGGAAGGGTGGGGAAACATGGGAGAAATGGGTGGATTTAAGAGATAGAGGGATAAATAAAAACCTGCCTAAAGATAAGTTAGTTTGGAAGTCAATTTCTAAAAACCGTCTAACACATGGCAGCATGTAAAACATCCGTTAAACCGAATATTATTATTTACTCATTAGTTCTCACACAGGTCATCATCATGATTGCTCACTGATAATAACCGATGCTGTTCCCTGGAGTCTGAGTGACAACAAGTCTCCCCAGATTACTAGTAGTATTCTCCAACGTTTTTAGTAACAATTGAAAATGACATTGCGTTATTGCAACGTCCACTTACCATTGATTTCTCGCTGGCAACGACCATTGGTCTTCTTCTGGAATTTTGGTGGCAATACACCTCCCCAAGGTCTAAGTGCCCTCTGCACCCTTCCAGTTGATATCTGGTTAGTGCTCACACTTTCCATCCTCCTTGACCCTTCACAACTATTTTGTGGGATATCAACGGAAGCCGGTGCCATCACATTGTTGTTGTGTTTTTTTTGTTTTTTGTTTTTTAGCAGGGTGGCAGTTTCTGAAATTTCTTGCAGTTTCAGTTTCCTTGTTGTTCTTTCTATCTTTTTTTAAAATTTCTATTGCAATCTCCATGTGACTGGTTAGCGTTAGCAGTTTATGTTGGTTGGTAACTGCATTCAATGATTTTCCTTTAAATTTCAGATTTTTAATATCATTGTGTTCGTTGTATTATTATTATTTTATTATTATTGTTATTATTTGCTTTTTTACTAAAGAGTTATCAAGGCCAAAAGGCCACTCAAGGATAAGAGTTAATGAGCTTGTCAGGTGTATGGTGAGACAAACACCGTGATGATTAGTAACGACGGTGGAAATTGGGCAGAATTTGATTATTTAAGAGGACGGCTCAATAAGAATTTGTTTACATTGGACTTGAAAACGACTATGTTGTAGTCAGCTGGGAAGCAGCCCCACAGTATTGGGTTCAACAGACGGTAGTTCTTGGAAAGAAACTTTGCTTATGGAAGCTCTGTTTAGTTTTAGGTACACAGAGGGAGAAAGGAAAATTATTGAGAGTGGTTGTAACTAGACGAGTTTTTGTGATTTTTTTATTGGGGGAAGCATAGATTGGAGCTCAATCGAGCACCTACCATTATAATGATGATGATGATGAGTAAAATTCTTTTTCTAAGCTCGGAATCTAAAACCGTGCATACGTTGGGCAATTTTCCTTGATTTACTTTGTGCCACCTGTCAATCTCTTTTATACCTAGTTTACCCACCATTTGGCCTTTTGGCTAAGATCAAAGTGTAGTATCTGTTCCGATGGATACTGCACCCCATAGACTGGTATTGTCTTGGCCTTCGGGGCTTGATTTACGTCGGTCTATGGGTCTGTCCTGTGCAGTTCCAGGAGGTCCACCCTCCCAGGCTTTGCCTCCCCTCTTTGGGGAGGAGTAAGTTTATTGCTTACTGCCTGAGGCGCCCCTACCGGGGAATGCCGATGGGGCTGCCCAGGCAATTTTTAAACCCCACTTTCCCGACCCGACCTTGGGTCACATCTTACTTGTGGGAGTAAGATAAAAACTGGCCTTGTGCCTAACTCCTGGAGAGGAGTAAATCAATACCCACCATTTACTGCATTTCAGATTAACAATCCTCGAAGCTGCCTTAACGTTCTTTCTTACGGCAGTCAAGGGTCTTTTCCATTGAATCTCTGTTAGTTTACTGACCTTCATATGCAGGTGGAAAACAATGCATCGCATGTGGATCAAGGCGAAATGCATTTATGGAATTATTCAGCTTTCTATGTTCCTAATGGCTACCCAGTGGAATTATTTTCGCTGATAGACAGAATGAGCACAGACTCGTTGCTGCAATATGGACGCAATCTTGGTTGGGTTGAGGGAATAAGAGCCAGTAACCTCCAAAGAAAAGAAAAAATTTGAGTCAATGAATCGGTGGTCACCACATTTATAAACATATAAGAATACCAGTCCCAGGACAGATAAAATGAATTCCCCAAACAGAACAGTTTTGCACCACTTTTATGTCACTTTACAAAGATTAAAATCAAGATATAATGATACTAAACCTTATTTCTAGAATCCTTATTCCAATCCTAACATGATTTTGATTCTAGAAAATGTATAAAATTTAAGGCTTAAGCTTAAGGAGCCTTAATCTTTAGCCTTAAATTTGAGACATTTTCTAGAATTTGGTTAAATAATATGGACACAACCTCATATTTGAAAATTCGAATAGATTTGCATTGCATTTGAAGCAAGATTTATGAATTTCAATTTCGTTTTTTTTAAATTAGTGCATTTACTTAGTTGATCACTTTTAAAATAAGAAGAAAATATTCTTAGTTGAATCAAATAGGTGGAAATTTTCAAAGTTAAAGTAATTCTGTAATTTATATTTTGATTTTTTTTTTTTGTTAATGTTCGTTTGTAGTATAACGTGGGGACTTTTTTTCTATCCCAACAGATTGCCTATCATATTTTTCGTCGACAGACACAGCTGTTCATCTTTCTGACATGTTAGTTAGTTAGTTCATTAGATAGTGATGTCTTGCTTTAAAGGTGGCCGTAGTGGTAATGTAGCAGCCATAGTTTCTGTGTCTTCTTCTCTCCTTATAGCTGTAAGAATGTAACAAAATATTAAAAAAAGAACGCCAACGACATACTTGCTCAAACGTGTCATGCTATTTGGTATCTTATTCTTTTAAAACACTACACATTTATATACTTGTTCTGTTCTGGTACAGCATGCATTTTTAACAAGTTCTGCTGGCTTCCTTCAAAGGTGGAAGCCCCTAAGGAATGTTAAATTCACAATCAGTCCTCACTCGCATGTCTATCCTGCTCAGGTGAGATAATTTTAATGACGTTAGTTTTTGCAGTTTTTTACAAGGAGGTGACACCGTCCCCCACATACAGTTCCTGCTTTTCCCAAATGGTTGCCGGTTCAATGTCACTTAACTTTGGTGATCTAATGAAAAATCATTCAGGCGAGATAATTTTAACGACGTTAGTCTTTGCAGTTTTTTTACAGGGAGTTGGCACTGTTGCCCCACATACAGTTCTTGGTATTCCCTCATTAGAACCAATATATGAACATGATTATGCCGTACATATAAAGTTACACGTTATGGGAGTGTCTCCTCGCTTGCTCCCCGTAGTGGTGGATAAACGAAAGTTAGAGTTTCGAAAACGATGTCTGAACTCACTCAGCGCATCTGCCAAAAAGGAAGATCTTGCTATCCTCATCACTACGTGTCCTTTCGGACTTCCTGTCCGTGACGTCATATCCTGCTAATTCTACTCGTTTCTTTCTTTGCCTACTCTAACCTTACGTGAAAAATACCATTTTGAACACTATTTTTACACACTTGCATCTAATCTTGTTGCAAATTACACGTGCATGTAGATTAAACATCTATGATCAACAGCTTTTATTATTTTAGTTTTGTTGTTTCTCTGCTATTGTTTATAGATGAATCGAAAAAAGCAATTTAAAAATGTTGAATAATCACATTTCTTAAATACACAATTTAAAAAATGTCACTTTTTGACATTTTAAAAATTTAGTTTATTATAGTTTATTTTCAATATATATTTTAATATGATATCTACAAGAGGAAATGTTTGATTATATACTTTTATGGTAATGCGATATATATATATATATATATATATATATATATATATATAATGAAACGAGTGTGGCAGAGACGTTATAATGGGAAAGGGGGGGGGGAAGAAGAAGGAAAAGAAATAGAAAAATTAAATCTGGCAAAAACCGGACAGAGACAATGCAATATTTCACGTCACTGCAAAACTGTTAAAGTAATTTTTTATTTTTACTACATTTTATCCATATTTCTATTTTGTTTTCTTTTTTCTACTCTTTTTTCTTTCTCCCCCTTTTCCCATTTTAACGTGTCTACTACACGCGTTTCATTATTCTTTCTTTTTTCAAATAGTTAAATACATGCCATATATATATATATACATACATATATATATCTATATATATATATATATATATATATATATATATATGCCAGCTCGTTATCGCTTTGCAAAGTTTCCTACTTGAAATAGTTGAAACCAAAATTTTAAATAATAAACATTTTATTCATAAATTCTTTGCAAACACAAAACTAAAATTCTCGTATTTATTCGTATAAATAGATAAACATCAATATTTGGGTAATGTTGATGCACATTTATTTATCTTTTAAATAAGACCCTAATGAAATCAATAGAAAGAAGAAATCAATTCGCTTGAGAAAAATCGTTAACAGGATTGAAGAAGAGAGGGGAGAGAAAGAGAGAGAAAGCAAGCAAGACAGCCAGCCAGTCAGACAACCACTCCCTTCCCTTTTTGTCTTCTCCCTTTTGCTTGTCTGTAAGAATTCTAGCAGGCGATGTTAGCTTCATTTAAGAAAGGGTTTTAGTAAGTTATCCATTTTTTTATCAAAGCATTTTAATTAATTATTGTTAATATCGACGTAACTATTGCATATATAGAGACATAATAGAACAATAAAATTACAAATGAATAATGCCAAACATTAATTTCTTATGAACTGTTTAAAAAATAGTTATGCAAATTAGGCATTCAAAGGATTGTCTTTGGATCGTTCGTCGGTACTATTTATAGAATATTTCTAAATAGTATGTTACATTATTGATTTAAATAACAGTAACTCGTTTTGATGGTAATATAGGAGTGATAAAGGGAAAAAACTTTCGCATTTATTCCTTAGATGCATTACTATAAAAGTATATATATGCGCATGCCAGATAAAGGTTTTAATCACACATTTTCTTTTTGTAGATATCATATTAAAAATATTGAAAATAAACTATTTAAATTCAGACACTATCTTTAAAATGTCATTATTCGACATTTAAAAAAAAATTTTTTTTATTAAACTATAAACAATACCAGACGAACAAATATGAACTATATATGTATGTTGATATTTAAAAGGATTTATTGTAAATAATTATTTAATGCTCCCATCCCTTCAAAGGAAGAGCACTATGTAAGGGAAATACAAAAAGCGTCTAACTAAAGCAATATTGCAAAGTTCCCTCCCATTGGTTGAGCACTTTACGGATCTTGACTGTGTTCATTTAAAGAATATAGGTGTAGTTCCATTTCTTTATCGTATGACTGTCTCAGTTGCCATAAAGGGCAAAAATGTCGAATAGAAGTCAAAGGTTACTTCAGTCTGGTGTTCGAATCTTGCAATCGGTGATACACATCATATGATTGAATATGGTGATTCTTGGTTAAGATAAAACATATATGTATGTGGATATTTTAAAATATTTATTATATATATATATATATATATATATATATATATATATATATATATATATATATTTATGGATTCTTATAAAAAATATATATTTAAGTATATACTCTTTATAAAATCCGATAATGTTCCAAATTGCAAGCTCCATAAAGTTGTATTACAAGCTTCAGAGCATTTATATATTATAGGTGACCACAGGAAAAATCAGTCCATACTCAAACCATTGATCTGATCTTTCAATTTCTTAATTCTCATGTAACGTCGGGCGACAACAACCATACTTTTCATCTGTTCTTTCAATTTCTTTACTTTCATATATCAGCGAATACCTGTAATTCCTCCTTGTCCCACAGACGAATAAAAATATTTTTTAAGATGTTTGAATTGTATTTTTAAAAAAAATTATGTTGATTTTTTCCAAATTCAGTGCTTTTTTTTCCATCTAATGCACATTTCGCAGCAGAAATTAAGAGAAATACACAGTCTTCATCATAAATCTGTTGCTCATCAGAGATATTGTTCATTCAATATCAATAAGAAAAAACACCCCGATCGAAAGACATGGGAAAAGGGGGTAGAAAAAGTTCAAAATGAGCTCTTTCCTTATGATATTAGCTACGCTCACCAGGTGAAGTGCATCAGAATCCCTATCTTCATGTGAGGCCTTTTTGAGGGCAACTGCAATATCCTAATCAAAGGACAACAAGACATACCTGCCATGGGTTTGTGCCCTCAATCAGGGTATTTTCATCAAAAGTCTCTCTTTAAGATGGGTTGCATTTATCCTTGATTCACTACATTCACCAAGTTCTGCCAATCTGTTTGCATACAGTTTGGATATTTCCGACAATGTGAACATTGTAATTGTAGTATCGCTTTCATGTGTGTCCTCTATATATGCCACTAACTCGCCAAATCTCTGGCCTTTGGTGATTCATTTTGCTCTCCTTGTGCAGTCTATGTCGATTTTGCAGTTCAGTGAGGCAATTTAAGTGATACATGGTATCAATGGCAAACATATCACCTGCTGCCAATTTTGCTAGCAACTTCGAGTCTCGCAGCTCAGTTGCAGCCTGTCTAACAGTAGAGTCAATATTATCACTGGATGCCTTGTGCAGCTTTTGTGTGCCCTGAGATTTCTCACAGAAAAAGCAAACATTTTCGTTGTCTGGCCGTGTATTTGTTGTAACCCCAAGAGAAAGTCTTTTTTTAACTGGGCTTTGAGTTTCTGGGGGATCTGTTTGTTTCCTCTTCTCTGCTCGTTTGAACTTGGCATTGTTGCATGATAGGCGGCATGTTCTGTGCCATAATTCACTGTTTTCTTTAACTGTTCTTTCAATCCCACTTCCATCATCAAGAATTTCAATATTGATAAACTCTGGCACACTGTCAAGTTTTTTCAAGACTTCCAGGTTTTGAGCCAGCGATTCATAACCTGATGGTCCTTCTTTTTGTGTCCTGTTCACGGAGTTGACTAGGGGGTCATCTGTCCATTTTTGGCACAATGCACACAGTTTCCAATCTACTTCTTTTTGACTCATGTTAACCACCATCAATATCTATGTCTACAGAACTACCTGAAAGCAAAGAATAAGAAATTTATTAATAAGCAGTGAAGCATTACTACAAAAATATAACAAATAATGCATATATATTTATACACAAAATACCTGAAAACTAATAATTAATGAAAGAAATTAAAATGAAGACCATGACTGTCATTTCAGACTTTAGTAAAAGCCAAATCTAATGCCAAAAATGAATTCAGTTACCGCAAAATAGATGAAGAAGACATATTATAACAATATAAGCTAAAACTGGCACAAATTATTAAAATATTGACTTTTTTTCAAAATGGCCACTATTTCTACCTTAACCATACACATTTTAATTTTAAGCACTAGGTAGGACTATAAGGGACTTTAATTGGCCAAATTATGAACATTACTTCACGAATGTGATGTTTTGATAGAACAAACACTTATATAGGGTTTTTACACTTAAATGGTGGCCATCTTGAAAAAAAGCATGTTCCAGGGAGAAATTAGCATGGCTCCCGATCTGATATGAGAATATACTATTCAAAGTATCTATGCACAAAGGTTGGCGTTTTTGTACCAAACTGAACGATTTTTTTGGCTTAGCAGCTGGACTATTAGAACATTTGAAAAAAAAATCACCATTTAAGATCAGATGGGCTTTACTTCTCAAGTGACATAATGCTATGAGGAAAATAAAGGAAAAAGAAAACGCAAACTGTTTCTATGCCTGAAGATGATGTTATATCGTTGAAACAAAGTTTATTTTAAATAAATATTTATTTAAAGAAAAAAATATTTCTGTGTTGTTGTGGCTTATAAAATGTATGTATATATATGTGTATGTATATGTATATATATGTGTATGTATATGTATATATATATATATATATATATGTGTGTATGTATATATATATATATATATATATATATATATATATATATATATATATATATATACAGGGTGATTCATAAGTCACTTAGCCATTTATTTTTGAAATTCTAAAGTTAAAAAAATACGGTAATACAAAACAGAAAGTTTATTCAACAAATTCATTTATGGGAGTTTAGAATTACAGCAAATTTTCAAAATTTCCACCTTCGTTCTGCATGCATAGCTCCATTCTTTTTTGCAAGGAATTTACGACTCTTTGTAGCATATTTGATTGATTATGGTGTTGTGCGAAGGAGGCTTTCTGTTCACATCACGTTTCCATTGCCTTTCAACAAGTGTGGGAGATTCATCAAATTTGGCCATATGAATAACAATAAAAATTCGCTCTTCAATTGTAAATGACATTTTAAATAGCTAAGTGAAGTGACTTACGAATCACCCTGTTCAGAAGTAAAATGTCCTATAGGCTGGTTTATGCACATTTCAAAGCATACAAATATAAATTGCACCTCATGCAGATGTAGTGAAAATGTTTTGACCCGAAGAGATTAGGCTATTTATAGCTCTGACCGAAATATGTCTGCAAATCAAATAATGTTTGCATGGCTAACAAAAATTTATACCTAATATATATATATATATATATATATATATATATATATATATATATATATATATATTTAATTCATCCACATACATATAAGTTTCGTCTTAATAAGACTCATCAGTGTGGCTAGGTAAGGCTATACTACCTATCGCTGGGTTCTAACATTCACTTTTGCCTTCCATCCAACATCTTTGCCTGCTCAGTCACTGATATGGTTATATCAGTGGCTGAGCAGGCATAATATATATACATATATAAATATAATATGTATATATAAATACATTAACAGGGATACAGCAGAAAAGGGGAATATACCTATTTTAAGATTAGATAGAGTGTTCTTACTTGGTAAAGGGAGCGAGCTTTGCAATATATATATATATATAATATATATATATGATTATTTTTATTTACACAGACATGTACAAAATCTGCGACACTGGCATGTCGATGCTTTCGATCAACAGCTATTATAAACTGAGATCTCATCAGGCAGAGTTAAAATCGGATCTTAACCTTAGATCATATTTGGAAAGAATGAAATGGAGAAGAAAAGAAATTTAAAATTTCAAAATTTGGGAAGTCACGTGGTTGGGAATCAAAATCTTAAAATCAAAAAATAATGAAAAATATTAATATAAAAGATAATATATAAAATATAAAACAAAATAATATAACATAAAATGAAATAAAGTGAAAAGAGAGAGATATAATAAAAATGGTAGAATAAAAAGATAGATAGATAGATAGAAATAAAATGAAATCGTCTGCGATCCATACAGAAGTAGGGAAAGAGATGTACATGCAATAGAACGTGTCAACATATATATATATATATATATATATATATATATATATATATATATATATATATATATATATATATATATATATATATATATATATATGAGAGAGAGAGAGAGAGAGAGAGACTGATGAAACAAAGTTACTTTTCTTGTATTTTCTTCCCTGTAAAGTATTTCAGGATATTGTCTAATAATTTAAATGGCAAACTGTTGAAATTTTTTTGCTGAATTGACAAGTTTTAATCAATCGAATCGATTAGGTTCGTGTGGAGACTTGCGGGGTGTGAAGCCCACTTGAGAGCAATCATTTCAGTAAGCCTAAGGCTCAACCTACATATATGAATATGGAAACACAGCCAGACATGCAAGCTTGATTATGTCATTATCGATTGTATGATTTAGTTCAATAAAAAGTTCTCGCAGGAGCAAATGGCCGAAATGTCGGTTGATATATAGGTTTGTATTATAACCACCTGTTGTGCACGTTTACACCTCGTGTTGGACGAAGAGATTTATATATGATGAAAGGCTGATAATAAAGCTTGGGGTGATTTATGACAACTTCGAGTAATCGGAAAGGCAGACTACCAGCTCATCTACCATGGAACTAAACATGAAAAATAAGCTCCCTATGTGCATACATTTTGGCACAAATCCAAATAATCTTTTCGGGATCTAAAGGCTTTAAATATGTGTAAGGTGGATACATGTCGCTTATAATACTTTCAAATATTTTTTTTATTTAAATGGAAATAACTCTTGTATCGAAAAGTTATCTCCCTTGCCTAGAAACATTTTGAAGCATTGATTGATCTGCACAAAGTTATCTGCCCTGCTTTTGACCAAATGACAATAGAACAGGAAAATTCAGTGGAGGATGGTTACTGACATCGGATTAGCGACATACAATTAAAACCTCTCAATTTTATAGTATTTATTCTCGTAGTAAATTGTTAATAAATAATTTATTATTGTTAATCTACATAGAATCGTTTTCATCCATTTATTTCTTCATATTTGTATTATTACTCATAAACGACTTTTTTTCATTGTTGTTATTTTTTTGTTTGCTTGAAATCAAATCGCAGGTTAGAACGACGTGAGGGGTGGAGGCAGGTAGTAAGTGGTTGTGAACTCTTAGACAGTTTGTTGATATGTGATGAGCCACTTCATCTCCGAGTCTGCACTACCTGCAAATTATGACAACTGCCTGATAAATATAGAAGAGCTAGTATTTAAGTTCTGGATGGTTTTCTTATCAGAGTCGGCCAAGAGTAACTTGCTCCCTCCAGTTAAAGGATGCCCCTAGGTAATGCTTGACTTCATTGTTGTTATTGATCAATTAACTATCTCGTGTGACCTTGCTCAGGATGTGGTGCAGGGCAAGGAATAAGCCTGCTTAACACGACTAGGCTGAACGCCCTTGTTGCTATTGTTGTTGTTGCAAGGGCGATTAGTTTACTATCTCGTGTGTCTTTGCTCAGGACAACCGTGCATGGGCCGGGATGCGGTGCAGGACAGGGAAGAAGTTGGCTCAACCTGACCAGGTTGAACGCTGCTGCTGCTGTTGCTGTTGCTGCTGCTGCTGTGACTTGATCTTCGTGAGGTGTTGGTGGATAGACAGAGAGAGATCTATTATAACTGTTTAATTATATCAGCGCATTTCAAATTAACATGTTCGGATGTGTAGTGCTTCCAGGGAACCACAGACTTCTCTCCCTCTCTCTCTTTGAGCCATGTGATGCTACATCTGTTTCTACCAATTCCCACAGTCTAGTAATTCTAACCTCGAGTTCAGCAAGTTGACCCCGACTGAACTTTCATTTCGTTGTTATTCTCAACTAACCAACTACTCATTAGTGGGTTTACTTGCCCAATATTTGACACACTTATCAAGGCCAAAAGCCACTTATTTCTAAATTGCTATATTCAGCCTTTCATCATAATGGCCTCCGTTCAGTCTTCAGAGACAATGGATACACTCTATGAGGGTAGCTGCACATGTAATTGTGAAGCAAGTGTTGCATAATATCCAACCTCACCTCTTCTAAGTCAGCACTGCTTGATTCCAGTGGTAAGGAGAAATCCAGGACGACTGGAAACAATGCCAAGATAAACGGAAAGCACATACAGAACCTGGTATTACCTAATAGTCACCCATTTTAGTACTGACCAGGCTCAACGTCGCTTAACTTTAGTGATCTAACGGAAACCGGTGTGTCAACGTGATCATGCCTTGATAGACATGATGACTATGTTCCTCTTCATTTATTGCGTAATTATAGCGGCTGCCATTGATAATTCTGAAATATAGAAAATATTAAGTCAAGTAATATTCCTGCTATAGTACAAATATCCTATGTCATCAAATACCTTACACACTTTTATATACCTCTGTTTTTAAGCTTAGTCATTTATTGCACTGACAGTTAGATTAAAACGCCAAATTGATATTCAAAATAGAAGAGCAATAACTTTCTAATATACAATCAAGTGTATACGATCGACGTCCTAAGGTTAATTAATTTGTATATTGCTTTGCAAAAGGACATCTAATTTTGGCAGCCTCGTAACTCTCGCTTCCCTTATTTTGTCCTTTAGTCCTCACATTCCATGAATGATGTTTCTGGCAAAGGGGGGGGGGATTACTATTTTCTGGGTCAGGATCTATCCATCTAACACTTATCGTTGGCTAGTTTTAACCTTGAAGTAGTATTTTTTTTTAGCTCCTTACATCAAGGGGCTTCATGCCTTGTCTGGAGCGATTTCCATAAAAAACAATAAAAAAATTCGCTATTCATTCGTATTCTTTCTGATTCAATGATTGTCTTTTATTTTATTATAATACATAGTTCTATTTACTCATAATTTTTATATCGTGGATAGACAATTAGGTAAAAAGGGTCTTTCTAGTCTTTTCAGGTCAATTTACTTCTGGGGGTTGTGACCCAATTCTACATTGTAAATTAAAAACAAAGCTCCCCTCCCCTTCTCTCAAACATACACATGCATGCACTGCGGTGAAGCAAACAAGTTAATGAGTACCCCCCCCCCCCCAATTTATTTTATTAGTAATTAAATTTCACCAAAATGCATTTCAATTCATTGGTACACAATTCAGCCATTTTATTCTTTTTTTAAATTGTAAATTAAAAACAAAGTCCTCACGACCACAAAACACACTGCGGTAGAGCAAACAAGTCAGTGAGTATCCCTGCCCTATAGCTTTTTACAAATATTTTTTATATCGTGGATAAAAGCTTAGAATTCCGGGTGAAAGGAGTCTTCCCGATTTATTTACTTCTGGGGGTTGCAATTCTTGGTTTCTTCAGTTTTCCAGGTCAACATTGGGACATGGGTTCCACTAGTGTATATATATATATATGTATATATATATATATATATATATATATATATATATAGTCTAAAGAAGCTTTGAGTCATTTTAAACAAAAGTAAAAAAGAATAAGAAAATGCAGTTTAAATTCCCAGAGAAACTAACCAAGATATTGCAGACTTAGCATTCATTGGAAAATTCGTAAATTAAAAAAAAAAAGGGTATTCAAGTATCTTACAGTGAAACAAAAACAGGGGACCTTAACTTAAGCGTGAAATATTCAAACGGGGATCATCAGTTGTTTACCATGTAACTTTTTCAGAGATTTAAAAACAGGACAGTTATAATATCCATGGCTCTCCAAAGGTACTGATCAAACGACTATATCCCCAATAATCAAGTGTAGAAATAATCCAGCTTAAATTTCACTAATATATACATAAATAAATAAATAAATAATAATAATACTAATAATAATATATTACCCTTAAGACTACCATGTGATATGGTAATTTACATATCAAATAACATTAATTATAACAATAATAACAATACTATCCAAACACTACACCCAAGAACCATTCTGCGATATGGTAGCTAACAATAAAATTATATAGGAATAAAAGTTGCATTTGAAAAAAAAAAGCTTAAGTACTTTAGGTACCAGGTAGGCAAGTAGATAAGAGGAAGGAAACATATATATATATATATATATATATATATATATATATATATATATATATATATATATACAGGGCGTTACGGAGCCCTCCAAAAAGAGCGCTCCTTTTTGCTGGAGCAAAGAAGAGGAGGGCTCATTTTATATTCAGTGGAAGTGGAGCGGGAGCAACTCCATTTGGGACTAAAGAGCTGTGGTTTTATCGCTCCGCGCTCCTCACTCCAAAATTATTTGATTTTTTTTTTCTTTTAAACATTAGTTTTTTATTCAGCACTAAAAAGGAAAAGAAAGTCTCAGAGTTATTTTTTAAAATCATATCTGGTAAATGTATATGAGATAGGGAGAGAGAGGGGGAAAGAAGGAGAACATTTGAAGTTCTCAGATTGTTACATCTATGTGTTAACTTTTTGATGGGACAGTTTTCTTAAGGTAGAAGACAGACAATTTGGCACCAAATGTCTTTAAATGTGCCAGTGAGTCTATAGATGTCTTTGAAGTTATTTTCTTATAGATTTGAAGGATGTTTATTGCTGTTTGGTTAAATAAGCCAATTTTTCTTTTAATTCGTGTTTTTAAATAAAGAATTTTAGGTTCAATTATACTATAGGGGCCGTTGGATTTTCTCGCCCATTTCGCTCGGTATTCACCCAAATGTTCGATAAATCGATTTTGGAGTGAAATGGTATATTTATTTTTTAGCATATATCAAATTGAACTTTTATGCCACATTTTTACCCGTCGTCTTTTGGGCGACATTTTTTGTTATTCTTAAATTCACAACTAGTTTGTTTTTAAATTCGTTAAATTCCGTTAAAACTTGTTCAAAGAATGTTCAAAATTTTTTTTTGTGTGTAATAAAATGTTAAAGCAGTAAAAAATATCTTTAGTCTAAAGTAAAAATATTTATTTAGTCCAATGAAAAAAACAATAAAAAACAACATGGCCGCCAGCGATTAAAACCTGGAATTAAAGTTAGATTCTCAACACTTTAAAAAGTAAATGAGAATTTTATTTCAGGACCAAAAATACGATTAAGACCAACAATCAGTTTCATCCAAAATTTGGCCGAATACCAAGCGAAATGAGCGAAAGAAAACAACGCTCCCTATTTTACAATTACACTGATATTTAAACTTAATTAAAGAAAATATCTTAAATTTTAATTTAAAAAAGCAAATAATTAGACTTTCTGACTAATTTGTTGTTTTTTTAGAACCGAAAGTAGATTAGATATCTTTCTTTATCTTAAAAAATCTATTATCGAATATTAAAATTGTAAACAGTTTGCTTTTGTTAGAGATTTAAAATATAGACGTTTTCACCTTGTTTTTCAAATTTTTAATTTTAATAAATGTTTTTGCCCGACCTAGGAAAACTTGTTCCAGTTAATTTTTTTTTGGGGGGGGGGGGGGGGGGGGGATTTGATCCGATATTTTTTCAGCTCCCAAGGTCTAGGCCAGATATTTTGTATGAAATTTTAAGACATTAAATGGATCTCTGAATTGTTTATTGACAATTTACTGATATTTTTTGGGCAACTTATGAAAAATATTTTTTTATTCCATGTTTAAAAATAAACTTCATTGGGTTTTTTTCGCCCCAAAATGTACTATAGAAAAAAATGGATGAATCGATTTGTTTGAAAGTACTTGCGCATTATACAATATAGTTACGTTCGTAAAACAAACAAATATTAAACAACAACACGACGAGTAATATTGCCCTGACTGTCTCTCCTCTATCAGAGAAATGTTTTCTTTAAAAAGAAAATAATCACTAATAATGTTTAAAAGTAAAACTTTATTTACTTAAAATAACTCTAAATTCCCTTCCAAAATAAATAGAAAATGTTCCTTTCCTGAAAAAATAGGTTGTTAATGTAATGAAAATTAAAATTGTTTTAAAATACTTCAGGGATTTTTCTATTTATATTTTATACCTAAGGAAACGAAAATTTACGTATTCCTCTACTTCGTCCGACATGTTCTCATATAACTATCAAAATATTATCGAGATTTTGTCAAATATTATCTTACGGTCTTACACTTAAAGTGACATCTCAACCCATATTGATGAGATCCTTTGACGCCATCCCCTATCCTTCATTGGCAGAATAGAACGTTATGAAAGAAGTTACATTTTCATTATGGAGCGCTGAAAAAGAGCCGCTCCTTTTTTATAGGAGTTGGAGCAGGGGCGGCTCCTTTTTGAAAATGGGGAACGTGAGAGGAGCCAGCTCCAATTTTGGGCGTTGGAGCAGGAACAGGAGCAGGAGCAGCTCCAAAAGTAGTTGAGCACGTAAAGCCCTGTATATATATATATATATATGTATATTTACTTGATTTATACTCTTCCAGTAGGTGAAACGTTGACAAATTCTGAGCTGTGATTTTGTCAGATTTTTTCTAATGGTCGAATGTGTATACAGATCGCTACACCTGTGTACGTATGTAACATTATACACATACACACACACACACATATATATATATATATATATATATATATAAGGAGTAAGACTACCAACATTTGTAAAAAGTTTTTTTCAAAATTTATGTTATTTTTGTTATTTTATCATTTTATAATTTTATATAACGCGTTTCAAGCGGTGGTCCGCTCTCAGCATATATGTAAATCCATTTGAAGAAATGTGTTTCGATTTAAAAGAGTGTTGTTTCATTTGAGGAAATGTGTTATTGTTTGGCGTTTTTGGCGAATGTGTGGGTCTTCGGTTACGTGCTTTGATATTTTTATACCTTTTATTTTAATTTTATTTTTTTAATTTTTATTTACTTTTTGCTCTGCTTTATTTTATATATATATACATATATACATGTATATATATATATATATATATATATATACACATATAACATAATTTATTGCCTTACTAGAGATCAATGACGTGATAAAAGCCGTCGATTCTTTACTATTAGCATTTTCGCTACACATATGCATGTGTGAAAAAAGACAAAAGGAAAAACAACTTAAACACAGGAATAAATCATAAAAAACGAGAGCTTAACCGGTTTCGTTCGGATCAACGAACGTCTTCAGAAAAAGTGAAGATTTTTAATTTATTGAAATAACGGCAAAAACATATGGAAAAAAAAAGACGCACAACAGGATGTTTTGAGTACGTGCATAACTATTTGAAAAATATAAAGAATTATGCAGCGCGTGCGACAAAGACAGTAAAATGGGAAAAGTGTCGGAGAAAGAAAATGAAAAAAGGAGTAATTTGTTATTCCTTTTGTCTTCTTTTACACATCCTGTCTCCACAGCATTTCATTTTATGATAGCTCGTGTATTTTATCCTCATATATGTATATATATAAAACATAAATTAATAAATCAATTAAATATTTTATTTTCAGTATTCTGCGAACATGGCATCCTTTATATGACAGCAATCTTGGACGTTTCTTCTCTGTAAACGTTTTTCTTTTGAGAAGGGGAGAGTTTCTCTCGATATATTAAAATATTTTCCACCATCCCGGATTCTATTAACAGTATGTGAAAGATTTACTAGAAAAATAGATGAGTGTTTAAAGAAAAATACTGCATATATTGTCTTCAATTATTTGTTTTTGTTCATCTCTTCTTTCACCGTTCTGTCTTTTTCCAAATTGCATACAGCCTTATTAAATACTTAATATATTGAACCAAACAACACCAGTATCTCAATAGTGTTCAGTCTGTAGCGCTAGAAGCCGTCCTTTGCAATTAATTATTCATTATTTGTGTATGAGTTGTTGTCTGCAGTGGACATGAAAAGTGTGAAAGGAAGACAAGCAACTGTAGGCAGAATGTCAATTCTCCTTCCGACTTACCAGCAAAATCAATGAATTTTATCATCAGAATAGTCCATGTAAAACACAGTTTGACATTTGTTTTATATGTTAATATTAAAAGTAGAGAACAAACTTTATATTTCCTTGTTTTTTTTTCTCCAGATCTTTATCATCTATTATATAAATGTCAGTTATTTGTGTGTATGTGTATGTCCAGAACTACAAAACAATGACCCACCAAGTGGGTATATTCTTGATCAGCTTTGCCCGGAATGAATAATATCTAAAATGTATAAAGAATATTCATTATTTGACCCTAAACTGGAACAGATTTCGCCTCTGTTTTCCAGTTACTAACTAAACTGATTTTCTTTTCAAGGAGTGAATTTCCCTATGCCTCGAGGAATCTATATAAGTGAGTGTGTGTGTGTGTCCAGAGAGAGAGAGGAATTGGGTGGGCGGAGGAGAAAGAGAGGGTGGGGAAAGGGAGGATGAAAATCAGAGAAATAGAAGTTTTAATAGAAATATGTTAAACGTTTCACCCGGGCAACGCCGGGTAGCCATACTAGTTATTATCTAAATGAATAAATGAAAAAGTTTGGCTCATTTCTTGCACTAACAGTTGAGTCAAACTGCTCTATTTCAAGTTAATTTAACCTTACACAATAGATGCACCTTCTTTTTTTATATACTGCTTATGTATATACGATATCAGTCGCAAGGTTAACTAATTTGAATATTGGTTTTGAAAAGGGGCATTTTATTAATTAACTATTATTTGTTCTTGTCTTTTTATTCAATGATTGTTTGTATTTTAATATAACAAATAGTTCTGTTTCACAGTATTGCTTTATTTCATAAACAAATATTTAGCATCTGTGTCCAAATGTTCATTTCTTTAGAGCCTCCCCTCCCCCGACTTGATTTCGAACAAATTGCGATCTGTTTCGAAATTGTAAATGAAAAGGCAAATTGATTTCTTTTTGCTTTTCTTTTGTTAATGTTCATCTATCTATATGAATGAATGAGAAAGATTTTGTTTCGTGCTTACAACAAAGTTGTGAATAACATGTTTATTATTTTAATTTATATTTCAAGTATTTCAATTAGCGTACTTTGCGAGGTGATTGCGAGCCAGCAAAGCCAGCTAGTTTTATCATAAAAGTTGAAGATTTTTTTACTGTTCAATTGCTGTGGAGTAAATATTGAAGATGCTTTCATCTGATACATCAGTGAGGTGATGATTTCATCACTTGTTTCGGGTTTTTCAACATCTTACCTGCTCAACCAAAACTCTGACCTCGCATATACCATTAATGTGAGAAATGAGACCAAATTTATATATATATATATATATATATATATATATATATATATATATATATATATATAGTCTAAAGAAGCTTTGAGTTATTTTAAACAAAAAGACAAAAAAAAGAAGGAAAATGCAGTTTAAATTCCCACAGAAACTAACTAAATCAAAAATAGTGCAGACTTAACATTCGTTGGAAAATTCATAAAAAAATAAAATATATAATAGTAAGTAAATAAAATAAAAAGGGGGATTAAGTATCTAACAGTGAAACAAAAACAGGAGACCTTAACGTAAGCATCTAATATTAACACGGGGATCATCAGCTGTTTACCATGAAACTGTTTCGGAGATTTAAAAACAGGACAGTTATATGCATGGCTCTCCAATGGTACAGATCAAACTACCATTTCCCCAATCAAGTGTCGAAATAATTCAGCTTAAAATGTTACTTATATATAAATAAATAAATAATAATAATAATAATAATAATCAAAATAATAATAATAATAATGATAATAATAATAATAATAATAATAATAATAATAATAATAATAATAATAATATACTACCCTTAAGACTACCGTGCGATATGGTAATTTGCATATCAAATAAAATTCTTTATAACAATAGTAATACTAGTAATAATAATAATAATATAATATATATATGCTTCCTTCATATGCACGCTTGAACTTGAGTTGAGCACGGTTCTGAAGAAAAGAAGAGTTCCCGACATATTATATCATGCAGAGTTTCCACCAGACCATCTTGATACAGGTATTACATAACATTGTAACATTGTGTAGGTAGACAGATATATGTGTGCTTGTGAAAAAAAAAAAATATATATATATATATATTTATACATTGTATTAAGGGTGAAACTATTTCATTTGTTCCACCATTATATGTCTTATTTGCTCCAACTTGTGTCTATCCGTCACACCTCTTGCCTTCTAAGTATCACATTTCTATATACAAGTAAACAATGCTTCAAGCAAACTACATAAACCTCTTATATATATGTGTGTGTGTGCATATAGAGAGAGACTGTTATATGCATTTTGTTTACATATCTGCCTGTATATCCCTTTCTCTTTATATATATGTATTACTGTCTGTCTCGCTCTCCCTCTCTCTTTCTCTCTCTCTTTCTAACTCTTGTGGTTACTTTTTTTTTCGCAATCGTTTACAATCGATTATCAATGATGGCTTTCGTTCAGTCTTGAGAGACAATGGATACCCCCTGTAAGGGTACCTATGCGTGTAATTGTGAAGCAAGTGTTGCATAATTTTCAACCTCACTTCTCCTGAGTCGGCACTGCTTGATTCCAGTGGCAAGGAGAAGTCCAGGACGACTGGAAACAATGCCAAGATAAACGGAAAGCACATACAGAACCTGGTATTCCCAAATGGTCACCCATTTTAGTACTGACTAGGCTCAACGTCACTTAACTTCAGTGATCTAACGGGAAACAGTGTTTCAACGTGATTATGCCGTATAAATAGATCTTACAAGGTATTTTGGCATTAAATAATCACCCAAATGGTTATACTGTAAACACAGCTAATATATAATTTAGTTAATCTTGCGACTGATATGACATATACATAAGCAGTATATAAAAAAAAGATGGTGCATCTATTGAGTAAAGTTGAATTAAATTGAAATGGAGAGTTTTGACTTCATCATTAGTGCAAGAAATGAGCCCAACTTTCGCATTTATTCATTTAAATTAGAAATTTCGATGAAAACAAATAGTATTTCTGTACGTTAAAAACATACGTGAAATATGGCCGTTATAAATAAAATAACCGGAAAACTTTAGGAAATACTTCTTATTGAAAAATATTAGCGTACACAGAAATTTACAGAAAATAATCGAGTAGAATTTTAATAAAAAATAAAATAAAATTATGTAAAAGATTAGCTATTTTACCTGATATAATGCCAATGGGAAACAATCAGTGAGTCAGTTACATCAACTAAGACAAAAATCTCAAATAAAAGCTAAAAATGGCGGACTCCGAATCGTAGTTGAATTTCTTAAATAAAAATTAAAATATTCGATTATTCTCTGTAAATTTTGGTGTACGCTAATATTTTTCAATGATAAGTAAGTATTCCCTAAAGTTGTCCTGTAATTTTATTTATAAATGCCATATCTGAGGCTATTCTATATCTCTACAAATCTACTATTAGACTATGTGTGGAGTACTTATGTCATATTTGGGCTGGTGAATCTTTGTCCCATTTGAGGGCTCTTGATAAGGTGCAGAAACGTGTCTGTAATTTTATTAGCCCTACACTTTCTTCTTCTCTGCACCCTTTCTACCACAGACGTGATGTTACTAGTCTCAGTTTTTTCTATAAGTACTATTATGACATGTGTTCTTCTGAATCGTCTGATCTATTCCCTACTTCCTTTGTTCCAGAGCGTTTAACTCGTTGGTTTACTGGTCTCCATCAATTCGCTGTTTTGATATCACATTGTAATACAGTTTCCTATTCCAGTAGTTTCTTTCCGAGAACTGCGTGCTTGTGGAACTCTTTTCCTGCTGACTGTTTTCCTCCTACCTAAAGCTTTGGTCTTTTCAAGACTAAAACCAATAGGCATCTCCTGTCTTTGTAATAATCATTTTTCGTTCTTGTGAGCTCCTTACATCAAGTGACTTGTCTGGATACCCCCCCCCCCCCCCGTGTAGGCCGTGGGTGGCGACCCGTGATGCTTTAAGACAGGATTCTAGTGGCTGAGCCATTCTTCTACTTCGGCCCTTACTTCGGCTAGATGGGAAATTGGAGAGGCCCGATCCGATCGATCGGCTGGTCATGTCAGATATCTATAAGTTAATCCCAACCCTATTATTCAATGTAATTTTTCAAAAAATCAAAACCTTTTTTTAACCTTTTTATTTTGTTTCCAAATAGATACTAGAAGGTGGTGGCTGAAGGTCAATCATGTTGAACAAAGAATATTACCAATGCCAAAAAGTAATGTTTTCAAAGAGTAATGTTTACAAAGACTAATGTTTTCTAAGATTAATGTTCCCACTCTCACTGTGAAATTTCCTTCTAAAAACAATTTATTCTGAGAAAATAAATAATTATCCTACCTATAGAATTATATTTGACAACTTCATTCGGTATTAAATAATAGATGGTTGATATGCCGTAAAACAAACCAAACCAGCCTTGTCTGGAGCGATTTTTTGGCACAAAAAATAAACTTTGAACATTCTTTTTATTATGCAAAAAGAAACAAGTTTTAACAGGATTTCTCGTCGATAATATTTTATTGCTACCAAGTTGTTAAAAATGGTGTCGACAATTTTATATATGTTCAAAATTAAATTAGAATTTTGTATCAGGACAAACAAAACGTTTTATGTTATACAGATTTAGTTTGTGTAAAAAAAATTAAAACTTTAGGAAAAACAAGCAAGTATTTCTTTCTTATTTAATATTTTCCTAACACGATAGGTTTGTCATCCATCTTGAATTTTAGTCTAAACAAGTTTTTGCATAGTTTTTTCTTCAAATCACTATCAGACTTCCACATTGAAAACGACATGAACAAACCCATCAGTATGCTTTTTTAAATACAAAATAATTACCAATTCAAAAATGAAATAAGTTAAGAGAAAAATTACCACCGTCATATGTCTACATATGGTGTGTAATCCTTCTCTTCGAACCGTGTTGTCTATCTTCTTAGCACTCACCACTGTGACGTCAGCAGAAAAACGAGACTCAATGGAATGGCCTTCTTTTTACGAAGGTTATGAGCAGAACCCTGTGGAAATTCCACGGTGCTTTCTTCATCAATCTGTATAATTTACTGTTAATAATAATATTCATTCAGAAATAATAATTGTCTGCCAGAGTTAATACTATTCAGTAAAAAATTGACTCCTTACTTTGTTCTGTAAAAATAATTGACATTCTCAACTAAATATTGTTTAAATAAAACGAACATGTCTCTTCTTATTTATTTAAAATTGTAGTAATTTAATTCTTTTTAAACAATAAATATTCTTTATCTTCTTACCATAAAAATAATTGTCAGCTAAATATTCTTCAAATCATTAAAACGAATGTCACTTTATGAAATGTATTTAAAATTGTACTGTTTTAGTCGACGGAGCGACATAATTTGACTTTGGAACAATTCATTTTAAAACGAGTAAAGTCGGAATTGTTTACATAAGCGACATCAGATTAATCACCAATCATCATCTTTTCTAATCAGCCGTAGCTAGACAAGTCGTGTGGATCTCACGCTAAGACATATGGAGTGGAGGGGGGGGGGGTCACCTTCTGATTACGATCTGATTTCGCACTTGAAACATCAGCTTAGTCAAAATCAGAAGTGATAGGAGAGTGCACTCGGCACTATTTAAAATGAGATGGATACACATCGCTAGCTTATGTGTGTTTGGACGAACCAAGTTTGAGTATGTGTTCCCTGCCTAGACATGGTGCACGCCGACCTGATGTCTTATCAGTCGCCATCGCTGTTAACAAAGTCTCTTAGCTAGTGGTACAAATGTGTTCTGCCGCTCTCTTTTTTATTCCTCGCTTAGAAACTGTCTTGCTTGTTTTCGGCTCTTGAAACAACACGGAAAACAGTGAGCAGCTCATACCTAGATAGATTTGGGGGGGGGGGGGTCCTACTAACCACCAGACGTAGAATTTTATTTTTCAGCAATCTCTGTTGCATTTTAGCAGCCCCAACGATGAATTTGTACATATATTTTTTTGTAGATAGAAAACGTCAAACCATTGAGTGAATGTGGTATTTTGGTGACTGAAACTAGTTTAGAGAATAGACCAAGAGGACGACAACAGACAACCATCCCACCCCACCCAATTTTGGCCTTGTGCCGCATCTTATTTTATAAAGAAAATTTACTAGACTGTGAACTTTTTTGTCAAATTTTAAAGATAAATAAAATCATCTTTGCTGAGCGGACGATCTCATCTTTTTAAATGTGTGTGAAAGGTGGTAACGTACGTACGAATATAAAATGCTTTAACGTATTATTATATAGATACATATATCTATTTATATAAAATTAGGTATGTGCATATTCTCTTTCTTCTTCTTCTTCTTCTATATAAAGTAGACTGTAACTTGACTATAGTAAGAAAATAACCACATGCACCATAGTTTACAAAACTCACCACGTTATTCACCTACTTCACTTTCATTTAATATCATCCCCAAACAGTAAATATCAGGGTATCTTTTACAATAATTTAATAAAGAAAAGAATTGCTCTACATCCAATTTTTAGTTATGCTATAAAAACTTTAACTGGAAAGTCTGTGCGCACGTGAGTGTCAGTAATATATATGTACTTTTAAATGAATGAACTTATCATGATGAATTATGGGATACGTATTCTAGACAACACGGTGAGTAACTTGGCTACATTATCATTGTTATAATTATTTTTTTTGTAATCTTTACCATTTAGGTGGTTTGAACCTCAAACCGCACCCTATCTCCAAATATGAAAAAATTAAAAACTAATACCATGCATATTGCCTATGTCCGTTGTTAGTTGTTTCGGTGGAAGGTTTCTCTTAAACTATCCATTTCCTCTTGATATGTATCGTTGTTACTACATATTGTCTTTGCTCGATGTTGTAGGCACCGGACAATTCCTCTCGATACACATATGACCTAAACCCCTGGTCAGTGCGAGTTATCAGCACATCTAGGAAGGATAATTTGTTGTTATGTTCTTTTTCCATCGTGAACTGTATAGATGGGCGGAGAGAGTTCACATGGTCCAGTAATATTTTAACGTCCTCCTGGTGAGTTCAGAGTATGAATGTGTCATCCACATATCGCAGCCACATTGTTGGCTGTAGTGGTGTTGATTGTAATGCCATTTCTTAGAAGTATTCCATGTATACATTGGCCAGTACTGGGGACAATGGTAAACCCATAGCTAGATCTCCTTCATGCCGGTACATATCAGATCCCATCATGAAGTATGTGGTTTCTATGCAGAAGGCCAACATTACCATTAGATTATCAATTGGGATACAAGTGCGTTCCTTCAGTGAAGCATCTGAAGTCAACCTATCTCGTACTACCGTCAGGGTTTCATCAGTGGGTACTTTTGTGAACAGACTCACTACATCTAGACTCACGATTTGGTTGGAATGAATGGGAGCATTGTTGATTTCTTCCACGAAATGAGCTGAATTCTTGACATACGATAGAGATTTGCCTGTGAGTGGAGTAATTATATCTACCAGGAATCGACTCATTGGATGACATGCTGAACCTCGGGCACTGACAATGGGCCTTAATGGAATACTGTCTTTGTGAATCTTAGGAAGACCGTATATGTGTGGTAGCTTGCTGTAATGTTGAACCAGCTGTCTGTATTTTGCAGGTGGAATTAGGTCCTTGTTTTTCCTAAGGATCTGTGACAGCTTCCTCTCTGTTTTCAAAGTCAGGTTCTTTTTTACTTTACAGTAACCACCTGATCCTACTAGATCTGCCAATTTCTTGCAATATTCCGCTCTATCCATTAACACTGTAGTATTGGCTTTGTCTGCTGGTAGTATTATGGTATCATCATCACTACGTAGTGACTTGATAGCCAAGATTTCTTCCTTTGAGACGTTAGGTTTTGGAGGATTAGAATTCTCGAGTGCTTAGCTTATCTCTTTGTGCTTTGGGTTTACCCAAGGCTGCCTCTTCTATTGGAGCTATCATGTCTAAGTATGGAATCCGCTTGATGATTGTGGCGATATTGAGACCTTTGTTCAGCACAGATTCCTCAGAGGAAGTCAGCTGATGTTCGCTTTTGTTGACAATGGCTCTTATTGGTGAATGGTGGACCTGGGGTCTTATGTCCTTAGATTTAATATTTTCCAACTTCTTTATTTGGCGAGATTTGACCTCCTTAAATTCATGCTTATACGATATGTCCAGGTATTCTTGGATGCGAGTTTTGTCATCCGACAGTGATATACTTTCCAGGAAGGGGGCGAGTTCGCTTGAGATTTCGGTTTGTAATTGATGTTACTTCCACCAGATGTTGTGGATTCTATCTCGAACGAGCTCATGTCCTACTCGTTTTGCGATCTTTTGTGTTTTCCTGGAACTGACTGGTAGTTTTAACATTAATCCTGATGGAACTAGCTTTAGGTCACGGCATCTGTATAGGAATGTAAGTTGGTTGCTCATTCTTGCCAGTTTTTGATAGAGTTTTTCGATTTCTTTCCATTTTCGTATTATTTCGGGTCCGTACCGATTTGATATTATGTTTTGGAATTTTTTGGATAAGGGTTGATAATTTGTAGAATTTGGTATATTCGGACTACTATTCTCATCTTGGGTGTTTTTATCACAATGTTTCAGCCGATGTAACCTCCGACCTTCTTCAGGTGTACCTTGTCCGCCGAAACGTTATGATAAAAACACCCAAGATGAGAACAGTAGTCCGAATATACCAAATTCTACAAATTATCAACCCTCATCTCAAAAATTCTTAAACATAGTTTATAAACTATTAATTTGTAAAAAATAAAACATGGCTTTTATGAATAAATTATATAAATCTCTTGGAAATGGGAAAACCATATAAATTTTAATCTGAAGGATTTCTTAAAAATATTCCTGATGCCTTTTTTTAGTGTTTTTTTTTTGATAACTAAACAAAAACAAAAAATAAATAAATGGTTTCACGGCAATTCTAATTTTGTAATATGTATGGATTCTTATATGTCTTCCAACTTGATTTATCGAAATGTTGAAAATATGTTTTATTTTCGATGATATTTTCGAGGCGATAGACACAACGCCATCTTTGAAGACGAACAATGAAGTCTTCTTTTATGTTAAAGATATCCTTATTGATTATTAGGACATGCCGTCTTAAAAATAAACGTTTATTCTTGAAGAAACCAAAAAAGGAAACCATAGAAGCCAAATAAAAAGGTTGCCCATCAGGCAGGTTCTAATATAAATTAGGAAATTAAAAAAATAAAAACTTGTATCCTGTTATTTTGCGAAATGTCTTTTAAATAGAATTATTTTGTCATCATTTTTTTTTTATCTCTCTTCATATTGCAGGATTTTTTTATTTTCAAAAATCTTATGGAGGGGCGGTAGAGATGCGATGTGAACACACGTGGAAAGTTTCTAGTTTGTATAAGCTATTATTTTTCTTATATACGGCAGAATCGCGTTGACGCACCGGTTCTCGTTAGATTATCGAAGTTAAGCGACGTGGAGCCTGGCCAGTACTAAGCGCTGGACGTCATCTTTCCATGAAAGGGATATAAATGCGGCTTGGGACCGCTTGTGAATTTGATATTCCCTGTAAACTTCCTCCTCTGGAGGAAGCTGGCATAGCCCGCTCAGGGCTGATACCACACCAGGTATTACCGGTTCTGTTTCTTTCTCCGTTCGTTTATCTTACTCTTTCCTTTTAATTTCTTTCTTTCTGTATCAAGTGGAAATGGAATGCAATCAAATCTATAGCTTTATGCTATGTCTGCTCTCGAAACTAAAAAAAAAAAACATGAAGCATCATTTCACATAAAGGTGTTAACTTCACATTTTTCAACTATCAGACCATGTATGGAGTACTGTTGTTATATTTGGGCTGGTGAATCTCTGTCGTATTTGAGCGTTCTTGATAAGGTGCAGAAACGTATCTGTAATTTGATTGGCACCACCCTTTCTTCTTATCTACACACTCTCTCTCTATCATAGATGTGGTGTCGCTAGTCTGAGTCTTTTCTATAATTACTATTATGGCATGTGTTCCTCAGAATTGTCTGATCTATTCCCTGCTTCCTTTGTTCCAGCTCGTTTGACTCGTTGGTCTCATTAAATCTGCTGTTTTAATACCTCGTTGTAATACAGCTTCCTATTCCAGTAGCTTCTTTCCAAGAACTGCGTGCTTGTGGAACTCTCTTCCTGATGACTGTTTTCTCCGACCTATAGCCTTAGTCTTTTCAAGACTAAGCTCAATAGGCATCTCCTGTCTTTGTGATAATCATTTTTTGTTCTTGTTAGCTCTTTACATCTAGTAGCTTCATGTCTTGTCTGGAGCGATTTACATTAAAAACAAATTTTTTTTAAATCAATAGCTTCGTGCTTTGTCTTCTCACGAAATTTAAAAAAAAACATCATTTCACATAAAAGTGTTAATACGACATTTTTTAACCAATAAAAATGATTCCCACTCGTTCGAAACATTTCTCTTAACAAGCCGGTGTGAAATACTAATTCTTAATAAAAGCAAACAACTCAACAACCGAAGACGCAGAGAGAGAGAGAGAGAGAGAGAGAGAGACAGACAGACAGACAGACAGAGACAAGACAGAACGCAGCACAACATTTTGTTTACCCCATCCCGTGCCCTTCGATGCTAGAGGAAGCAATTTAATACTCAATTAATACACACATATTCACACACTGACAAAGGCCGCATGTGCACAATGTCTCCTGAACTAACAGCATATTCACACTGACAGAAAACAAACATATAGACTGTTGTGACCTTGAAGGTCAAATAAATAATAAGACAACACAGTGGTATATTTACAAGAGTGTGTATTTACAGAAGTACAGAATAGTATGTTGCAGAAAGACTGCTCTGAGACTGCCTACACACTTGACGTAATCTCCTTGATACATAGTGTCTGGAAGATTCCATTTAGTCACGAATAGGGCAGATCACCATCACAGCATAACATAGACATACATACTTCTCACATTCGTGTCTTCTTCCACACTGTGAACATTCTACAAACACGAGAACTTTTAACTTTTTTTAAACGAATAATTTTATCAATCAAAATATCTTTCACACTACTGTAAATTTGTTAATATATAAATATGTTTTGATTATTAAGCATAATTTTTTTCATTCACAAAACTCTTTTGGTGAATTTAGCACTTGCTAAATGGTGACCCTTGATTCACAACAATAATTTTCATCCATTTTTCTCATTTGCGATTTACAACATTTTGTCAGCATGGATGTTGGTACATCACCAAAGATGCGACAAACAAAAAGGTGGCTGGTTACTTTTAATACGTCTAAAACAAAGCTTCTCTCCTTTCACAACAAGCACTCGGATCCTCACTTTGCCCAAATCGAAATGAATCGCTTTCTCTTTGATGAAGCCCCCTGCTTTGATAAGCTTCTAGGACTGACCTTTACTCCAGAACTGAAATGGAAGATTTACATCAGATCTGTTGTTAAGGTAGTTGGAAAAATGGTTCAATAATTCTACTGCCATAGAAAGTACCTCACTCCTGATGCAATCCTCTACCTGTATAAGAGTCAAATATATCCTAAGATGGGGTACTGTTGCCACATCTTGAAAAGTGCCCCTCAGAGCATCCTCTCCTGCGTTGGCAGAGTACAAAACTGACTTCAAAATCTAGTGGGCGATATCCTCTTCTCTTCCCTACAGCTTCTTTTTCACAGAAGAGAGGTTGCTAGTCTTTCTCTACTCTATTGTTACTTTCATGGAAGGTGTTCGATTGAGCTCCAATTTATGGTCTCCCCCTGTAAAACATTTACAACAAAAACTTGTCTAGCTACAACCACTGTAAATAATTTCCTTTTCTTTTTCTGTGTACCTAAAACTAAACGGAACTTCTATAAGCAAAGTTACTTTTCAAAAACTACTCGTCTGTCGAACACAACACTGCAGGGCTTCTTCCCAGCTTACTACAACATGGTCGTTTTCAAGTCCAATGTTAAATTCTTGTTGAGCCGTCCTCTTAAATAATCAAATTCCACCCAGTTTCAACCATCGTTATCAATCCTCAAGGTGTTTGTCTCACCGTCGACCTGACAAACTCAGTAACCCTAACTCCTCGAATGGCCTTTTGACGCTGATAAGCGGTGACTTGTTAGTACATTAAAAAAAATCGTCTATATCACATCCAAGTCAGGATCCACGCTGCAATGTTACTCTATCGATC
>OY744516.1:70497047-70532047 GCA_963556195.1 Sepiola atlantica | reverse complement strand
GGCAGACTTCAAAGCTGTGTGAATCAAGAAGGAAAAATGTTTTTACTGTCCACCTACTTTTGGCTCATGAGATCTCAGTTATAATAGCTGTTGATCTATAACATCGACATGCCAGTGTCACAGATTTTGTACATGTCTG
Organism: Sepiola atlantica; assembly: GCA_963556195.1. Classification (NCBI taxonomy): domain Eukaryota; kingdom Metazoa; phylum Mollusca; class Cephalopoda; order Sepiida; family Sepiolidae; genus Sepiola; species Sepiola atlantica. Next base: position 70,531,908 of record OY744516.1, on the reverse strand, counting down.
TGTAAATAAAAATAATCATATATATATATATATATATATATATATATGAAGATAAAATGCATGATATATCATAAAATAAAATGCTGTGAAGACAGGTTGTGTGAAAAAGACAAAAGGAAAAACAAATTAAATGAAGGAATAAATCATAAAAAAACGAGAGATTTTACCGTTTCCGTTCGGATCAACGAACGTCTTCAGGATTTTAGAATTTATTGAATAACGGCAAAGCATAGGAAAAAAGAGGAACACACAGCAGTATGTTTTTGGCATGTGTTTAATTATTTAAAAAAGAAAAGAATTATGCAGTGCGTGCGGCAAAGACGTTCAGATGAGGAAAGGGGGGGGGAGAAAGGAAAAAAGAAGACAAAAAAAGGAAGAAAAATAGAGACAGGGATGAAATGCAGTAAAAAATTAGTAATACTTTAACCGCTGCATAATTCTTTTCTTTTTTAAATAGTTAAACACGTGCTAAAAACATCTTGTTGTGCGTTCCTTTTTTTTCCTATGTTTTGCCGTTATTCAATAAATTCCAAAATTTTCACTTTTTCTGAAGACGTTCGTTTATCCCAACGAAACCGGTAAAATCTCTCGTTTTTTATGATTAATTCCTGTATTTAATTTGTTGTTTCCTTTTGTCTTTTTCACGCACTTATATATATATATATATATATATATATATATACACTCTACTAGCACTCTGGTAAGGTTTTCCATGTAAGGGTTAAAGGCGTTATTATTTCTTCTACTATTAAGCAGTTGGCACAGAGGAAAAAATTTGGCCTATGATACTTGTAGTTACAGTTTTGAAACACGGAATGGATATGTTGGTTGTGTTTGAACCACACTGATAAGTCATAATAACGACGAAACGGCTGTCTGTGGCTGACAAATATCTTATATATGTATACATGCTCCATTAGTAGATCGAAAACTCTGGTAGGGTTTTCCATGTAAGCTTATCACTAGTGTAGAATCTAAACAAAGGTAACAGGGTTAAAGGCATTATTATTTTTCTTACTACAAAGGGATCGGCATATTTATTTTTATGTACTAACGAGTCACCGCTTATCAAGGCCCAAAGGCCACTCGAGGATAAGGGTTAATGAGTTTGTCAGATGGACGGTGAGACAACATCATGACGATTGGAATTTGATTATTTAAGCAAATAGCTCAACAAAAATTTAACATTGGACTTGAAAACAGCCATGTTGTAGTCAGCTGGGAAGCAGCCTGTGGTATTGTGTTTCATAGACGGGCAGTTCTTGGAAACCAACTTTGCTCCTTGAAGTTCCGTTTAGTTTTAGGTACACAGAAGAAGAAAGGAAAATTATTTACAGTGGTTGTAGCTAGACGAGTGTTAATGTAAAGGAAAGATGTTGGATTACGATACTCGTAGTCACAGTTTTGAATCTTGGTGTTGATAAGCTCGCTTTCTAAGCCACACTGATGAGTCATAATAACAACGAAACACCAATATCTTTTGTGTGTGCATGCATGTATATATATATATATATTGCTAACCATTACATAGAATCATATAAGAATCAATCTAGTTTCTGTATTATTTTGTATCATTTGGATTATTCAGACTACTGTTCTCATCTTGAGTGTTATTCTCACAACGTTTCGGCCAATTTAACTTTCGACCTTCTTCAGGTACCTTGTCGAACTCGGGAATCTGCACGGAATTTCAAACTTAAACCTTTATTTAATCCACGGGGGTAGCATGCTCTTGTTCCATCAGCCATGACCGGGTGGAAGTCTTTAGTATTTCACAATTCCTAGTATCACCCGCACTGAGAATTGAACCTTTAACTTTCAGAAAAGTGTCACTTAGAACTGAATTTTACTTAGTACTTTATCCGTTATGCCACGGACATATTTATGAGTTCGACAGAGAGATTACCGAGTTCGACAAGATACACCTGAAGAAGGTCGGTAATTCAATGATTGTTTTGATTTTAATATAACAAATACTTCTGTTTCACAGTATTGTATTATTTTATGGATAAATATTTAGCATTTGTGTTCAAATGTTTCTTTCTTTAGAGGGACCGACTTGATTTTCAACAAATTGTGATCTATTTCTAAATTGTAAGTGAAAAAGCAAATTCTTTTTTTTTTACTATCACATTTCTATCGAAATTTCTAAAATTCTAATCTTTATCTATATCAATAAATGAGAAAGATTTTGTTTCATGTTTACAACAAAGTTATAAATAAAATGTTTATTATTTTAAATAAATTTTTCAAGTATTTCAAGTCTCGAACGTTGCAAAGCGATAGTGAGACGGCAAAGCCAGCTAGTATATATATACATATATATATATATATATGTATATATATATATATATATATATATATATAAATATTATATTATATTTACATACAGACGAAGTCGTTTCGAGCTTATGCTCTCATCAGTGCAAGGAAGTGACAATTTCAGACGGTCATAAGGCACGAACCCAGTTCACAAAGTCACCTTTGACTTTGCACGCTTTAGCTCTAACCTCTCGGTCATAGGAAATTGTCAGGTAATACGGAGAAATTAAGTTATATTTATGCCAATTGCAACGAGCGATAAACATCAAGACTATCTAAAGAACTCGACGAACCTAATCGGAGCCTCGCTTTGTAGCTTAAGTGAATATCTATTTTTTAATATCTCCCAACAGTGCTCAACTTTAATTTTCTTAAAGGGGTATATTCATAAATAAATATAAAATTATATTTACCTACAGACGTCGTCGTTTCGAGCTTGTACTCTCATCAGTGCAAGAAAGTGATAATTTCAGACAATCATGAGGCACGAACATGGTTCAGAAAGTCACCTTGTTTATTTTGTTTGCGATACTTTTGAACTTATTTACTTTTGAACGAATTCAATTATTTATCCGAAAGCGCATTTTACCTTAATGCTAGTTACGAATAATTTTCCCAGGTTTAAAATCTCGCTAGGTTCAGCCATGCTAATGAGTCGTAAAACGACGAAACATGAGTCTGTAGATAATTAAATTTTAAAAATATATACGTCGCTACCCATCTGGGGGCATCACATAAGTGAAGGGAAAATTATTCCTAACTAGCATTAAGGTAAAATGCGCTTTCGTATAAATAATTTAATTCGTTCAAAAGTATTGCAAACAAAAATAAACAAATAAATGACGTCTATAAAAAAGCGATATATTCCAGCACTAGCGGAAATTGGCTCAATGGTAGAGCTATAAGCTTCAGACACTGAGGTCCTGATTTCGAATCTCGCTAGATTCAGCCACGCCGATGAGTCTTAAAACGTATATATATATATATATATATATATATATATATGTAAAACTAGCTGTACCTACCTGGTGTTACCCGGGATGCAGTGAAATAATTTTTATTTTTATTTGTTTGCACATTTTTTAAACTTATAGTATCATAAAGTATAATGTAAATAAATAAATAGCGTGAATAAATAAATTACATAAATAAAGAAGAAGAAAATTTGAGAAACTTGGCAACGGTTGTACTTGCTAGTTTAAGAATATAATGAGATGGTAACATTTTTACTTTTGTCTCTAAATGTAAATAGAGTAATAGCTCATATAGCGTTGAGCTTGGAGATTGTGATAAAATTTTGTAAATTCCTTTTTTTTCTGGCGTACATATTTTCTAGCTGTCATACTGGTGATATGGTTCGAGGCTATGATTTCTGCTCGCGGCTAGTGTTATGATGATTCGTTTGATTATAGCGTAACGTTACAAAGACAATGGTACACTGAGCTGACATATGCAGATTGGCTCCGAGGTGACAGGTAGCTTAAGGACAATAAAGGAACGGATGAGAAAGAAATTACAATGAAGTTAGTTTGATATTGGAATACGTGATAAACAACTTGACCTTTACTGTCGTGTGCTTAATCCCGTCACGATGACCAATGCAGCCCGATACCTTGAAAGGGAAATGACCCGTGTAAAAATTGATTATCAGCATCAGTTGCGTTTGCTTAGAAACACCTCTGATGGAGAGAGGGTTTTCTATAAAACTAGTGTATACCCTGCATGAAAAATGACGGGAAAAAAATTGTGCTTCACCATGTTCGCACTAACATTTATATAAAATAACGTCTCAATTGGTAAAGTTAAAAGAAAAAAATAAGAAGAAAGTTAGAAAATAGAAAAAAAATGTTTTTATGAATATTAGTGCAAACACTGGCTGAGCATAATTTTTTCTGTGATTTTTGACGGAGGGTGTACACTCATATAATATATTACGTATATATATATATATATATATATAGAGAGAGAGAGATTTACTTCAACAGTGCTCAATACATGCGTAGAGCTTAGAAGAGCAATCAGCCTGATGATTTCCCTCCGAGAATGAAACAGAATCGTTTCTGTGTCGCTATTCAGCGTTGGCCGAGTGGTTCTAGATGTCGGGATTTGAGTTGTAAAATACTCGGAATCCGGGGTTTCGAATCGCATGACCAGTAGTGAATAGTCATATCACTATGCTGATGAGTCCCGATTATAAAGGACGAAACGTATACGTACATAGATGATAAACAAAACAAATATTATATATATATATATATATATATATATATATATATATATATATATATATATATGAGAGCAAGAAATTTCAATTGGCGGCTCGATATTAAAATAACATGACGCCAGATGGTAAACATCAAAACCTTTGCAAAAGATAATAAAGAAGGTATATAAAAGAAAAAACAGAAAAAAACGTATAAATCGGTATAGACAGCAGAAAAAAGGAAAGAAAACGTATAATGGAAATAGAGTGAAAGCGGGCAGGTGTTTGTTTGACTTCCATTCCCTTATTCATAAGGCAGTTTTGTTCTGGTCCTGGGTATGACCTTAAAAGACATCCAGTGGTGAGGCCTCGATTTGGGAGCTGTAGGGAATGTGGAGTTGCCCCTTAGTTGCCATTGCTCCCAGGTCCACTCTGGCCCGAAGTAGTAGTACCTGTAAAGGGCCCCATCTATGCGTTAAATAGAACCTACTGGCGCTACCAGATCAGACTGTCTGAAGTTATTGACTCAAAATGCACCAAACATTTATGTTTGTTTTTTTTTCTTTGCAAAATAATATTTATGGATTATTATTATTATTGCTATTATTATTTACTTATTCCCTAATATTTAACTTTGGGGTTCTAATCCATTATATATTTTCTCATTATTTATTTCATTTTATTATTATTATTGTTGTCATTATTATTATTAGAAGTATTATAAATTTATGTACATGTGTTTTTCTTTTTAACTGAAATCATTTGATATATATTTTTTTAAATAAGAAAATGTTGATGTTTTTTGCTCGATTTTTATTTGTGATGACTTGTAAAAGGTGCTGAAGAAGACACATATTGGAATTAAACCGAAAAAATATGAAAATCAAAATGAAAAATTCCTAATCGTCTTACAAATGATTGTACGCCTAATCATTGTTGATCTTTAATTCTTGGAACTGATATAAATAATGTTATAAATTTATTTTTGTCAACTTTCTCTCTGTCTGTCTGTCTGTCTCATATATATATATATATATATATATATATATATATATATATATATACTAGCAGAGCTACCCGGTGTTGCCCAGGTTAGAGTGTGGGATAGCATCATATGCAACATCATAGTAGGGAGAGTTTACTTTAACAACAACCTTGATGCTGTCAGCCAGATATCTTACTCACCGAGCTATTCAGATATATGTTAATACTTTTAAACTAACGCTAATTGATTATTTTATTGTGTAACATGTTTGAAAATTGTCATTAGCTTCTTTAAGGGGCAGCCAGAAATGCAAAAATACTTTCATTATGTTCTCATGCAAATTGTGCATGTGAATACAATTATATTGAAAGTACACTTCCTAGTATGTCTTCGTTTTTAGGGGCAGACATGCACATACAGAGAGGTGTTCTCCTTGATATATATATATATATATATATATATATATATATATATATATATATATATATATATATATATTTAAACACCCTAAAAAACGAATCCCCTCCTTAGAAATCCACAAATAACTACGGAGCTTGAAATGCTTCAAAATAGGTTTGTAATAGTTCCTATTGATAAGGCGACAAATAATATAGCTTTTATCTGTAAAAAATATTATATACAACGCTTATTGCTAGAAGTAGGAATAATAGGTAAAGCTTCAGATACTTATAAATTAAGTAATAGTAAAGGCGATAATATTATTATAAACAATACTGTTATTTGTGAAAAATTAGGATTAAAATTAGAAGAACAGTACAAAAAACTTCCATGTATGTATTGGATACCTAAAATGCATAAAACACCAGTTGGCGCCCGTTTTATTGTTGCCTCAAAAATGTGCATCACTAAACCTTTACGTAAGGCTGTATCTAAAGTCTTTAAATTAATTATAAATCAAATAAATAATTTCCATAAAAAAGTAAATTCTATAGTAATATAAACCTATTTTGGTTGATATATAATTCAGATCTAGTAAAAGAAAAATTGGATCCTATTAATTCTCGTAAACAGGCTAAATCAATCTCGACATATGATTTTAGTACATTATATACAAAAATACTACATAAAGAACTTATTAAAGAATTAGGTAATACTATAGATTTAGTTTTGGCAGGAGGAAAAGGTAAATACATAGACTTTGCAAAATCTAAAGCCGTTTGGTGTAAAACTAAAAATGGTAAGACGAGTGTGTCCAAAACTAGTCTGACAATGCTTATAAGTCACCTTATAAAAGAGAGTTACTTTCAAATAGGAAATAAAGTACTACTCCAAACAATAGGTATTCCAATGGGTTTGGATCCTTCTCCATTTTGGGCAAATCTATATCTACATAGACTTGAATATATGTATATATCATCATTAATAAAAAATGATATATCTAGAGTGTATAGTTATCATGGATGTAGGCGATATATTGACGACCTTGTTTGCATTAATGATAGCGATGAGTTTGCAAATACTAAACATTTAATATATCCTAAAGAGTTAAAATTAAACTGTGAACATAAGGGAACACGAGCTACTTTTCTTGATTTGGATATAAAAATTGAAGATAAAATATTTATCTATAAACTGTTTGATAAAAGAAATTCATTTCGTTTTCGTATCGTGCGGATGCCACATAAAAATAGTACTTGCCCTGTATATATATTTTACGGGAGTATTATGTCCGAATTTCTGAGAATTGCTCGTGTTACCTTAAAATTGGTCGATTTTATGCCCCCAATTTCTGACTTAATAATAAGAATGATTAAACAAGGTGGCGATCAAAATAAAATATTTAGACAATTAAATAAGGCAATTACTCGCCATCCTGATGCTTTTAAGTCTTATCAATAAAATCAAAATACATTGATAGAGCAAATCCAAAGTTATCTAAATAAAAATAAAATAATGTAGAATATGTATAAACGTATATATAACACATATACTAATTATATAAAAAGTAGAAAGGGATAAAGAAAGAAAGAAAGAAATGTTAAAAAAGTTACAAAAGAAGAAGAAGAAAGAGAAAAAATCGACAGTTAGCTTATAACGCCGATTAGAAACGCTGTGAGTTAAAAAAAAAAGAAGAAGAAAGAGATAAAAAATAGACGGTTAGCTTATGAACGCCAATTGTAAACGCTGTGAGTTAAAAAAGAAGAAGGCGAAAGAGAAAAAATCGGCAGTTAGCTTATGAACGCTGATTAGAAACGCTGTGAGTTAAAAAAAGAAGAAGAAAGAGATAAAGAATAGACGGTTAGCTTATGAACGCCAATTGGAAATACTGTGAGTTAAAAAAGAAGAATGAAGAGAAAAAAATCGGCAGTTAAGCTTATATACGCTGTGAGTGGGCAAGGAATCTTAGAATTTATAAAAGAAGGACTAAAAGTATATATATGTATATATATATAATTTAATTTTTTTTTTTTTTTTTAAATATTTTGATATGTTGATATTTTTTATATTTTTAATATAAAACTAAAACTAAAAATATATTAATCACCTAAAAAAGTAGTGTAATGGATTCGTCTAAACACTTTAAAATGCAGCAACATTTTTGTAAGTAACGGATAAATTTTATTAGACAAACGAACAACACAGGTAAGGAGGAAATTTTATTTTTTATCTATTTATTTATTTATTTATATATATATATATATATATATATATATATATATATATATATATATATATATATACAGGGTGGGCCAAAATAAGGGTCCTATCTTTAAATTTGAATAACTTGAATTTGAATAACTTCCACAAAATAAAAGTTAAACTCACCAAACTTTATGTGTGTGTAGACTGACCCTTCCGAGATTTTTTGAAATAAACAAAACAAATTTTAGCCGAAAAACACTTCTTAAAACTTACAAAAACTAAAGTATTGTTTTTTACACTGTTTTGAGTTTTTTAAGCAAAAATAATGTTTTCTAAATGAGGGTACGTTCCTTAGGGCTAATACGGCTCATGCTTGCTTCGGAAGGGGTACTTTACTTATTCTAAAAAATAAAAAATAAAAAATCAATAAATAAAAAAGTTATGAATTTTTAAAAATAGGACCCTTATTTTTGCCCACCCTGTATATATATATATATATTTTAATTAATTTATTTATTTTTAATAACTAATATAAGTTAGCAAAACATTTATACGGAACAAAACTTAGATTTGGTATACGGAACGTTTATGTTTTTGCCTTTTAAGGGAAGTGGGGTCTGATCAACTCTGCTGGGAAGCCATGAAATTAAATACTGTCTTGTTTTTAAATTCCCGAAACAGTTTTTCATGGTAAACAACTGATGATCCCTTAAATAATGTTAGAAGCAAACTAATATAATAACTGTAAAAACTAAATTGACTTACATGAGTGATTTTCCACTGAACGACTTGGGACTTAAGGGTTTTTTTGTTGTTTTTTTTGTTGTTTTTTTTTTGTTTTTAGTTTTAATGGTTGAGAAACTTCCGAGACTATATATATATATATATATATATATATATATATATATATATTTCATCAAACAGAAAACAGCTTTCAGTGGAGGAGTTGTGCCCCCGGGGACCATCTTAATATTATCAAAATTTGCTGAAATTTTAGAAATAGACGTCATTTTTGGTCATTTACCTATGGTTTAAATTTCATTTGAATCTAAGGGAAAACAGTTTTCAGTGGGGGGGGAGCCAGTGCTGGAGTGATATATTTCTTATATAGCCTATGCTCTTTACTGAAAGGTCAGTAGTCCACATGCCAATATTCAAGCAATTCTGTCCAGCGGTTTGGGTGAACATAAGACACAAAGATCAGGCGGACACACACACAGACAGAGTTACTATTTATATATATAGAAGATATACCAGATAACAGCAAAAGCTGAAGATAACTAGAAGGTAAACGCCTTCTGAGTTTGAAACCAATGGTACTGATGTTGTACTGATTTTCTGTACCATATAGGGTGTTCGGAAAATCAATGGTATAACTTTTGGATGATATTTTATATATGTACATAATGGAAGCTTTCCATAAACGTGGGCCCTGAAACGCTTGGTTTCTGAGTTATTTAAACAAATACTGATCAATATTCTTTATTGTAAACATCTAACGCATACAATGTTTTTGCATACATCAGAGCAACTCTTCCAAATGAGCACCCTCCACAGTAATGCAGGCTTCACAACGGCATCTCATGGAAGCACAAATACGCTGGTATAAGGCCAAGAAAGGTGGGAGATAGGTAAAGCCAGCACATCAGACGGGTGGTGCACTCAGGCACCACAAATGCGGCCTGAGCAGCCTCATTAACATTCCCGGTTGGGGCGCCTCAGGCGATTAACAATAAACCAACCGTTTTTCAATAAAACCTTCACAGGTTTACATCTATACCAATTAATGCGATGAAGTATGTGCTGCTGTGGTTCTAGCTGGCGATGCTCTGTTGGTGAAGAACATGCACCCGGAAAAGTCAGGATTTCCAACGTACTGTTCCGAGAACCAGTGGCATGACGTAACTTGTGCAGAGTAATCTGTTTGTAAGAACGCCTGTCTACGTTGTAAGGCTACGAACCTTGTTCCTGCAATATTTTCCAAACAATCGAATGAGGACTAGCCACTTGCCTTGCCACCCGTCGTGTGTTGATTTTAGGAGTATCCACTACACCATCGAGTATCTCTTCCTCTTGTTCTGGTGACGTTAACTTTAGTCATTCTCTATTGCCACCAGGAGGTTTAAAAGTTCTGTGGAAGATTAGAAAATTGATATACGAGATGAGCGAACGTGAAAAGGATGTTAGTTTGTATAAGCTACCCTCTTTCTTTCTTCGTTCGTTCGGCTTACTCTTTTCTCTTCTTTCTTTTTCACTTCTTTCTTTCTTCTTTACTGAAGGAATGGGGATTCACTAAAATCAGTTGCTTTCAACTAGGTTTGCATTGATGCAGCAAGGCGTCTGCAAAATTGTAAAAAAAAAACCTTTATTTCATATAGATATGTTAACTCAACATTTTCGATCAGTGAAAATGATTCCCGCTCGTTTGGAATAGAGTTAACAAGCCTATGCGAAATTGAAAAATCTAATAAAAATCTTGAAACTTGACAACCCAAAATTAGAGTTCTTCTGGACAATGCAACAGTGTGCTTCGACTCCCCGTGGAGATGACAATAGCAACAACTAGTGTCTAACTAAGGTGGGAGTGCACCCCAAGAAAAATGACGTGTGAAAAAGTCGCGTAAACACAACTGTTCTCTCTTTATTTTAACCTATCCCCAAAAGTACCCCCCCACACACACAAAACGGAACTTTGAAAACAAAATGCACATATTTCGAACGCCTGTGTCTTTTCCTCATTCAAGAATTTTCAACTTTCCCAGCAAACTTTACTCATTCAAAATATATTTTACAATATAAAAGGTAAAATTGTTAATATATAAATGATGTTTTATTGTAAACTCTGTTTTCTCTCTTGATTCACAACATCTCGTTGTTGGGTATAGCACTTGCTAAATGGTGACCCTTTCATTGTTAATATTCATAATTTTATCCATTTTTCTCAGTCACCATTTCACCACTTTATATTAATTGTCAACATGGTTTTTGGAACTTTCTAAAAACGCTTCCATCGTCATCAGGAAGTTTTTATTAGGGAGTTTGCATTCCCACAAAAAAATTCTAAACTCCAACGTAAAAAATAAACACAAGTAACCAGTATCTTATCCCTATAATATAAATGTAAAGAGAACAAAAGACAGATAATTGCTGCATCAGTTTATTTATATATCATTTACTGGCAATGTTGAAAAGACATAAGGTAAATCAAGCCCGTGAAGGCGGTTTCACACATACAGGTCCTATCTGCTGAGTGTGCACTGACTAGTGAAGGCGGTTTCACACATACAGGTCCTATCTGCTGAGTGTGCACTGACTAGTGAAGACGGTTTCACACATACAGGTCCTATCTGCTGAGTGTGCACTGACTAGTGAAGGCGGTTTCACACATACAGGTCCTATCTGCTGAGTGTGCACTGACTAGTGAAGGCGGTTTCACACATACAGGTCCTATCTGCTGAGTGTGCACTGACTAGTGAAGGCGGTTTCACACATACAGGTCCTATCTGCTGAGTGTGCACTGACTAGTGAAGACGGTTTCACACATACAGGTCCTATCTGCTGAGTGTGCACTGACTAGTGAAGGCGGTTTCACACATACAGGTCCTATCTGCTGAGTGTGCACTGACTAGTGAAGACGGTTTCACACATACAGGTCCTATCTGCTGAGTGTGCACTGACTAGTGAAGGCGGTTTCACACATACAGGTCCTATCTGCTGAGTGTGCACTGACTAGTGAAGGCGGTTTCACACATACAGGTCCTATCTGCTGAGTGTGCACTGACTAGTGAAGGCGGTTTCACACATACAGGTCCTATCTGCTGAGTGTGCACTGACTAGTGAAGGCGGTTTCACACATACAGGTCCTATCTGCTGAGTGTGCACTGACTAGTGAAGGCGGTTTCACACATACAGGTCCTATCTGCTGAGTGTGCACTGACTAGTGAAGGCGGTTTCACACTGCCACCATACAGACATTACTAAATATATCTATCTGTATAATAATACGCTAAGGCATTTCTTGTTTGTACGTACGTTATCACCTTTTGCACATATTAAAAAATGAGATCGTCCGATCAGCAGAGATGATGATCAATCCGATGTCGCTAAGGTAAAAATTCTGATTTTACCCATTTTAAAATGAATTGTTCAAAAATCTAATTCGGCAAAAATAGTACAATTTTTTTATAAATAATAAATTTCAAAAAGTGACGTTCGTCTGGTTGATTTGAAGAATATTTAGCGATGGGTTGTTTTTTACTTTGGGGGCGGGGGCTCATCAGAAATAATAATTACAATTTATCTATGAAAAATTAAATTAGTGACGTAATTCTACGATTTTCTATGAATATTTTAGAAAAATATCTAGATAAATAGCGAGTGCGAACACTGGCGAAGTATGATTTCTTTCTGTTATTTTTTATGAAGTGTGTACTTAAGTTCAATGAATAAATTACTGAAAAATTCAATAGAATAGGATAATTCTTTGATTTTTGTCATTAAAAATGTTTGTTTGTAAAGAGTAGTATGGTTGGAGTCGGGTACCACACATTGGGAATGGGCATACGACATTACCATCGGCACTGTTATCTCGACTAGCAGTTGGTTATATTTCTGTGAGCAATTATACTTATGTGTGATAGACACGTGTGTTATTTGCAACTTTTTTCTTTTTTTTTTTTGTAAGGAGTGAAAAGAACAAAAATGTGTTTACATATGTGCTCTGTGAAGGGAGAAGGAAAGTTGAAAGACATGGTCGGTAATAAAGTCACATTAAAAAAAGTCTCAATTTTCGCTACAAAAAAAACGTTGCAATCCATTTATAGTGACCGGTAACAGGAAAAAGTCACAATTAATTTATAGTTGCCGGTAATAAAGTCACAAGAAAAAGTCACAATTTATGATGACCAGTAATAAAATAACAGGAAAGTCACAATTAATTTATAGTGACTCATAATAAAATCACAGGAAAAAGTCACAATTAATTTATAGTGTTCTGTAATAAAGTCACAGGAAAAAGTCAAGATTTATAGTTGCTCGTAATAAAATCACAGGAAAAAGTCACAATTATAGTGGCCGGTAATAAAGTCACAGGAAAAGTCACAATTTATAGTGGTCGATAATAAAGTCACAGTAAAAAGTAACAATTAATTTATAGTAGCCGGTAATAAAGTCACTATTTTTCAAAAGAAAGGCAAGTCAAAATTATTGAAATAAATCACAATTTATTTAAGTATTGTTTATTATATAAAGGAAAATTCTATTTACTTAGATGTCTGTGGGTCCGGATAAAAGTTAAAAACTACCAGAGATACACTTACAAACCTGACATCATTGGATTCCGTATAATCCTGACCTTGTTATAGTAAAGAATACTATGATATTTAATCTTATTTAACTTAGTATTATATCTATTGTGTAGAAAAATACCCTTCCCAGCGCAGGTATTCTGCTAATTAATCATAAAATGAATTCACCACAATAGAACAGTTTTGCACCACTTTTATGTCCATTTACAAAAAATAAGATATATATGCTACTAAATTGTATGCCTATAATTCTTGGTCCAATTTTGATCAAAACCATTAAATGATTTTGATTCTAGGAAAATATCTAATATTTAGGGCTTAAGAAGCTTCGGTGGTATAAGAAGAAATTAAAATTCAGGGAATCTTGTTTAATTGATGTCTAATAACTATGGATCAAATTTCATGCATAATTTAGGGAATATTTATTAATTGATGTCTCATACCTATGGTAAAAATTTCATAAAAGTCAAAGGTATCTGAATTTTCATGAAGGGCTTCCAGTTCCCCTTTGCCCTCTTTGACTATATTAAACTAAATATAGCTCACATTACTCACCCTTATTAATTCATAGTGATCGGTTAATTAGTTTCAGAGTTTACTCCACACAAGCGGTGTTGAACAAGAAGAAATTGGTGAAAAATACTTGTTATATATATATATATATATATGCTAACTCTACCTACCCGGCGCTGCCCGAGATGCAGTGAAGACATTTTAGTTTTAAATTTTTATTTGTTTGCACATTTTTAAACTTAAAATAGACAACTCTCATTATATTTTTCAATTTAGAATGAGTTATCCCCCTTGCTGATTTGCACTTTTAGGGAATTATTTAAAAATGTTTCATATTAGCAGTCGTCCGGGTCGGACGAATTAATTTTAAAAATAAATTGTAGCTAAGTAAAACTTGCCTACCGTCAATAATTTTTCTTTCTCCCTCTGTTTACCTAAAACTAAATAGAACAATGCTATGGGGCTGGTTCACAGCTGACTACAACATGGTCGTTTTCAAGTCCACTGTTAACAAATTCTTGTCAAGCTGTCCTAATCGAATTCTCTCCATTCCACCCATCGTTGGTGTTGCTCATCGTCCAACTGACAAACTCATTAACCCTTATCATCGGGAGGCATTTGGGCCTTGATACGCGGTGACACATTAGTATATAAAAAAGAAGCAAAGTTTATTTTGTCCACTCAAATATTATTTGGGACTGACTTTAAAAATCCGACAAGATAACTTTATATGTTATATATAGATACTTATATTTAATCTATATAATAAAAGTGGACGTATGTGTGACCGGCTAGCTATAATAATCACGTTTGCTAAAAAAAAAAACGTATTAAAAATTTAAATTCTTCTTTTTGGGGCGATTACATGTAAGCAGCCTGAGAAAATATCGGCAAAGAAAGAGAAAAAAGAAAAAAAAAAGAATGGAAATGAAAATGAAATGTATTTATTTACAGGTTCCGTGAACGGCACACATGTTGACATTGGCGCCATTCTTCACCAGAAACAGAAATTATTTCTCCTTCAAATTTTACCTTCCTCAAGGTCCCAAACGGACATTTTTCTTGCCATATACACAAACATTACAGAGGTTAAATTGACACCCGACTGAACCTCATTTATACATGTTTCAAGTTTAAGACGTTGATATTTCATACTAATTGATATTGTGGTGGTCATCATCATCATCATCATCATCATCATCATCATCGATTCACGTTGGCCGGGTTTAAGAAATTGACTTCTAAACTAACCTATCTCTGGCCAGCTCTTTATTCATCCCTCTTTCCCTCAAGTTCATTTTTATCACTCCCTTTTATGTTTTCCTTGTCCTTCCCATGTGAACTGGACCTGCCAGCTCAACTGTTCTACATCTAATTAACCAAGAACTCTCACCCATTCTTTCAACGTGGCCATACCATCAAAGTCTACTCCTCTGCACACATCTCTCAGAACTATCCATATTTAATCTTCCTCTGAGGTCATCAGAACTAAGCCTGTCTTTAAGATTGGCATTACACATCCATCGTATCATTCTCATATAATTTTTCTCCATGCAACGCATGTCCTCAACCCTCATTGCCTATCAAACACATGTCTACTTATTTTATAAAATGTTTAAAAAATCTTCATACAATAAAAAATCAAATCTTGCTTGATGACTGTTTTTTCAAATTTATTTTGTTCATACAAAGGGTATTGTTACTCTAAATCCAATTATGTGCACGTGGGAAGGTAAAAATTAACACATAACTTTTCCAGAGTTTTCCATTTCTGAACAATTTCCATTTATGTTCCAAAAATAGTCATCATATAATTATATCAAATATATAAAGTAAAGCCAGTCTCTTCATCATTTCTTTGTTATCAATAGCTTTCTTCCTACAAAATCAATATTTAATTCTCGTTCGTCATTTTTTCTTGTGGATTGTTGCAGCATACTGTTAAGAAGAATAAAATATAATTGGATTTTATTCCCTCCAGAAAATAATTTGCCTGGGTCAGAATTATTTTCAAATGTCCACCATCTTAAAAAAGGGACATAACTCTGTATTCGTCCATAGAGAGTTACTTCCTTTTGATTGAAACTAAAAATGATATTTCAGGGAAAAAATGCCGTTTTTTTTTCCTTAATATTATTACTATAACAAATTTGGGAACCTATACAGAATTTTGAACTGAACCCTTTATTTAATCCGTGGGGGTAGAGTATAAATTATCGAGTTTGACAAAGATTCCTAAGAATGAAGAAGGTCGGAGGTTACATGAGCTAAAATGTTGGGAAAATAACAACTAAGACGGGAATAGTAGTCCGAATAATCCAAACAATACAAAATAATTATTATCGTGTATCTGACATTTAATCAATGAACTATTTAATTCGCTAAAAACTCCTAGTACAGTATAAACGTGATCCATCTATACACTTATAACTTACGAACCAGACAAGAAAACCAAAAAACTGTAGATTTCCTAAAAGTTGAAATGATAACAATTAAAAAAAAATGTTCATTCAGCATTTCTAGTTATAAAATTAAAATTTTACAAGACATGTATTTTTGGATTATTCGGACTACGTGGATCTTATTTTCACAATGTTTCGGCCGATGTAAGCACCTTCTTCAGGTGCGTTTTGTTAAACTTGGGAATCTATAGTGAATTTCGAACTGAACCCTGAATCGGGGGTCGATTGTTCTTGTGCGGTTAGCCATGACTAGGTAGAAGTCTTAAGTAATTCTTAATTATATTCTTAGTATGTATCTCCGTGTATATTGACCCATGGCACAACGGATAAAGTGCTAAGTAATAATCAGTTCTAAGTGACAGTCTCCTAGGGGTTGGTTCAATTCTCACTATAGGCAATACTTAATGTGTCCCTCGATGCTGATGGCATTCTTTATTGATTGTCATTGACTACCTTACATCATTTTCAAAGCAAATGGTCAATTCATTGTATAAGTATCACATGACACTGGTTATCGTTAGATCACCGAAGTTTAGCAATAGTGAGTCTGGTCAGTATCAGATGGGGGACCATTTGGGAATACCAGATGCTGTATGTGGGAGGACGTTGACTCCTTTCTGCAAAAAAATAAAACAACAAAACGTTGTTATCTCCCCTGAGCAAGATATACATGTGACTTGGGACCGCTTGTGAATTTAATATTCCCTAGAAACTTCCTCCTTCTGGAAAATACCGGCTGAACCCACCCAGGGTGAATGCTGCACCATGTACCAGGTATCACATGACATTGCATTAAAATATTTATATTTTAGAAAATAAATTAATAAATAGATTTATTCTTCCTATGGCACTTGCTGCTTCATAGACGAACAGGTGGTACAGGGTTGTCTCTTATCTTCTATGGATGGCCATGTACAGAATGTCCCAACACAGACGTGACCCATCTACATGCTGACGACAGACAAGAAAACTTTGGATTTCTTAAACGTTGAAATGATAACACTTAAAATGAGTCTTCATTCAGTATCTCTTGGTATAAACATTAACATTTTAAAAGACATAAAAGAGAATGGTATTTTGCTTGAAGTTTTGCTGAAAAATAGTAAGTAATAGGTATTAAGAAGGCTGAAGGCACTGTAGAGGACCGGAGTGGTAAGAGATGTTAAGAACAAAAACAAATAATCGAAGACAGGGCAAAGGTGATATCTTACAATTATCTATTTTTAAATCTTTCACATATATATATATCAGCAAGTATGGTATTTTAAGTATGGTATGGTATGTAGAGTAAATACCATACTTACTGATATATATATATATATATATATATATATATATATATATATATATATATGAAAGATTTAAAAATAAATAGATAATTATAACATATCAGCTTTGCCCTGTCTTCGATTGTTTGTTTGTTCTTAACATCCCTCATGTCTCCGGTCCTCTGCATTGCCTCAGTCTTCTTAATAAATATTATTTAAAAGACATGTACTAAAAGTGCATTTCGGCACTGATGCCATGCTTTATTGCCCGTCACTGTCTCTCGAACATCATTCTCAAACAAAAACGGTACCCTTATGCCATGGCGACCCATGCGGTGCACTTCACAGAGTACAGTGGCCTCTGGAGAACATCATCTGCAGGACATCATCTGGCTCCTGAGATCACCAGAACACAAACTTCTTGCTGTTGACCTAGTCAGTTAGAGAGAAATGGGCTTCATCACGGAATTACACTTATTTGGAGGTTTATACCTCCACAAACATTAATGATAATTCCATCTCCTTAGATGATTTTGAAACATTATTCTATTTTTTATCAATCTGAAAAGTACAAAATATTATAATTCATATTAAATGGGTCACGTTTATACTGAAACACCCTGTATATAATGAAAATTTAGTCCCACTCTTGAAGCATCGTTGAAATTTGAGTATGTTTAGAAGTTTAGAAAGCCAAATAAACAATGCGCTTCTTTTCAAAATAAATCATTATTTATTTAAAAACTTGAATTTTTGATGCAAAGCGTCCTATTCATAAGTAGTAGAGATTAAAAAAAAAATTTTTTTTTTACTTATTACTAGTGGCATATTGGTAATTAGTAATAGAATCCCTCTCGATGTATGTGAATATGCACTTGCTTTTCTTCATCTGTATACCTAAAATAGAACTTCCATGAACAAATTTTCTTTCCAAGAAGTTCCCATCTGTGGAGCACAATACCACAGGATTTATTCCCAGCTGACTAAAATATGGTCGTTTTCAAGTCCAATGTTAACAAATACTTGACAAATGTTAACAAATACTTAAGAGGACTGCGAACAGTCCTCTTAAATAATAAAAATTATACCCGTTTTTTCCAAATCCTCTGATAGTATTGTTCACAAGAAGAAACTGAAATTCAAGGAATCTTGCTTATTTTGTGTCTAATGACTGTGGATCAAATTCAATGCAAATCTGAAATATTTGAACTCTCAAATGTAAGGATGTGGGGCCATAATGATCTTTCCTTAAAATCTTTTAAAATACTCCAAAGAAACGGAAATTTGGAGAATATTTATTAAATGATGTCTAATACTTTTTTTTAAAAAACTTCACAAAAATCAGAGGTATCTAAATATTACTCAAAAGGCTTCCACACACTTTTTACCCTATTTGCATTAAACTAAAACTAAATATAGCCCATATTATGACACATTGTGCCGAACAACTGTGTTTCAAAATTCATAACGATCAGTTAATACGTTTAGGAGTGATTCCTGTACATATAAACATATAAACACATCAAACTTTATGAAGATAGAATTATTCGTCCAGTGATATCGTACGTGTTGATTTCCTAAAAAGACCTTCATGCCAGACATGGATATACGGAGTGCGACCGCCCTAGCTTCACCTGCCTTATCCAGTGTGATATATATATATATATATATATATATACAGGGTGGTGCAAAAGTCACGCATTGGTTTGTTTAGGTGATAGAAACTACAACATTTCAAGTAATTTACTAGGCTTTTCTGATAAATAATACATTTACTTGGTAATTTTGTTGCAGTAGGTTTTAAAAATAATATCCTTTAAATGGGCACCATTTTCGGCCTCACAAAGACGGGCTCTAATTAGGGCATTTTCCATTACAGTCCTTAGAATAACTGGCTCTAGTTCTTGGATTTCATGTCTGATATTGTTTTTAAGCTTCTTGAATCGTTGTAGGCTTGTTCACATATACCCTTTCCGTAAGATAACCACAAAGGAAAAGGTCAGGGGCTGTTAAATCCGGTGAACGTAAAGGCCAGTTAAAATCAGAAAATCTGCTAATTAAGCGCTCGCCAAACAATCCCCTTAAGAGCGCCATACTTTGTCAGGCAGTGTGGGCAGTAGCTCCATCTTGTTGGAACCACATTTCTGGGTTGTCCTGAACAGCTGGCCTTAAAAAATTTCAATCATTTGTTGATATCGCTGTGCAGTTATCGTCACAGCGACACCTTCTTCGTCTCCAAAGAAATATGGACCGATCACTCTTTCCGAGGTAACACCACACCATACAGTACATTTTAGTGAATGTAATTCACGCTGATGAACGGTTCTTGGATTTTCAATGGCCCATATTCTGCAGTTTTGCTTATTTACGAACCCGTTCAGATGAAAATGTGCTTCGTCGCTCATTTTCAGCTTATGGATGAACTCATTTTGTTCTCTGGCTAATTGCTGAATGTGAACAGCATAAGCTACGCGTGATTGCAAATCTGTGGGTTGTAATGCCTGTACCAATTAAATTTTGTATGGATACAGATGCAATTCACGCAAAATTCTTTGAAGTGACCTTCTGTACATTCCAATCTGAGTGGCTCGTCTTCGAGTTAAGGTGTCTGGATTTTCAGCAATGCTATCCTCAACGAGTGCTACATTTTCCGCTGTCCGTACTGAACGTGGTCTGCCAGATCGTGGAAGATCACTGACTGAACCCTGCTGCCGAAACCGGGCCACAAGACGATAAACAATTGTGGTCTGACTGGGAGATTGTCTGACATTATAATGCCGACGATAGGCTCTTTGGGTTAAGGTTATTGAACGATGGTTTCCGAAGTAAAGTTCAATCATTTTGGTTCGTTGTTCAGTGCTATATTTTTCCATGATAAATTATCAATGTTTATATCTGTAATATTCTGAAAAATAAGGAGAAAATTTTATTAAATGTGAAAGTTGTTACTGATTCAAACTAATGCGTGACTTTTGCGCCACCCTGTATATATATATATATATAAGTTATGAAAATATATTTATGGCAATTAAGCTACACAGATGCTTCTACTCACATATTGAGCACTGTTGAAGTAAATACTGAAAATTGATACAACCTAACGCTACTCACGTATTGAGCACTGTTGAAGTAAATACTGAAAATTGATACAACCTAACGCTACTCACATATTGAGCACTGTTGAAGTAAATACTGAAAATTGATACAACCTAACGCTACTCACGTATTGAGCACTGTTGAAGTAAGTACTGAAAATTGATACATAAAAGATTATATCTCCTTATACCACTTTATGTGGATACATGAAATAATATATATATATATATATATATATATATATATATATATATATATATATATAGGTTCAGAGATGACCGTTAGCATATCCGCAGTAGAATGGGATTGCCTAAATCCATGCTGTTGGTCAGAGCTTAACGTTTTGTTTATAGAGTAATGATTATTTAAGAAAGTCCAAGCCAACCTCAAAGATAAAGCTTCAGTTAACTGACAGGTGTCCATCACCAACAAATAGCAATGTTCTGGCATAATGATTACAGTTTTTGTTTATGCAATTCTAAAATAAGTTTCTCTCTCTCTCTCTCTCTCTCTCTCTATCTCTAAAAATAAATATGCAGACATAAATTGTCTGTCATAGTTAACGAAATATATATATATATATATATATATATATATATATATATAAATTGTCCATCATATTTAACGAAATCTTTAACAACTTTACATATTTTTCTGACTCTACGGTTGATTAGCCCCCACCTGGGGTTAATACCAACAAAATGAAGAAAAGGAAAAAAAGGAAAGTCTTGCTCTGAGAATGATGTGTTCCTCAAAAGTCTTAGCCTACAAAATGATTTTATTCATTTTAAAATTGCATCATGTTTTGGTTTTCAAATTTTAATATATATATATATATATATATATATATATATATATATATATATATATATATATATATATATATATATATATATATATTAACATATACACGTACCTAACTTTATATATATAGAGAGATATTAGTCTTTTTAGAACATGTATACAACTATTACTAAGCACAGGTAGCCAAATACAACTGGCACCCTGCTGTGACTTGACTCTTGTCTGATGACGTCGATAATCAGGGTAGTAATCTAACTATTCCACTGCGTCATCTTGGATTTATGATGATGATGATGATGATAATCATCATCACTTTCATCATATAATTAAGATCTTATGTCTAGAATCTTTATTCCAATTTTGATCAAAATCCATTACATGATTTTGATTCTAGAAAATGTTTAGAGAATCTTGCTTAATTGGTGTCTAATGACTATGGCTAAAATTTTATGCAATTCTGAAAGAATTGAATTCACAAATGGGAGCTTGTGTCCATATTATGCTCCCCAAACCCGTTTTAAATACTCCAAAGACACTGAAATTAATATATATTAATTGATGTCTAATACCTATTGTTAAAATTTCACACAAATCGGAAGTATCTGAATTTTCATGAAAGGCTAACAGCCCCTTTTTGCCCCCTTTGTATAAAATGATGATAATGATGCTGCTCATCATCATCATCATCATCATCATCATCATCATCATCATCATCATCATCATCATCATCATCGGGTTAGTTCTACGAATCCCGTGTATTATTCAATGAGATCTTAATTGTATAATATGTAAATAAAATCTTGCCTGAGAATCTTAATCTTAATGTTTTGTTGATTGATTGGCGATTATTTAAGAAAGTCCAAGCCAACCTCAAAGATAAAGCTTCATTTAATTGACAGGTGTCCATCAACAAAATATAGTAATGCTCTGGCATAATAATTACAATTTCTGTTGATTCAGTTCTAAAATAAGGAACCTTTTTAGAAATGGAAACTAGAAAACAACTAGCATATTTATGGACAGTATTTGTTCTGCGAATAGCAAATTTGCAGAATACTTAAAGGGTTTTATTTTGTTTGTTCTATTTTTTTTTATTAAATCCTCTTCCATCCTCTTTCTCTCCACTGTAATCTGATAGTGGTTATTATAAAAATAATTTCCAACTGATATCCGTAGCGTCAGGAAGAGTCTATGTAATGACACAGTAATTGTGTTGTATATACGTTCAGAGATAACCGTTAGAATATCCACAGTAGAATGGGATTGCCTAAATCCAAGCTGTTAGTCAGAGCTTAACGTTTTGTTTATTGATTGATGAGTATTTAAGAAAGTCCAAGACCACCTCAAAGATAAAGCGTCAGTTAACTGACAGATGCCGTTGCTAAAAAATAGCAATGCTCAGTTTTTGTTTTTGCTTATGCAATTCTAAATAATTCCTCTCACTCTTCCCCTCTCTCTCTCTCTTTCTCTATCTATCTATCTATCTATATATATATATATATATATATATATATATATATATATAT
Source organism: Sepiola atlantica (assembly GCA_963556195.1). Lineage (NCBI taxonomy): Eukaryota > Metazoa > Mollusca > Cephalopoda > Sepiida > Sepiolidae > Sepiola > Sepiola atlantica. Next base: position 70,508,819 of record OY744516.1, on the reverse strand, counting down.
ATATATAGATAACTTTTTTGATTTTTCAGTTCTTTCAATTTTTTTTGCTTTTGGACTGTCACTCAATACCTGGATCAATCTTCAATCAACCTCTTGGATATCTTTCCTGAATATGTTTTAATTTGTATGACTTGGATGGATTTTATAACTTTAACAAATAAGTTTGTTTTTGGCTTGATATATTTGATGTGTTATGTACTTTTATGTATTTTGTATATATTTTTATATATTTTCAAAGTGTAATTTTATCACCTGCAGTAACGTCACTGCGGTAATAATCCTCTGAGGAGAAGAAATATCTTTGAAAACTCATGAGTTAAGGACGTTGAGATACTTTGCCTGAATTTTGAATTCTAATAAAATTTAATTCGCACCTTATTTTATTATTGCATTTTATATTATGCTATATATATATATATATATATATATATATATATATATATATCATTTATATATATATATATATATTATTTATATATATATATATATATTATTTATATATATATATATATATATTATTTATATATATATATATATTGTGTGTATTTTGGCAGCATTTTCTCATTTATGCAAACATTGTTAAAAATAACAGAATTTGTCTGTTTAATTATACCTTTTTTAGGTATAATTAAACAGACGAATTCTGTTATTTTTAACAATGTTTGCATATATATATATATATATTGGCAGTCCTCTGGAAACTTTTACGGGCAGCACACTCAAATAAATTCGTTGCAGAAAATTGGGGATTAGCAGTAAGGAAAAAATAACTCTAAAAATCTGGACCAATTTGATTACTCAACGTAGAAGGGAAGATCTTTTTCGGTCTCATTGCTAAAAGGATGAGGAACTTTGTGCTAGACAATGGCTATGTAAATACCTCAACACAGAAGGCTGTAATTCCCGGTTTTCCAGGTTGTATTGAACATGCCACTATGTTGTAGGGACCGAATAAAAACAACCCAAAATAATAAATCAGCCCAACTTCACGTCATCTGACTGAACTTAGAAAACGCATATGACTCAGTAAGACATCAACTACTTCAGAAATCAATGCGGTTCTTTTTGGATTCCGGAAGACATTAGAAATCTCATAGTAGCGTATTTTAAATGTACATATATGAGATTTTCTAATAATAAATATTCAACTAACAGGCAAAAGTTGAATATTGGCATTATGATGGGATGTGTTATCTCTCCACTACTGTTGGTGTTGGTAATGGAGATGATATTGCATAGTGCAGAAACCAACACCAATAAGAAAAACATCCCTTCTATGAAAGCGTTTATGGATGATGTAACCTTAGTTTCAAAATCCAGATCACACATGAAACAACTGGTGACCCACTTACAGGAGCTCTTCAAATGGGCTGCAATAAAAATAAAGCCATCAAAATGTCGCACTTTATCCATAGTTAAAGGATCTTGCAACGAAACAAGGTTCTCCATCGATGGAAACGAAATACCGACAATCTGCGAAAAAAGCATTGGTCGCTGTTACTCTCTACCTCTGACTGATCGACATCGTTGGCAGGACCTATGCAAAATGCAAAAGGATGGATAACGTCCAATTGATAAATGTGACCTCCTAAACAAAGACAAATTGTGGTGCATTTACTTACCCAAGGTATCAAGGCCAATGCAGGTTTATGAGGTATCACTTACAAAAGTTGAGATAATGGAGCGCTTGATCAGTAAGTTTATAAAAAAGTGGTTGGGATGGGAGTGTCTAATTCCTTGATAAACGTGGCACTATACAGTTCATCAACGAAGCTTAAACTTCCAACATAGTCACTTGTTGAGGAATATAAATTAGATAAGGCGCGATTTGTCCAGATGCTGCGCGACTCTCGCGACCCACTAGTAAAGAACCATCCATAATAACTGGCCGAAAATGGAAGACAAAACAAACTGTAGAAGATGCAGAATGTGCCGTTAAGATGAAAGAAATAGTTGGCTCGGTGGCATGTGGAAGAGCAGGTCTAGGTCTCCACCCACAGCTTTGGTGGTTCAAACAATCACCTGCTAAGCAAAGGAAAATGGTTTCGGAAGAAATTCATCATCTTGAGGAAGCCAAGCGCATTGTTACAGCTGTAGGTCAGAGTAAACAGGGCGCATGGACCAAGTAGGAGAGAAATCACATGGCGCGACCTCAAATACATGGAGCCTAAAAAATTAAGTTTTCTCATAAAGGAAGTCTCCGATATCTTACCAACACCAGTTAACCTTCATGCTTTGGGAGTTAACTACATTCGATCGATGCAGAGCATGTGGGAAAACTGCCAACCTCAAACATATTCTCATTGCATGTGAGCATTCCCTGAGACGCTACACATGGAGACACAATGAAGTATTGGAGATTGTTGTGGAGGCGTCGAAGATATGTTATGAGACTGCCAATAAAGCTGTTACGGTCACGAGTAGAACGATTTATTTCGTTAAAGAAGGCAATAGTTCAAAACATTTGTGTAAAAATAGGCAGAAATTCTCATTGTTTGATGGTTGCACGGACTGGCACGTTGCATTCAACTAAGAACACCGGCTCGTATTTCCAACTGAAATAACGTTAACGGATCAGCGTTTGGATATTGTAATTTGATCCGTTAATTCGAAAAAAGTTTTCATCATTTGAGGCCAATTTTGACTGGACACACCAGCGCAAGTTGGAAAGATTTGAAGATCTACGAGAACAATGTTTAAGAAATGTCTGGAAAACCATTGTATTTCCTATCGAAGTCGGATGGCAAAGTTTTATTGCCAACTCACCCTCTGCGTTTTTTAACAATCTTGGTCTTCCTCCATCAGACTAGAAACATACACAAAGAAAATACAATACAAGGCATGAATATGGCAATCCCACAGAGTGACGACAATCCAACAAGGTCTTGTAGTATTGTGAGATACTGTTGGGGCGCTTGGGTTAGTGGTAATGATGCTTCGGCCCTGAAACCATGCCTGAACCCACAGTCATCACCTGATGAAGACTTTGTTTGAAGCAATGCTGCTATACAAGCAACAGTTATTGTCTAAACATTATCCCTCTTTATTCAAAATTAGTGTTAAACCACTCTGAAACAAATTAACTTTCTTTGAAACCAGAGGTCTACTTAACAGCAGTCAGACATTTACTGCACCAGTAGAATAAGGAAAAAAAAAGTGAAAAAAAGTTTTGCTCTGGATACTTAAAGGGGTTTATTTTGTTTGTTCTATTTTTTATTATCCCCCCTCCCCACTTTCTCTCGGCTGTAATCTGATAGTGTTTATTATAGAACTTCCAACTGCTATCTATAATGTCGGAAAGAGTCTATGTAATGAGGCAGTAGGGTAGATCACCATGGCAGTTATTCTATTTTGTATCAACCCGAAAAGTATATAATTCATATTAATTGGGCAACGTTTACACCGAGACAGACCGTATTTGGATGAAATATTTTCTTATTTAATCTTAATGTCTCATTATTCATTCACGTTTTTTTTTTTAATTATTTCTATGGACAAGACCCAGAAAGATAAAGCTTCATTTAACTGACAGGTGTCCATCACATAATGATTAGAATTCCTTTTTATGCAATTCTAAAATAATAAACATTTTCAGAAATGGAAAGGAAAAACTATGGAATCATAATTATGGACAGTATTAGTTCTACGAATAGGAAATCTTCAGAATACTTGATAGGGTTTTATTTTGTGTGTTATCTTTTTTAATTTTTTCTTTTCCACCCCGCCCTCTTTCTCTCCGCTGTAATCTGATAGTGTTTATTATAGAACTGCAATGAGATATGAGAAAAAGTAACGAGATATTTGTTCTTCCATAAATACAAGCTGCAGATTGCTTGCAGGGGAATCAGTTTATGTTGCTTTTCTCTCATTTGGAAGGTTTCACTTCCAGTTCGTTCAAATGGAAGAATAATTTCTTCTGTTTTTCTCGCTGTGTTTTTTAAACATATTTATCCGAAAAATATTTGTTCATAGTTGTTGCAATGGCTTAAATACATAAAATGGGTTTCAGATTTATTATTTTGATTCGTAGAGAGAGAAAACATTCATAATGATCGGTTCATTAGGTTAGGAGTGAGTCCTATGCATAGAAATCTATCTATCTATCTATCTATCTATCTATCTATCTATCTATCTATATATATATATATATATATATATATATATATATATATAGAGAGTATATAAATTCTATAAATTCTATTCCAAAGACCATGTAGAAAGCAATCCAAAGACATAATTTACATCAGTTTCTTTCAATTCTTTATTTCCACACTTCAGTTGAGATTTATCATTTACATTTTCGTCTTACATACAAAAACTATCAACTTTTCCATAATAATCTATTCGTAGACCTACACGTGTTTCTTTGGCGGATAGAACAAAATTACAGTTTGAAAGTATATCCGTCAGTCATCAGGGAATAATAGAAATATACAGTGGAGTTGTAGAAACAACTTATACAGCCCAAAGGCAGAAGAAAAAAAAACACAGTATGAAAAACGATGACGACTTCAAAAACCATGAAGCACTTCAAATTATGATAATTAATGAGGGCATGGAATAGACTCATGTGAACGAAAATGAAGGAAAGACAAATGATACCGCCACCCCCCTCCCGAAAAAAAACAACAACAATATTGAGTATCCGGAAGGAGTCCGACCACAATGATCTCAGTTAAAAACCAAAGAGGCAGTCTCCCAGGGTATCAAAGTTCTAAATAGAAAAAAACTCCGGTAAAGCTCAAAAGGCTAATTGGAAATATTAACATACATATATATATATATATATATATATATATATATATATATATATATATTTCTTTCTTTTTTTAATGAATTCAAATACTTGTAGTCTTCAGTAGGTAGTAAAATAGAAATTTGAAAAGGACCAGGTTAAGAAATTGTGTTAGGTCATTTTTAATGTAAACGAGTTGTTGTAGTACTGGTCTCCTGTTATTTGAGAAGGGCTTGGTTATTGGATGGAGGTATTAGTTGGGGCTATAAAGTTGATATATTTAAATTTTCTTTTATGCCTGCATGCCGAAAGAAATTCGTTTTTAGAATTTATAATGTTTTTACTCTTGGCAGTAGTGATTATCATAACAGTTTCTAAAGTACATTGTTGGCAAAACCTTGATCCTGGGGTATAGGACCCAGATATTTAAAAAAAAATCGACCAATGCAGGGAGTAAGGGATGTTTTTACGTTTAAAATTTTTTTATTAAATTAGTAAGTGAAGACCTTGCAATTTGGTCGTTATTACTTTTAAAAGAGATGTGGTTGGCTATGGACTTTTTATTGGGAAATCACTAGCCCATATATAAGTATATATTTTATATGGAGTGGTTATTGCATTGGATGTGTCATTTATAGTAGGAAATGCATCATGGGTCTTTGTGCTTAAGATCTGATTAAAGGTTAAGTTTAAATTGTTTGATAGGGAAACTAGATGAGGTAGAGAAGTTTGAGCAAGATTGCTATTAACTGGTAAAGAAAGGTGGTTGATGTTTAGAGTAATATTTTGGGTATCGTGATGCGGTAAAGGTTGAGAATGTGCAAGGTTACCGGGTAAGGGGATATATGTGTACTGGTGTTACTTTTCTGATTAGCGTTTCAAGGGAATTGCTTCACAGTGCAGGCGTACATAACGCCTCTATGTATACAATCATTGTTTAGCGGACATCCTCTAGATTTCTGGGAGTTACAATTATTAGTAAGAGCTACTGGGGGTATAGGTGTCTGTGCAGATTTAATCTTCTTATTGTTAGAAATAATAATAGTTTGTGCTATTTTAGGCATTGTAGAATAGGAGATTTTTATAGAATTTTTATTTAGGATAGTGATATATCTATGCGGATACTTAAAAGATTTTTCTATAATTTTAAAGAATTCTCTAGGGATATTAATTTTAACATTGCTATTGTAGGGTGGAATAAACCAAAGGTTGTTCTTTCTCCTTAGTCGTTCATGTGGTTTAGGTTTTTGAGGATCAAGTTGTTCTGGATTAAGGAACGAATAATAACATTTATTTTATTTGAAATCCATTGTTTTGAACAACTGATGACTTAATAGATATTGTATTTCATACAATCTTTATTCTCATCTTTTACTTGTTTATAGCTAACTTTATATATAGAGAGAGATATTAAGCTTTTCAAAATATGTATACAACTATTACATAACATGTGTAGCCAAACACAACAACTGACACCCTGCCGTGACTTGACTCTTTTCTTATGACGTTGATGATAATGATCGTAGTAGTAATCTGACTCATCCACTACGTCATCTTGTATTAAAACAGCACACTAGTCTATCTAAATAGCATCACATTCACATGGCTTCTCTTGTAAGTAGCTGATTCTAGAAAGAATTGGATAAATCAATGCCAACAACATAATCAATACGGCTAAAAACGTCATACGCTGTTGATTGATACACATAGATCGAAGTAAATTTATTTATGTATCATGCCTCTTTGTGGACCTCTTATTTTAATCAATAATCTTGTGTCAACTTAAACAAATTCTTTAAATCAACAATGTAAAGCTATGTATCATGTTTCAGAATTTTTGAGATGAGCATTGATGATTTCTATTATTTGGATTATTAGGACTACTATTCTTATCTTGGTTGTTATTCTCACAACGTTTCGGTCGATGTAACCTCCGACTTTCTTCAGGTGCATCCTTCGCCTTGTCAGCAGGGCCACAAATTCACTGACTGCAACCCCATGCAGAGGGGTAAACTCAACTCCCCCGAAAACGGGATCACCTCTAAGCCATGGATGACGACCCGTGATGCCTTAGGATGCGATCCTGATGGCTGAGCAGTCCGTGGCCTGGGGACTTGCAACAATCCACTTCGGCCCTTACTTCGGCTAAACAATTGGTCAGAGGGACCAGATCTGATCAATCAGCTGGTCACGTCATGCCCTAGTATCTATAAGTTCATCCCCAACTGTAATATTCAATCTGGTTCTTCTAAAAACTAAAACCTTACTTCTCCTTTTTATTTTTCTCACAAATAGATATTAGGAGGTAGTGGCTGAGGGTCAATCGTATTGGGAACAAAGAAGAATACCACTGCCGAAGAGTAATGTTTTCTAAGAGTCATGATTTCTGAGAATAATGCTCCCACTCTCACTGTAAAATTTCCTTCTAAGAGTAATGTTTTCTAAGAATATAAAATAATCATCCTACTTATAGGATTCCATTTGACAACTGTATTCAGCATTAAATAACCAATAGAGGGTTGATATGCGCAAACCAAAACAAGACTTCAGGTGCATCTTTTCCAATTTGGGAAACATCTAGTCGAACTTAGAAACCCATACGGAATTTCAAACTGAAACTTGCATTTAATTTACAAGGGTAGATTGTTCTTGTTCCGTCAATCATCACCGGGTAGAAGTCTTAAACATTTTTTAAATTTTTATCTTATTTAATATCGCCTGTAGTGAGGATTGAACCTACCACCTCCAGAGGACAGTCACTTAGAACTGATTACTATTACTTAACACCTTTATCCATTGCACAACGTTTCCATGCCCGCACTACGATACTAACTAAGGATAAAATAAGAATTGCTTAACACTTTTGCCTGGTCGGGTTAGGGTTAAAGATCCTCACCTGAAGGAGGTTACATCGGCCGAAACGTGGTGAAAAATAAGATAAGAATAGTAGTCAGAATGATCCAAATCAGACAAATCAAGAAATTTTATCAGATATTCTGCTGGCTTGGCAGGCCGAGAGCAGACTCAAAGCGTTCACTGGAATAACAGTGATGGAGAAACACTTGAAGAGCTACATCAACTCATGATAGTCCCATCGTGTGGTGTGAGATCGATAGACCGAGGTGGATGAGGGGGTTCCTATTTACTTGCTTGATATTTGTGAAAAGAATTGAGCTCGCTCGGTATTCGGTAATCTATCTATCTAGGAGTCGCTTTTGGATTTATTCAGAGGCCACTCAAGGCGCAGAAGTGCTCCTATCTAGACGAACCTTAAATGATTTACTACCCTAAGTTCTAAACAGATACTATTTAACTCACTTCCAATCCCTCTATGCCCCTATTTACTTGCTTCCCCTAAGAAGGTTACATCGGCCGAAACGTTGTGAAAGTAACAACCAAGATGAGAATAGTTGTCAGAATGATCAAGAAGTTATATTAGATGTTCTGCTGGCTTGGCAGGCCGAGAGCAGACTCAAAGCGTTTGCTGGAATAACAGTGATGGAGAGGCACTTGAAGAGCCACGTCAACTCATGATAATCCTATGGTGTGGCGTGACATTGATTCGTTGCACAACATGTCGATTCGAGCACTACAAGCGATACGAACTAAGGATGAAATGAAAATTGCTTAAGACTGTTCTATGCATATTTAAAGATATTAGTAACTAGAAACATAAAACCCCAACGACCAAATTGACTGAATTTGGCATTAAATCACCCAAAATGGTTGATATTCCATAAAAACAAACTAAATCATGTGACCCTTTAGGTTTCTCATTTCTCCTCTAGTCAAAGTCCACACAACACATTCACTATATTAGAAGAGATCAAAGTAAAGAAATAATCCAAATACTAAAACAACTCGGCTACGTATAGACATTCATATCCACCTGAAACTGATACATTTTCTAGACCAAACTTTCAAATCAAACAATACAATAAACACAATTACACTGTTAATCTTTAACAAGTACTAAAACCACCCACCAACATTGTTTAAGCAAAGTAGAAAAAATAAAACTCAGAATATCTTGCGATTCCAGCAATATAAGCATATTTCGATAAGTTGAAGATAGATTACCAAACTTCTATAGATAACAGTGGCTTCAATTGGAAACTTTAATCGAACACTAGGGTGCAGGTATGGGCCGAATTGTTCTCTTAATCTTGTCAAATTATGGTTGAACCGTAAAAATATTCGGAAGAAGACATATTTGGCATCTTTGAAAGTTCGTTTTATGTTAATTAACATATACAAGTTCTTCCGCTATAGCTTTAAGGCTAGTGGTTCTCAACCTTTTTTTAGCCTATGAACCCTTTCATCATGTATATGTATGTATGTATATATATGTATATGTATGTATATATATGTATATGTATGTATGTATATATATATATGTATGTATGTATATGTATATGTATGTATATATATATATATATGTATATTAGGGGAGGTCGATTTTGAAACTGTAAATTATCGCACTCGAAGAAAGTTGCCAAATAATGTCAAAAGTTACCACAAGAAATATTTTTCTTCAAAACTTTGTATTTATTTGAGCATTGCAACTTTAAGATCAAATAAATCGAGATTTTTTCTCACAGCCTAGATTTCACCGGTAGAAGTGTCGCCTTAAATTAAACCCGGGTTTTAACAAAAAAAAGTAATACATTACTTAATAATAAATATGTTAAAGTTTATTATTCCTTTTCTTAAGAAATTAAATGTACATATTCAAATTAAAAAGGAATAAAACACTATAATATTTAATTTTATATATAAATAATTATTTATTTACATAGGCGTTTTATTTATTGGATATTTTTTATGGTATTCACCGGTTGAAAATTCAACGAGCGAATTTGAATTCACGTGTTGATTGTGTTTACAAATTTAATTATCACAAATATATATTGAATTGTCGAGCGCTGGCTTATCTAATCCCACTTTCCCGACCTTTTGTCACACCTTACCTTGTGGGAGTTAGATAAATAAAAACTAGTTCAGCCAGGGTTTTTTACCCCACCAAATAAACCGGTATCGTCCGGGTCTTTGGGTCTGGATTCACGCCCGTCTATTGGGGCTTGTCCGTCCTGTGCAGTTCTAGGAGGTGCACCTCCCAGGTTTTGCCCTCCCTCTTTGGGGAGGAGTAAGTTTATTGCTTACTGTCTGAGGCGGCCCTACCGGGGAATGCCGACGGAGCTGCCCAGGCAATTTTTAAATTGCCAGAGTGCTCACCTCTCGAGCACTGGCTTTCTCATCCCACTTTCCTGACCTTGTGTCAATCTTACCTTGTTGGAGATAGATAAATAAAATCTAGTTCAGCCAGGGGTTTTTACCCCACCAAATAAATCGGTATCGTCCGGGCCTTAGGGTCTGCATTTACGCCCGTCTATTGGGGTTTGTCCGTCCTGTGCAATTCTAGGAGGTGCACCCTCCCAGGCTTTGCCTTCCCTCTTTGGGGAGGAGTAAGTTTATTGCTTACTGTCTGAGGCGGCCCTACCGGGGAATGCCGACGGAGCTGCCCAGGCAATTTTTAAATTGCCAGAGTGCTCACCTCTCGAGCACTGGCTTTCTCATCCCACTTTCCTGACCTTGTGTCAATCTTACCTTGTTGGAGATAGATAAATAAAATCTAGTTCAGCCAGGGGTTTTTACCCCACCAAATAAATCGGTATCGTCCGGGCCTTAGGGTCTGCATTTACGCCCGTCTATTGGGGTTTGTCCGTCCTGTGCAATTCTAGGAGGTGCACCCTCCCAGGCTTTGCCTTCCCTCTTTGGGGAGGAGTAAGTTTATTGCTAACCGTCTGAGACGCCCCTACAGGGGAATGCCGACGGGGCTGCCCAGTCAATTTTTTAATGGCCAGAGTGCTCACCTCTATAGCGCAGGCTTATCTAATCCCACTTTCATGACCTTGTGTCACATCTTACCTTGTTGGAGGTAGACAAATAAAACTATTTCAGCCAGGGGTTTTTACCCCACCTAAAATATTATATGTATTGGAGTTGATGGGAGAATGGATAAGGACACATTGATGTATAAGGAAATTGTGGATGAAAATAGACAGAGAATTATCAAAAAACAAAGGGACCAGAACACCATTGAACTTTTACAAAAGAAACACCATGTGAAAGTAAATATCTGACACAGAGTTCTTCCTAATAGTGGTGCAACAGGTGCTGTTCATGCAGATCAAGTGGTGGATGTTTTGCATGAATTCCACAGTGAGAACAGTATCAAGGCTATACTTGTTGATAACACTAATACCAACACAGGTTGCGAAGGTGGAATGGTTGCAATTTTAGAAAAAAAACTTTTTAAAAATCTTCACACAATTGGTTGCTCTTTGCATCATAATGAACTACCTTTCAGAGCCCTTTTTAAAAACATAGATGGTTGTGCAAAGAGCCCTACAACATTCAGTGGCCCTCTGGGGAAATTATGCTCAAATGATTGCCATGATTTACCCCAAATATCATTTTCCACTATTAGCAATCCTCTAGAGTCAATTTTTAAAATTGATGAAATACATGATCTTAGTTCTGACCAAAGACTCCTTTATGAATACACAGTAGGTATTTCTAGAAGTTAGGTTGACTCTAGATATACCTCCTGGAAAATTGGTCCTTTAAACCAAGCAAGATGGTTAACTTTGGCCATCAGGCTCATGTGTTTATGGACTCGTGGTGCATACCCACAAAGGCACACAACAAAACTACACTATGTAGTAAATTTTATTGTAAATGTGTATGCCACTTCTTGGTTTGAAATTAAAAGAAATAGTAAATTCCACAATCAGCAAGTGCACATTTTTAATATGACCCAGAGGATTAAGGAGCAGCCTCAGGAAATCCAAGATATCACATTTAGAAATATACAAGGTAATACATTTTGTTTACTGCCTGAAAACTTTCTATATTCCATGGTTAAATCTGAAGAGATTGAAGTAAGAGAAGCTTTAAAAAGAATTTTGGCCATTAGGTAAGTAATATTTATTCATATATTTCTGACTCAATTATTTATTCCAATTTATAGAATG
>OY744516.1:70417047-70492047 GCA_963556195.1 Sepiola atlantica | reverse complement strand
CAAAATAAATGCATAACCAAAAGTATTGTATACCAAGCCACAATATTTACCAAGGAAAGACCGAATAACAAGAAGTACTACGTGGGTATGACCTTCCTATATTTTAAAACCAAATATTATGACCACAAAAACATATTTAAAAACAAAGAACGTTCAATTAAAACAGCACTAGCACGCCACTATTGGGAGCTCAAAGAAAATGGACGCTCACCAATAATTGAATGGAAAATAATATGACAGGCCAGTACATGTAGAAATTTAGACGACCCGTGTAGATTATGTCTGAATGAGAAATTTGAAATCCTAAACTTTAAAGACCCCCAACATCTATTAAACTGTAGAAGTGAGATAGCAAACAGCTGCCTGCACAGAATAAAATGTACCTTAGGCTAACAATACATAAATAAATAAACAAATAAGTAAAAAAAAAACTAAACTAAACTAAAACCTAACAATTTAAAAACTAAAACCTAAAATAGAAATACAAGGAATCTAGAATCTTTATTACATTTTTTATAAAAATCCATAACATGATTTTCATTCTAGAAAATGCCTAAAATTTAAGGATCTTAAGAAGAAATTGAAATTCAAGTAATGTTTCTTAATTGGTGTCTGATGACTATGAATCAAATTTAATGCAATTCTGAAAAAAACTGAATTTACAAATGGGAGATTATAATGACCCCCCCCCCAAACCCTTTAAAATACTCTAAGGAAACTGAAATTTGGGAAATATATATTCATTGATGTCTAATACTTATTGTTAAAACGTCACACAAATCAGAAGTATCTACATTTTCATGAAGGGCTTCCAGTCCCTTTTTGCCCGCTTTGAATGAAACTAAATTAAACTAAATATAGTCCATATTACCCACCCGTATTCGTAGTGGCTGTATTCCAAAATTCATAATATCAGTTCATTAATTTAGGAGTTTATCATGTATAACTATATATGTATATATAAACATATACACATATCTGACTTTATATATATGCACTCCCTAAATGTTAAAATTTACAAAAAAAATTATGTGCTCATGTTACTCAGCGTGTTGTCTAAAATATATATATATATATATATATATATAGTTTATAGTAGCATTCCAATAACCATAGAAAAAATAAATCCCAAAGCATAATTTTCTATTCATTGTTTCAATTTATTTATTTTCATATTCCTACGAATACCTGTATTTTTTCTTCTATTTATTTTTTCCAAGTTAAATACGTTTTCTTACGCACTTTTCACAGCGAAATCAAAAGAAATATATAGTCTTTAGTTTAACTTTGCTGATCATCAAAGCAATAGTTCATTTAATAGTAATAGGAAAACATATTATCCCAAAAGCAGGAGAAAGGAAGAAGGAAAAAGTTTCAGAAGTCTTGTCAAAAATAACGGCAAGCCAAAATATATGAAAAAAAAACTCACTTGGAAAAATGGAGACAAAAATCCAGAACCAATACCCCTAAAAAAGCTTGAAATTTGAAACGACCTTTCAAACCGTCCCCTATAATTAATAAATATAAATCAATATATACCTAACTTTATATGGGGAGAAATCCATGTTAGTAGAGTAGCCACCCGAGGACGGTTATTCTGCTATAAAAGTCTTCTTGTATTAATTTAATTTTTAGATTAAATTAATCCAAGAAGACTTTTATGTCCCCTTTGGAAGATTAAGACAAAAATATATATGTTACTAAACCTTGTGGCTTGATCAAAATCCATTAAATGATTTTGATTGGAAGAAAATATTTAATATTTGGGTCTTAAACTTAAGAGATCAAATTAAGGGAATTGTGCTGTCAAATGACCAGGGATTAATTTTCATACAAATCTGAAATATTTAAACTTTCAAATGGGAGGTGGTGCCCATATTGTGCTTCTTAACAACCCATTAAAATGAAAATTTGGGAATATTTATTAATTTGAAAAGCGACCGGCCTACGAATAATGCTGCCAGCACGTGGCCCTGTTAAGTTAGCTGAACTTTTGGCGAATCTATCTAAGTTTTCTTACATGCTCTAAAAATGACTGGGATTTTTAAACATTTTAACTTGTTGTCTTATTTAATTGTATTTATTTTCTATTTTGTTTATTTTAGTCTCTCTCTCTCTCTATCTCTCTCTCTCTCTTTCTCTCTCTCTCTCTCTCTCTCTCTCTCTATATATATATATATATATGCTAATTCTTTTTTCTTAATAACTGCGGGGGCTCTGAAATACCTGACTAGTACACAGGCGCAGGATTACCTCTCTCGGTGTCTTGTCGGGTCATCCCTCTAGGAGAAGGAAAACTGATATAAAAACTGTGCTACTGACTTCTTACTTCTTGGCAGCAAATCGTTGGGGAGGGAGGCCTCTGTAGACCTGATCGACAACCTTCCTAGAGCTGGAGTCTCAAACAAAATATCCGGTTTGCAAACCTAAAATTGCTTAAAGAGTAGATGGGCTCTGCCTATCGTCCGGCTTTTGAACTCCTTCTTTGTCTATTAGCCAGGCGCAGAGGTACTAGCGCAGGGATGCCTCAAAGACACCAAGTGCTTGACCTTATTTCCTGACTAGGACAATGAATGCCGTGTCTCTTTCTCTCTATCTGAGCAACTTGGGGAAAAATGTTTGGGTCGCTCTTGTTCCAACAGGTTGAGAGTACATGTTAGATATCTTGTCTGGCTACTGTTTCCGATTGGTAGTGCAGGAGCACTAGCTCTAAGGTAGCGCTAAGAGCGGCTGCTCCAACAACAGTTGTATAATATCGTGAGTAACTGTATGTGCCATGTCGCGCATGGAAAGGGACCTTACAGTTATCTCCGGTGAGCTTTCCCAAGGTCACAACCCCCATGGACCAAGTCTCAACTAATGGTCTAGGTGTATGAGCTTATTAGCACCGAACAAGAACCCACTTTTTCTCCTCACTCTATCTAAAACCACCATGGCAATACAAAGAAAAAAGAAACAAACATAAACCAGACACCCACCAAAAAACATCTTTGCCTCAGCCCTTGAGGTAAGCATTCACAAATATCCGGGGGCTTAGAACCAACATCAATGATGTAGAAACCTTTCTCCTTGTAAACTTTCCGGATATCCTAGCACTAAATGAAACAAACCTACAATCCTCAAACCATTATGTCATGACTGAATACCTCCCACTCTACCGTAAAGACTCTGACAAGCATATGCATAGGCTAGGAGTTTATGTTCAGAACACTCTCCTCTTGACTAGAGAACATAGGCTAGAATAAAATGATCAAGCCTACATGTGCTTTAGATTAACCTTACAGCACAGCATTAGTTACTTATATTTCTTATCCTGTTCTCAACAGATGGCTCTGAGTTTGTTTGTTTCCACTGCACCTGCTGGAGGTAGTCTCCCTTTATTTTGAGATTATAGCTTATAATAAATAATCGAAGAAACTAAAACGAAGTACAATCACACATTTATTTACATTTGACAACATATAAAAACATAAACGTGACATTATACAAAACATTAAAGACATTAGTTTCTATTCACAAATAAGTTAAGGATATCTGTGTTGCATTCCAACCTTTTGTCACACGCACAGCAACCAAGTTATTACAAAACTAAACCCCATTAATATACACAAATTGTATTCCTACCTTGGTCGCTGCATGTTTTTCTTACACGCACTTCTGTATAATCCTTCTCGACTGATGGAACGTTTCCTACAAATAGGTTCTTTTATAACTCGAAAAGGACTAACCCAAGACAAGGACTGATAGAAGACAGTGGACATTTATTCAACTTGATCTTTGTTTACAATCACTGATCAGTGAGAGCGAGAGAGAGAGAGAGAGAAAGAGAGAGAGAGCGAGCGAGCGATTCAAATCACTAATTAATTATATTTTGTCAGCCTATCATTTTACATGTTCATGCACTGCTGGCCCCCTAAACGGACTGTCCTCTTTTCTCTCCCAGTTTCTCCTTGAGCCATATGATGTCATATACGTTTCTATTAATTCCCACAGTCTAACAATTCTCACCTCGAGTTCAGCCAGTTGAGCCCGGCTGAGCTTTCATTTCTTGTTATTCTCAACTAACCATTTAATATACTAGTGGGTACATCTCAGGAGTTGGATCCCTACAAGCTCAAGGATACATCTTAGTAGAAACAATTACAGTAATTGAAAGAATAAAATAGAAACATAAGAAAAATATGACTCATGTGTAGATTTTAATTAAATGTCTTATCATTTAGAAGAGTCTATCAGACATGTATGCCCAGTGTAATTATATATGTGAATGAAACCTGGCCAATGAGGCTTGGAGATATGTGTTGCATGGAGACAAAATATATGAGAATTATACGATGGATGTGTGCAGAACAGGAAACTTCGTTTGCTTGGTCACATTGAAAGAATGCATGAGAGTTCTTAGGTTAGTAAATGTAGAACAGTTGAAGTATCAGAGTCGGTTAACAGGAGACCAAAGAAAACATGGGGAAAAGTTATAAGGTTGAATTTAAGAAAAATAAGGATAAAGACCTGGCCAGATATAGGTTAGTTTGGAAGTCAATTTTTAAAAGGTGTCCAACATGTACAACAGACGTTAAACCGAATATTATGATGATGCTAATGATTATCTGGTTGTTAACTTTTTTTTAAACTAATAGGCGATACATCATTTGAATCATATCACACCCGGAACATAAATTGTGAAGCTCACCGGTTTGTTGTTAACGTTTAACAACCTTACATACGGCGTTCTCGGCTGTTTTGAAATTTTCTTATTTTTATCTAGCCTTTTGTTCATTGTCTTTGCCACCCGAAGATGATTCGACGAAAAATCGAAAGTACTCATGATACATATGGAACATTTATTAATATTTTTGATTTTGAAACAAAAAAGATTATTAAGAAAATCGAAAAAATAAAAAAGGTATGATCAACAATGTTTACTTAAATTAAATAACACTGCCTAAATACACACAATATATATATATATATATATATATATATATATATTATTTTAATAATAATAAATATTTAGATATTATTTACATACGTATACGTTTCATTCTTGCGGAATTATCAGTGTAAAAATAACCATTTAAGCCAGTCGCACGTTTCGAACCCCGGAAATGAGTCACAATTAACTCCAATTCCAAACACGCTAATCAATGAAGCTACCATAAATGCTTCAGGCGAGATGAGAAATAAACCCTATATATGTGTCAAGTAGGCGGACAGCTGTCGTCAGCCGTCATAACAGTGTTCAACAGAAAGGAACTTGCATTTAAAGCATTTGACGGCTTCTATTATTACTCATTATAGGGTACAGCTGAGACGTTGCTATAAATACTTATTTTAATAATAAATATTATCTACATATGGATACGTTTCATCTCGCTAAATCATCAGTGTAAAGATAACCATTCAAACTAGTAGCACGATTCAAACCCTGGTACAAGAGTCACAATTAACTCCAATTTATATCGCGCTAATCAATGTGGCTACCGTAAATGGCTACAGACGAGATGAGAAATAAACTCTATATATGTGTCAAGGATGCAGATTGCTATCACCGTCATATATATATATATATATATATATGTATATATATATATATATAAGGAAAGGAAATCAACATCTTAGAAGCACGGATCATAATGTATTAAAGTGAAATATTTTGAAAATCAAACAATCGTGCAATTTTAAATGAAAAATTCATTTATTCAATTTTTTTTTTCTCGCGAATTTTCGTTGTAAATACAACTTTCTCAAGCGAGACTGTCTTATAGTGTTTTTTTTTCTTTTCTTCCTCCTCATACTGGTGGTATTAATTCGCAATTCGAAAAATCGCAAAAAAAAAATTAAATAAATGAATTTTTCATTTGAAATTGCACGATTGTTTGATTTTCAAAATGTTTCACTTTTCACTTTAATATATATATATATATATATATATATATATATATATATATATATATATATATATATATATATATATATATATATATATATATATATATATATATACATATATATATATATATATATATATATATATATATATATATATCGGTGGAAATAAATGTGACTAGGCGTGCAGTTGCACAACACCTATTGAGAAGCCATCACTGAACAGAAGCCGTTATTTAATCCGCAGAACTGAACCTGTTATTCAAGAATTCTGTATTTTATGCCTTCTTAATTCAATTCCTGTGTTTCTGCGCCCTTTAAAGTCGTCTCTTATTTCCACTTAGGCAGCTCAAGAGATTGATCTCAGGACCCCCTTCAAGTGGAATTCACTTAAAATATAATTTAACCAATGCTTTAATCAACTCGGCCAGATGTCGGAAGAATCAATTCAGGCTGAACTTCTGGGACTTATACACGTTCGTTTCAAAAGAAATGACGTGAACAAAATTAATATTTCATGTCAGCTGAAGACTGCTTTGATAAATTATGGCTAAAAAACGTGACCTGTAGTCTTGACCTCTTTTTATCTGTGAAAACATTGTTGCAACCCTTATCTTTATATATATATATATATATATATATATATATATATATATATATAGTTTCGGAGGTTTTTCAACCATTAAAACTATATAAAAAAAACTAAAAAAATAAATTAAAAAAACCACTCTTAGTCCCAAGTCGTTCAGCGGACAATCACTCATGTAAGTCAATTTATTTTTTACAGTTATTATATTAGTTTGCTTCTAACATTATTTAAGGGATCATCAGTTGTTTACCATGAAAAACTGTTTCTATGTTTATATATATATATATATATATATATATATATATATATATATATATATATATATATATATATATAATGTATTTTTATGTAATTATTTTATTGGTGATTGCAGCGTTCGCTGTTATTTTGCTTAGATGAGAGATTCTAAATAGTAGTAAGCAAAAAAACAAAGAAAAAAAAACAATCACCAATAAAAATAATTACATAAAAATACATTAAATATTAAGGTGATAAAAATCGTACATATTTCTAGACAGGGCGTCTTCGTCCAATAATAAAGACGCTGGACTATAGACATCAATATCGAAGGTTCGATCCTTTGTCTAAGTTGACCATGCTGATGACACGTGTCCATGGATTACTTTTATGTACCTATAAAATAAATTAAAAAATATATAGAATGAATCTAGCTACCGGAACAGTAGCAGAAACTCACTTTGAAGCGAGCTGACAACAAAAGATATTGTTACCTTGTGGGCTTGTATATATATATATATATATATATATATATATATATATATATATATATATATATATATACTCTTTTCATGATCTAAGTTTAAGATCGGATTCTAACTCTGCCTGATGAGATCTCAGTTTATAATAGCTGTTGATCGATAACATCGACATGCCAGTGTCGCAGATTTTGTACATGTCTGTGTAAATAAAAAATTATATATATATATATATTCCCGGCTGTTTTACTGGTAGAATACTCAATTTCAGCCTCCAGACAATGTCGGGTCATTAGGAGATAATACGCACCGTTTCGGGGCTTTTTCTCTCGGCGGCTTTTTTGCGTATCGGCCCCATCACTGATGTGAGGCTCCATTATCTTGACCGCATTTCAATCTAACTGTTCAATGAAATTAAAACAACTGACTTTTCAACTTAGCGTCTCACGTGTCGTTTGATGATTCAGCGTCTCGTCTGTTTTTGTTTTTGTTTTTTAACGGCTGCGCGTTTTACGTCGTTGTTTGAAAACGATCTCTTATATCAAAGATAAAAAAATTAAATAAATTAAAATAAATAAGATAAAGTAAATTGCTGAATAAATAAATAAAATAAATATAAATAAATACTTAATTAAATAATATTCCTAACATTAATACCGAGAAACGATTAAAGGGAGAAAAATTATCCACATGGTTCAAGGGAGATAATTCATGAATAATTTTAGTAATTAAAAAAAAAAGAAAAAAAAAAAAGTTTTTCTCTCACAGAGATAACTATACAGTGGACACTTTCTATTATATCACCATGTGATATTCCTTTTCGCCCAGAACCACATTGCACATTGTTCAGTTATCTCGATGAGGCGTTTGCACATTTTTTTCCGGCCTTTAATTCCAAGCTGACTTAATAGTTGATACAGAGAGCCTGAAAGGAAACCCCGTGCTCCAATTTCAACGGCTAAAGGATAACGTTATAAACTTCACGGGTCAGCTCTCTCTCTTTAGATCTTCGCATTTCTCTATCTTATATGCGTGTTGTTTTTCTATCCGGCTCTCATAAAGGTACTGTCAATTCAACCAAGATGAGTATTTTGCTTTTCCTTGATGATAGAACAATGTCTGGCCGTTGCCCCTTTTCACTAATAACCTTGGGGTAATTATTGTGCCAACCAGGGAGATCTGCGGCTACCATCCACCAGCTATCTGGTCAAGAATATTTTGGCTGAGTACTAATAATTGGCCTGCTGTGCGCTTAGACCCGGTCCACATCTTCCCTCCCTCTGTAAAAAACTTTGGGCTGATGTTAGCTGCTTCGTGTTTTCGTGTTTCATATGATTTGTAATTGTTGTGGTCAGTTCATCTAGTACCCGGTTGTGCCGCCACATATATTGGCCATTAACAAGGGCCATTCTACACGAACTAAGAACATGGTCCATTGTTTGGGGCTTTTCCTTACATAAAGGACAGGTTGGGTCGTCCTCCTTCTTCCATTTGACGAGGTTGGTTATTGACGGAAGCATGTCGTAAGTTGAGCGCATTATGAAGCTCAACCTAAGCAGCGCCATATTCCAAATGTCACTCCATGTAAGGGATTTTTGGATAGCTTCTTCTCAGTTCGTCCATTGTCCCTGCTGTGACTGTTAGACAGCTTTTACGAGCCTTTTGCTTTCCTCCTTAATCCTTATTTCCTGAATGACCAGGTCGCAGCGATCTTTGACTGAAGCCGTGGACCATCTTTGGATGCTGGTCATTCCCAGCCCAAATCTTCCTGTCTGAGTGAGTCCGATGACTTCCTTGAGACATAGGTTCTCTTTAGCCTCAGTTATAGCGTCTTTGACTTACCACTTCCTTCCTGTCTGAAGAGAGGGTGGTACTGCCTTTACCATCGTGTCCTTGGAATCGTTCAGCATCATCTGGAACCTGACTTTCCCAGCTTTAAATTCCTCTGCAATAGACTTGAGCGGTAATTTTAGTTTGGCCCGTTTGCTATATAGTGCTACATTTGACAATCCTGGAGGCAAACCCAGCCATTTTCTCGTATATCTACTGATTTTTGCTTCTATTACCTCAACTGTACTCATAGTGATTTCATAAAAGAATTGGGATGAGCATGTGTTGAAGACACCATACCTTGTATCTACCTTGAAGTGGAGAGCACCCAATCGTTTTTAGACTTTCATCAACCGTTCTTATTGTTGCTTTAACCTGTTTGGTTTCTTTCAAGGTCTCATTGTACCATCGACCCAAGCACTTTATTGTTTCTTCTGAACGGTCGGGATTTTCTGACCACCCACTGAAAAGCAGATATCCCGGTGTACCTTTCCCTTCCTGAGAGAGAGATTTCTGAACTTCTTAGGCTTGAAGGTCATCCTCGACCAGATCATAAAATCATCCGTTATACTGAGTAACTTGTGCGTCTCAGCTTCTTTTGATGTGAGGATCGTAGTATCATCCATTAAAAGCCTTCAGTGGTGACATTTGGCATCCTCCCCCTAAGGTAGTAGGGGTTGCATTGCTTTCTGCTGCTTTGAGAATTATCTGCATCGCTAAAACGAAAAGTATAGGTGACACTGTACATCCCATTGCTATTCACACCTCAAGTCTGATCCAGTTTGTGGTGCAGTCGTTTGTAGTAAATCGCATATGGAACCCATCGAAATATGTTGCAAGCATCGTTCGTATTTCCTCTGGGATGTGGTACATCTGAAGGGATAGTTGAATTATTTGATGAGGCACGGACCCATATGCATTAGCCAAAACGAGCCATATGACATCCAAATCAGTTTTTTTAACTCTCGCTCTTTGGATAACCTCCCATATCATGCTTCTATGCTCTAGGCAACCTGCTATTCTAGGGACACCACCTTTTTGCACAGAAGTGTGGATATATCCATTTGAGAGTAGGTATTTTGTTAGTCTTGAAGCCATTACTGCGAAAAATATTTTTCCTTCCACATTAAGGAGTGAAATTGTCTGAAATTCATTTATGGCTTCTGAGTTCTGTTCTTTGGGTATATACACACCGTCTGCTTTCATCCACTGGTTACTGACATGAAGGTTTTTCTATGTCAATCTCAAATTCGTATGTAGCCATTTAAGCACTTTAGGGCATCTTTTGTAGAGTAAGAAAGGTATTCCGTTCGGGCTCGGTGCAGATTTATTTCTGGCTTTGTTGACAACACATCTTACTTCTTTGTGCGTTATTATGTTCATGTTGAACTTCGTATTAGGAATATCTGGGCATATCAGCTTGCTATTTTGCTCCAGTGGGATGTGTTGTTTGTGGTCAGAGTCTGTATGTTTTAAGTGCGTTTCTAAAACGTCTTGTTCCGCTTTTAGCATTCCTGATTTGGGCTGGTCGAAAAGACTCCTTGCGTATTTATATGGTTGTTGAATCAACCGTTCACACTCTCTCCTCCGTCTCAGTCGTTTTTTCCTGGCGCGTTCTGCCCTGCTGGGAGCGCTGTACTTGTCTTTGAAATCTTTCCAGATCTTTAGTAAACCCTCTTTCTGATCGGAAGTTGAGATGCGAAGTTGTCTTTTCAAAGGTTTCTTCTTGTTTCTTAAGTTTTCCCTCTTCCTCTGTCGTCTGTTTTTCTTGACTGGTGATTTAGTAGATTTCCCTTTTTCACCATACAATGCCATACAAATCCGGTATATAACATGACCACATTTTTCCAACCGTTGATCATATTTCTTTCTATCTAATTCTTTATGTAGTGCAGTGCTTATAGTATGGTCAAGCATGCACCATTCTTCCGAACTGCTGGCCGGTGGGAATTTTATCTTGGGAAGTTTCATCTCACTCTCTGGCGTAACTGTATTGATTTCCTCGGCACTGTAGGTTGCGTACTGGCCTTGGTTTTCCGACGTCTTATCTGTGATAACAGAGCGCTGCTTATGAGTCATTGGGTGAGAAGTACATCCCATTTTGCTTCGATGAATCTTCATTTCTTTTTGGGAGTTAAATTCCCGTTCACAGACGCATAGGAAGTCCGTATATTGTTATTTATTCGTTATATATATATATATATATATATATATATATATAAGGTTAGTGGGAAGGAATCTCAGCAGAGTGATCGATTATTAATAAAAATTAAAAATAAGAGCATAATAATTATTAATGTTTGTATTACAGAAGATCAGCACAACATCAGTAGTGGATTTGAAAAGCCAACATCGGTACTGGGATTTGAAAAGCCAGCTCTTTAGCGGAAGAGAACTCTGGCCAAACAAATATTGGCTGGGCAGCCCTGTCGGCAGTTCCCGATAGGGGCGCATCAGGCGACTAGCGATAAACTAATCCTTTCTCAAAGAGCGAGAAGGCAAAGGCTGAGAAGGTGGACCTCGTAGAGCTGCACAGGACCATACCTCAAACCGGCAGAGAACAAGGCCACACCAGCACAGCATGCCCAAGACCTGTTGGTCTGACTTTGGTATGAAATAGCCAACCTGGAGGGAAAGGCTAATTCTGTCTCACCTATGTATCCATTATTTGGACATGTTGTGCAAAAAATGTATTTGTTGCTGTTGGGCTGAGGTATGGTTCTGTTCAGTACTACGAGGTTCACTCTCCCAGGCTTTACCTTCTGTCTGAGAACGGTTTAGTTTATTGCTAGTCGCCTGAGGCGCCTCTACCGGGAAATGCCGATCGGACTGCTCAGCCATTTTTTGTAGGCCAGAGTGCGCTTATCCTAGTGTGCTGGCTTCTCAAACCTACACCCGACATTGTGTCTAACCTCCTGGTAAGAAAGTGAATAATATGTAATATATGAAATTGGGGATATCACAGGAAAAGTGTGGCGGTTGTATTAGGATGCGTGTATTTTGGACTGAGGGCAGGATTTGACAAGCTAAACATCTCGGTTTATTGTGCTACATGCTCGTGTTCTCATGCGAGTCGAAGCACGAAAAAAGTGTTAGAATTTCCTTTTGCGTCCATTTTTATATCAGCCTATTTCAGCGCCACCTATCATCGTGAAAGGGGAGATAATTGGGTCTAAAACGCCTTCTGGTGAATTTATGTTTAAATAAGTGTAGAAAAAGGTGGTAATACTACAACAATAAAGTCAAACACATCCTATTTCAAGTGAATTCAACTTTACACAATAAACGAACCATCTTTTTTATATACTGCTTATGTATATGCGATATCAGTCGCAGGGTTAACTAATTTGACCATTAGTTTTGAAAAAAAACATTTTATTTTTATTAGTTATTGTTTCGTTTTTTCCATTCAATGATTGTTTCGATTTTAATATATCAAGTAGTTCTCTTTTGCAATATTGTTTTATTTCCTGGACAAATATTTAGTATTTGAGTTCAAATCATCCGTTCTTCAAAGGGTCTCGACTTGATTTCCAACAAGTTGAAATCTATTTCTAAATTGCAAGTGAAATAGCAAGTTGCTTTCTTCTTTCTTTTCCTTTCTTAACTGTCATATTTAAAAGAAAAATAAATTTGTATCGATATTACCAAAATGTTAATGTTTATCTATATGAATAAACGAGAAATATTCTGTTACGTGTTTACAAAAAAACATATGAATGAAATGTTTATTATTTAATGTTAAGTATTTTAAGTAGTGAAATTGGCGAAGCGATAGCGAGCCAGCGAAGCCAGATAGTTTACTTATATAATAATAATAATAAAAATAAAAAATATTACAAATATGTATGAAAACGAGTAACAACATATATATAAAACGAATAACAACATTTTAAAATGCTTAACATATATACAATTTAGCCTGTGGCGCTAATTCTGGCGTCCCAGAATTTAAATTGTAAACGTTATTCTGGAACTGCACCGGTTTTTTTTTTGACATTTAACGATTTCATCTATACGTTTTCGGCTGCTTTTTACAATTCTCTTCTTTTCTCCAGTTTTTTGTTCATTTCTTTTTGTCATGATGAAGAATCGAAAGTGCTAGTGATACTTATGAAAATTGATTTTTTTTTCGGATTTTGACACAAAAATGCTTATTAGAAAAATTGAATAAATAAAAAATATGTATAATCAAACAGTGGGCTTTTGACTAGCAGCAAAGTGTAGTATGTGTTTTGATAGTGCGCTTAGTGTTTTCTATCTTCGGTCAGTGTAGAAGAACTTCTTCTAGATTGAGGCAAGTTTTATTTTTGTTCCAATGAGAGTGCCCCTTTTTGGGGAGCTGGATCTTCCCCACATTATAGGGAGGCAAGTAAATAGGGTCAATGTTTGCTTAAATGAATGAATACTGCCTAAATACACACACAATATATATATATATATATATATATATATATATATATATATATATATATATAACTTCTTTGTAATATAGTAGGAAAATCCAAGCAGAGTGCTCGATTAATTAAGAATTAAAGTTAAAAAATTAAGAGCATAATATTAATTTTTCTGTACCAAAATAAATAAATATATATATATATATATATATATATATACATATATATATATATAAATGGATAATTTATTAATTCATCAAGTGTTCAAACAAAGAATATGCATACAAAAAGACCTTTAAACCATGACTTTTCAAAAATAACGGTCTTATCGTCAGAAAGTCTAACCAATAATAATTGAATATTAATTACTAGAGGTGAGTATCTTGAAAGAGAGTTATCTTTGAACAGCTATGGTTTAAAGGTCTTTTTGCATGTGTATTCCTTGTTTGAACATTTGATGAATTAATACATCTGTAGACTATACAAGTTTTATCCACTTCATAACTTCATTATCCATATATATATATATATATATAATATATTTTTATATAAATATTATTTTTACCTACAGACACATGTGTTTCATGCTTACACAATCTTCAGTGTAGAAGATGTTAATTACTGCCGGTCAAAGGATTCGAATTCAGTTGTAAAATCAACTTTTGACTTTGCAGCCTGGTATTCAACCCTTACGCGACAATCAATTAATATGGGAGAGAAGAGAATTTAAAATCTATATAATGTCGAATCGGCGGACATATACAGTAAGCTTAGTCATATAGTGTTCAACAGCAGAGGCCAGAACATTGTATTACGCATAGATTGACAGCTTATTATAAATTCTCCTAGAGGCCCAATCCTTTTTTGAAGGGGGCGATAACAATGTTTATATATATATATATATATATATATATATATACAAGAGAGAGCAGCTGTTTCGTTGTCTACGATTCATCTGTGTGGCTAGACGGCCAGTCATTTACGAATGCGTCGAAACAGTTCACGTACCTAACTCCCTGTGTTAATGCACATCGCCACTAGCAGTAGAAGAAATTCACGCGTTATATATGTAGTCTCTCTGTTTTATATATATATATATATATA
Source organism: Sepiola atlantica (assembly GCA_963556195.1). Lineage (NCBI taxonomy): Eukaryota > Metazoa > Mollusca > Cephalopoda > Sepiida > Sepiolidae > Sepiola > Sepiola atlantica. The sequence continues at coordinate 70,477,525 of OY744516.1, read as the reverse complement.
TATATATATATGTTACTAACACAATAAAAATCTATATTTATGAATCACACCACAAAAAGTCTCATAAAAATAAGTTGTTCAGTATTCTAAATAATGTTCAGATAATTTTAACTGTGTTATTTCTTTTATTGCAATCGCTTGTAGATCTGTTTTGCAGACTTCAATTTCAAAAGAACGAGAAAAAAGAAGTTATCTGGGCAAAAATACACGCATAATAAAAATGCCTCCTTTTAGATTAGCAGGTAAACGAAACGTTTACTCATATAACACATTCTGCTAAACTTGAACAAAACATGTGAGCCAGCTGCAATTTGCTTCATAAAAGTCATTCCATTATATATATATATATATATATGTGTGTGTGTGTGTCTGTGTGTTATTACAATTTCACATTCATTTATATTATAAAATAATTTTATAACATATATATATGTATATTATTACTATTTCATATATATATACACTTTTCTAATATATCTATCTAATCTTATATATAAAGATAAGTCAGTCGGATTATCAATGTTGAACATAAATAGAATTGAATATGACAAATCGCTATTTGATTCTTACTAGCAAGTCATTTGCATATATTTTCAGTTTGTGTTCTTGAGATAATTCCAATCTTTTTCATCGATAACATATTCTGGTCCGATGTTTCCTTTAGTAATACACACTTCCCGATTTACACCGCCGTTTATTTCTATTGGCTATTCATCTCTGTTCAATAGTCATGGTTACTGATACAAACATTTAATAGTTTGCATATATTTTGCTATAAATAAAAAACGTTGGTTTACATAAATATAAGTAAAATGAAATTACGTTTTTAACTTTATTTTAATCGCTTAATTTTTTCCACACAACAACATTTTTTTTTTAATTTTTAATTTACGAAAATAATAGCAACATTACTTATGCTCAGTTTCTTCTTCATATTGCAAAAGCGTTTATGACACAATTTATTTTTCCGATTACTACCGTTTCTTTGTTTAATACATGCATTCTTAATTTACACCATAACAAATGTAGCTAAAAAAATCTTTTAAATTATTACCTACATCGAAGTTACTTTTTCCTTTTTTCTTTTATCTATTTCCTACTTTAGTCACCTTAATTATTTTGCACGAAATTGTTTTCGGCATTAATCAAAAAGCAAAAACTTTCACTCGAAAATGAAACCTGTAACAGTCATAAACATTAACGTTTCTTATCTCTTGCGGACAGCAGCCTCTGTAAGGTGAGTTGGTCACACTATGACCAATCAGACACCTTTGGGGTTTTCAGGTTAAACAGAGAGCTTCCCGGCACCAATGAAGAAAAACGTATTAACATTTAAAAAATGAATAAATTAGCCATAGGTTTCAGAAACATTTTCGATTCTTCGTCGAATCATCCTTAAGAAAATTGACACCTGATGATGATGACTCGACAAAGAATCGAAAGCGTTTGTGAAACCTATGAGACACTTAATCATTATTTTTTATTTTAATACAAAAAAGACCATCAGAAAGATTTTAAAAATAAAAAAGGTATAATTAAACAGACGAATTCTGTTATTTTTAACAATGTTTGCATAAATGAGAAAATTCTGCCTAAATACAAACACATTGATAACTTTTAATGCCGCAAAGACAAAACTCCTTTCCTTCAATAACTACAAGAAACCTCTCCAACCACCGATGGTCATGGCAAATAACACCCTACCTTGTTTAGGGTGAAATATGTTAAATATATATATATATATATATATATATTATATATATAGTAAGTTATGAAAATATACTTATGGCAATTAAGCTAAACAGAGGCTCCCGCGTTTCATTCCCGGGGGAATCATCAGGCTAAAATGCATGGAGTTAGTTTTGCTGGGTGTTTTTATATACACAACTAGTTAGTTAACCAATCAGATTCTTTGTTGTTCTCTTAGCCACTCGTTGGGCTTCTCATGAACAAAGGTTCGGTTGGTTTTACTTCCTATTTCCTATTCTATTGTTCTGTTTTATATATAATGATTCATCCAGGTTTCTTTGTTGTTATCTTAGCCAATTGTTGGGCTTCTCATAAGCAAAGGTTCGGTTGGTTTTACTTCCTATTTCCTATTCTATTGTTCTGTTTTCTATAGAGTGGCCTATCCCTGTTTCTTTGTTGTGTCAATATAATAGGTGACCTTATTTTAACACATAGTTTTTTTTGTATTTCTATTTTAGGTTTTTGTTTAGCTTTATTACTTATTTGTTTGTTAATTTATATATTTATTTATGTATTGTTAGCCTAAGGTACATTTTATTCTGTGCAGGCAGCTGTTTGCTATCTCACTTCTACAGTTTAATAGATTGCGGGGGTCTTGAAATTTTAGGATTTCAAATTTCTCATTCAGACATAATCTACACAGGTCGTCTAAATTTCTACATGTACTGGCCTGTCGTATTATTTTCCATTCAATTATTGGTGAGCGTCCATTTTATTTCAGCTCTCAATAATGGTTTGCTAGTGCTGTTTTAATTCGACGTTCTCTGTTTTTAAATGTGCTTTTGTGGTCGTATTATATGGGTTTAAAATATAAGGAGGTCATACCCGCATAGTACTTCTTGCTATTCGGTCTTTCTTTGGCAAATATTGTGGCTTACCAACTAGCTAGTCGTGTATATAAAAACACCCGGCAAAACTAACTCCATGCATTTTAGCCTAACGATTCCCCCAGGGTATGAAAAGCGGGAGCCTCTGTGTAGCTTAATTGCCATAAATATATTTTCATAACTTACTACCTAGTTCTACTTACGTGTCGAGCACTGTTGAAGTAAATACTGAAAATTGATACATAAAAAATGACTCCTTATAACATTTTATGTGGATACATGAAATAGTTATATATATATATATATATATATATATATATATATCATATTATATTATAACTCAGTAGAATACAAAACTAATGCTATAATTAATATTTTGTAATCATGCTCAGAAAAATTCAACATCAGCAATATTTATCCTTGCATACATGCTTCAGAAATTTCAATTTATTATCACTTTCACAGTAGTGTAGAAAATTGACAATTATTTTAATCTCATCGCCAGCACATAAAACACACACACGCACACACATATATAGGGTTTTACAAAAGGGAGAAACCAAGGAGCAGCCAAAGTGGTGGAAGTCTATTTTTTATCTAGCAGTGGGGAGGCAAGTAAATAGGGACTTATTTGAAAATAATGTTAGAAATGTGTTGAATTTTTCAACAGGTAATTTTAAGGTGAAGATGGAGTGTGGAAAGGAGATAACTCTTTTTTAGGAGGGGGAACAAGAGCCACTTCCAAACTAGTGGAGCCGGTAAAGCCCTTCATCTATGTATACATATATATATATATATATAAATATATATATATATATATATATATATATAGTTTATTAGATTTCACATTTCATACATTTTTACCAACGCCACCCCAGTAACTCAAGAATTGTTTCCGACTCTGACTCTAAAATCCTTTCTGAAAGGTCACCAGAAGCGCAGTTGCGTTTCCTTTCTTATTCTTTGTTACCTTTGATATTACAGATTCCATCAGTGCATCAGAAATATCCACAGACTAAAAAGAACAAAAAAATATGGGAACTTTTATTCTTCTTTATATTTATTCCTCTCATATAACATTATATATATATATATATATATATATATATATATATATATATATATATAATGTTTTTCCGAATTTTTATATCTTCCTTATCGATATGAATTTATTCCTAGTGATATTTTGATCAACAATCTCTTCCCGTCATCAGATAGAACCGCTTAGATCATTCAATCATTGATATAAAATCAAAGATTGAATCCCTTTGTGTTTCTTTATATTATTTGTTAGACAGATATGATACAAATCTGTCCGCTTTGTTGCTGTCGGACTGAGGCATGATTCTGTTCAGTCATAGGAGGTACATTCTCCTGTCTTCTTGCCTTCTCTCTGAGAAGGGTTTAGTTTATTGCTAATCGCTTGAGACGCCCCTACCAGAGAATGTTGACGGAGTTGCTCAGGCATTTTCTGTAGGCCAGAGTGCGCTAGATAAAGGAAAAGCTTTTACTCGTTAACTTTTGTCTACATATATTTATTTATATACAAATAAATACACATTGGCCTTGAAAGAGTGGAGGATAGTTCCATCCAAAAGGATATTGAGTTCTTTATTTGTCCAAGATCTGTTATCTTAATTTGGTTCTCATCAAATTCATAAAAACTGTTTTTCTTGTTATTATTAATACATATATATATATATATATATATATATATATATATATATATATATATATATATATATATATATATATGTGTGTGTATATATATATGTATATATATATATATGTGTGTGTATATATATATGTATATATATATATATGTGTGTGTATATATATATGTATATATATATATATGTGTGTGTATATATATATGTATATATATATGTGTGTGTATATATATATGTATATATATATATGTGTGTGTATATATATATGTATATATATATATATGTGTGTGTATATATATATGTATATATATATATGTATGTGTGTGTATATATATATGTATATATATATATATGTATGTGTGTGTATATATATATGTATATATATATATATATATATATATATATATGTATGTGTGTGTGTGTGTATATATATATGTATGTGTATATATATATATATATATATGTATTTGGTATAAATCTTTATTTATCCAAACATTTTTGGCTACACATTTACAGTTCTAACTGGGAACCAGCTAGACTTCTTCAGGCCAAGTTCTTAGTATGAAGAACATATACAGGCTCAGGGAAAATGATCTGACACATTTGTAGGTTTTAAAAAAAGCAAATAAAGTGTTTTTATTTTTGAAAAGTACATATAATGCCATTTTGTTTCATTATGTTTTAAAAATTAAATCAGTCAAATGGGATCGATTATTGTCCAACACACTGTCCAAGGCGTTCACGAAAGTTGTCTATAACTCGGTGGGTCATTTCATGTGGAATGGCAGTAATTTCTTGACGAATTGCATCTTTAAGTTGTTCAATAGATCTAGGGCGATTAATGTATACCTTTGACTTGAGGTATCCCCAGAGAAAAAAATCGCACAGATTTAAATCAGGTGAATGGGCGGGCCATCCGATGTCACCATGAGATCAAATGACCAGGGAACATCTCTCTCAAAATCCCCATCGCACGTCGAGAAGTGTGGGTTGTTGTCCCATCCTGTTGAAACCAAGCATTGTCCATATCGTGGAGCATATTCAATTTTTGTCTGAGAAAAGTCTCTTACATCTCGCAATATCGATCAGAGTTCACAGTCACTGTAACGTTGTCTTCTTCGAAGAATTACGGACTCCATACACCAAATTCTGCCACAGCCAACCATAGTCATCCTAAAACAATGCAAAGGGCATTCATGCAACTTATGAGGGTTGTTCTCGGTGCAGTATCTGAAGTTTTACTTATTCACTGCACCACCCAGGCTTAAATGTGCCTCGTCACTGAACAACACAACTGCTGCATGGGGAACATGTTGTTGAATTTCCAAACACAATGCTCTGCGAGTTTCAGTGTCTCTTTTGCTGAGTTCTTGTGCCAACATCATTTTGTATGGATGCATTTGAAGATCATTGTGAAGAATTCCAAGCAAACTTCTTTCGGAAAGCCTAAGAGACTGGGCGCGTTTAAATGTCGAACGGAGACTGTTGAACTGAAGCTCTTACCACTGCCACATTTCCTTGAGTTCTGGCGGTGCGAGGTCGGCCGGTTGATTTTCGTTTCAATGCAGATCCCATAACAACATCGTGTTTCGAGCTGGTACGGAATAATGTTTACCAAGATTGAAGTGCAAACGGAACGCTCGTTGTGTTGCAGTCACAGATTCGTTTGTTTTGATAAACGTTTCCACAATGAAAGTGCGATGCTCACCAGTCCAATTCATGGCAGCAACTGAAAACGAAATGGCATTATATGTACTTTTCAAAAATGAAAACACTGTTTTGTTTCTTTACTTGATTTGCCTTTTATTAAACCTACAAATGTGTCAGATCATTTTGCCTGACCCTGTATTATGGCATGTGTTTTTCAGAATTGTGTGATCTATTCCCTGCTTCTTTTGTTCCAGCTCGTTTGACTCGTTGGTCTAGTGGTCTCCATCAATTCGCTGTTTTGATACCTCATTGTAATACAGTTTCCTATTCCAGTAGCTTCTTTCTAAGAACTGCAGGCTTGTGGAACTCTCTTCTTGCTGACTGTTTTCCTCCTACGTATATAGATATGTGTGTGTGTTTTATCAATGCTAATGTGAAAGATGTGCTATGCCCATTTTTCCTTGCCTCCCCACAGGGACAAATTAGATACATGGTCGATTTTAATTGTGGGAAATGTCCAGCTCCTCCAAAAGGTGCAGTCTTGATAGGGAACAAAATAATCTATATAGTTTTGCCAGTGTTTCCTTGTGAATGAGAGTGCCTTAGGCGGCAGGAGGAAGTAATGCCTGGGAGGATATGTAACACTATGAGAACCAATTCTTTGAGCCATTAAATTTTTCAGACAGCTGGAGTCTTGTTGTCTAGATAACACATAGCAGTGGTTCCTTCTATCCTGTCTTCATTTTCATTTTCATTGTTAACGTCTTCTTTTTAATAACACCGGTTGTAAAAGTTATTAAAAAGTGACAGTACAAAATCATAGGAGTTTAACAATACTAATATATACGTATTGTGAAATTCTAACCATATTTGGTGCAAATAAATTTTAGTCAATGTCCGACTTATATTTCTGAATTTTTGAGATGAGGATTGATAATTGGTATAATTTTGGTTATTCAGACTACATTTCTCATCTTGAGTGTTATCATCACAACGTTTTGGCCACTGTAAACTCCGGCCTTCTTCAAGTGTATCTCTTCGAACTCGGGAATATTTCTGTCAAACTCGGGAATCTGGATGGAATTTCGAATGGAACAAGAGCATGCTACCCCCGTGGATTAAATAAAGGGTTCTGTTCGAAATTCCGTCCAGATTCCCGAGTTCGACAGAAATATTCTTGAGTTCCAAGAGATACACCTGAAGAAGACAGGAGGTTACAGCTGCCGAAACGTTGTGATGATAACACTCAAGATGAGAAATGTAGTCCGAATAACCAAAATTATGGCTGACTTGTCCACCAAGTTCCATCATGAATACCCAACAGTACAAATTTAATATGAAATCTCTCCGACATTTAACAAAATATGTATGGAGAAATAGATACTGCCTAATTAAACAAACATTTTGTATTATAAGGAAATTGATAACATTTTGTATTATGTTTCCGAATTTTTAACTACTAACGTCTTTGATGTTTTTATCATGTTTTTAACGTCCGGTGTCATTTTTTTAATGTTTAGCATTTCCCTGACCTTCAAAAATAAAAATGTAAAAATTTAAAAGAACCAAAAACAAACTCTTTTCTTTGATCATCAGAAATGACTCGTGTTTTTTTTTTACTAGCCTATCTTATTGAAATTAAAAACGAATTAGAAAGACTTACATTGGAAAACTCGTAGCATTGTAAATTTAAAAAATTAATGGTAGGTATTTTTTGTCCTTGCGTCATCAGAAATGATAATTATTTATTTATGAAAAATTAAATTACTAACATAATTCTATGATTTTATATGAAAACAATGCAAACACTGGCAAAGCATAATTTTTTCTGTCATTTTTGATGAAGGGTGTACAATAGTGATTAGAATGGAAATATATGCGGTTGTATCACTATGGGGAGAACTTTTTGGGGAGCCAGCAGATTATCTGGATAGTGGCTCATCACATATACAACTGGAGTCTTTTTGTGTAGATAAAATGTAGTAGTGGTGTGTTTTCTCTCTCCTCTTCTTTTTCATTGTTTTCTTCTTCTTTTTCATTGTTTTCTTCTTTTTTTTTTTTCTTCTTCTTCTTCTTCTTCTTCTTCTTCTTCTTCTTCTTCTTCTTCTTCTTCTTCTTCTTCTTCTTCCTCTTCTTCTTCTTCTTCTTCTTTTTCTTCTTCTTCTTCTTCTTCTTATTCTTCTTTTTCTTTTTTTTTTTCTTCTTCTTCTTTTTCTTTTTATTCTTCTTCTTCTTCTTTTTCTTTTTATTCTTCTTCTTCTTCTTAATAACAGTGGTTGTAACTAAAAGTTATTAAAAAGTAACAGCATAAAATCATCGAGCAAAGTGTAGTATCTGTTCTGAAAGTACACTTCATCTTTTCTGTCCCTGGTCAGTGAAGGAGAAATCCTTCTAGACTGAGACAATTTAAATTTTTGTTTCAATCCAGAGTGACTCTCTTTGGGGAGCTGGATTTTACCCCACATTAAAAACCGACCTTGTATCTTACTCTGCCCTCGTGGGGAGACAAGTAAATAGGAACAATGCTTTTCGGGTTTCTATTTTTCTTCTCCAGTTTACCGTACACATAGATAATACCCTCAACGCATCCGCTCTCTCTTGCAGTCCAGAGAAAATGAGAAAGATCTCATCAGCCTATCAGATATGTGTTACTACCGATTTCCTGTTTGTAACACAATATCTTGACCAGTACCCCTTTCTTGACCTTTGGGCTGGGATCGAAGTGTAGTATCTGTTCTGTCGGAGGAAGGGAAATCCTTCTTGACTGTGATTATTTTTTATTTTTGTCCCACCCAGAGTGCTCCTTTTTGGGGTGCTGGATATCCCCCAAATAAAAACTGGCCTGCTGTTTATTTTGTCCTCGTGGGGAGACAAGTAAACAGAAACTTTTAATGGAATTTTCCACTACTCATTCTTACTCTAACCTCATGTGGAAAATACTGTTTTTAACATTATTTTCATTCACCAACGTATACTCTTGCTACTGAAATCGAGCAAATACTACATTTGGATCTTAGCCAAAAGGTTGGGAAATGTATGTCTATTTTTGACAAAGGGGATGCAACACGAAGATTCGTGATTAAGCAATTGACTTTCAACTGAAGCTGTCACTCGATTAATATGACTATTGCATTGTCCTGGTGGAAAACATACCTTCGAATATGACAAACAACAATGACCTTCGTTCTTGCAACTATTTCAATATTCATAAACTTTTAGAATATGGGCATAGTTTAATAAAAGAAATAATTTTAAATTTCACTTACAGAATTTACCCCCAAAATGGCACCCATGGAATTGTTAATAAATTCACAGTACTTTCTACAATTCGACTATATTTGGTACAAATTAACTTCAGTTTATGTCTGACTTGTCCACCAAATTGCAATCATGAATGTCCAGCAGTCCTTGTTTTATTGATGTTCAGTTATATGCGGGGACACTTTGGTGATCATCTCATCAGTAGGAGGTGTGATCCTTAATATGCTTCACACTCATCGAACCATAACCTCCCAGATTTTGATCTCAAAGATAATGTCTATCAAATAATTTCCAGACTATTCCTGGACTGAAGAGGGCCATCATCACCAAAGCTGGTCGTATCCAGGTGTGCTTGCAATGCAGAGGTGCACATTTGGTGCACCTCTGCATTGAACTACGATAAACAAAGACTGTTGGACATCCGTAACTGCAATTTGGTGAACAAGTCAGGCATGGACTGGAGTTTATTTCTGCAAAATGTGGGTGGATTGTGAATTTTATTAACGATTCCATGAGGGTAGAGGGGGGATTTGGAGGGGATCATCCTGTATGAGCTATAATAAAACAAGTTGTACTTACCAAAGTGCCGCCGTCGCATTACATTAAACAGTGATAAAACAACAGCTCTTGGACATTCATGACTGAAACATAAAGGGTTTAGCTGAAAATTCTGTATATATCGATTCCCGAGTTCAACATAAAGATTCCTGTATTCGGCAAGATGAACCCGGAAAAGATCGGAGAAGAACATCTAAGATGAGAATAGTAGTCCAAATAATACAAATTATCATTCCTCATCTCAAAAAAATATATTTCTTTCTTTAATGGAATCCATAAATTCATGGATATTTGGCTAAGAATAATTGTAATAAAAGATCATCAAGAGTATTTCCGTATTAAACATATTGTAAACGTAGGAGTTTCATATGTTGGCCGGTCATAATTCAAGAAGCGGACATTTTGTATACAGCACCGCCTCTTCCGGAAGACATGCGTACGGGGTAACTGTCGTGCCTCTACACTCCCTGCTTGCCCAGAGGCGGTCTTTTCGAATCAGTCAACATGGGAGTTGGACGTTTGTTCCACTTGTGATGGACGTTGGCTTTGGGGTAAGTAGCTTGACAAAAATAGAGTTTTACGGTGAAAAGATGTTATAGTTCAGCGTTGGTCACGTGCGCGCAAATAAATACATATTCATCAGTATAATTCGTGTCCGAAATTTTTGCTCCAGTTTGCTTGCTGTTACACATCATGGAGCCAAATATTGACATTGACATAGAATTTTGCAAAGAAATCTTATCTCCTACTAATGGAGAGTTGGTATCTGTCTGTCTGAAACCGAAACTATATTATTATTACTGTTTCAGTCATGCATGACACACATTCCAAATGGAAGAATAAAATAAGAATAAGTTGACTACACAATCCCTAATTATTATGAAATTGACATTTTATTTACATACTGCAACTTGGTGGAGAAATCAAGCATGGTCTAAAGTTTATTTGTACCAAACATGATTGGTTTGCAGAAAAGATTGTGAATTTTATAAACGCTTTCATGGGTGAGTGGCATTTAATTTCGGTAATCCTGTATTACATGATAGAATTACATGTGTCACCATATTTTTTTAAACCACGGCAGCGCAATGCTCACTATTTTGGCGTTTCCGGTGTTTCATGGACATTATTTTGTGCACGTAAATCTATCTTCGATACATATAAAACTCAATGTCTATGTGTATGTCCGTGTGTGTGATGTTTGTATGTTCTCTATAGAAAGAAAGGTTAGAGAATCTACAAATAATCTAAAAGTGTATTATTTTGTAAAATTTACCGGGAAAGACAATGGAAGTGTTCCCGAATCTCTAAATGCACCCTTAATGGGGGCTATAAGGGCATAACTGTCTTAAAACTTAAAAATATATCATATTTTTATGAAATTAAAATCATATGAATAAATTTTTCTGGGGAAGACAATGGAAGTGGTCCCGAATCGCAAAGTGCCCTCCTAACAAAAAGGAGCTATGGGGGTCGAACCTCCTTTAAAACTTAAAATATATCCTATTTTGATGAAATTTATATCATATGTATAAAATCCTCTGAGGGAATACAATGGAAGTGGTCTCAAATTTCTGTGTTAATCTCTGTATACCCAATACGTACATACCCCTACCTCTAAGTGACCCATGGGGATATAACCCCCTTTCAAACTCCAAATACGTATATCCGATATTAATGAAATTTAAACTATATGTATTAGACACTAATTCCGATTATATTAGGTGACAAAACGGAAAGGGGGGGCGGATAATAAAAACACAGAAAATAATATGGTGTTATGAGCATAGTGAAAAAGTACATAGTAGTGATCCTCATTCAATCCTGAGCAACGTCGGGTTTTCCTGCTAGTATAAAATATAGTGGGCGTTTTGTGCTGCTGTAATTTTGATACAGACATAATCAGCATGACTACTGTATAATCGATGAACTCCAGGATTAACAGCAAGCAAATATGTTCCCTATATGCCTTTATTAGCTGTGTGTTTACCTGTTTGAAATGGACGCTCTCCGTGATGATTAAGAGGATGAAACTTCGTTTGTATTTCTGGAGTGACATCATTGAAGTCTGCCAGACAAAAAAGGGAAGGGAGAACGCACATCTATGTCTATAATGAGATTTTTCTTTCTGTCTTTTTTGCTTTTCTGCTTTTTGTATCGATTTATGCGGGGGGGGGGGTTCCGTTTATAAAAAAATTTCAGTTCGAGATGTTTTTTTAAAATTTATTATTTCTTTTTTTTAAAACTTTTTTTTGAAAAGTTAAGTAGAATAAATTGAAAGTCAAATGGTGAAATCATTTAAAATGACGAACAACGATTGTTCTCTTTTAATTTAATGTTTAACCATTTCACTTCCACTAACGTCTTCGATGATTTTTAAATGTTGTTATGGTGTGATGTTTATCTACCTTATTTTGGGAACAAATTTTTTCTTCCAGACACTATGAATAGAGTTACGACTAAGTGTCGTGGCAGTTCATTATTGGCAGCCATAGCCACAGTATCGAACGCACACTTTCTGTAACATACTATTTCTGTACTTCTGTAAATACACTCTTGTAAATATACCACCATGTTGTCTTAATTATTATCGGCCTTTCAATGTCACAACAAATGTCTAACTGCCTAAGGGGTTACTGTGATAGCCCAGATTTATAGGAGGTAACCTTGGTGGGGAGTTGGGCAGCAAGATATTTGTTAACATTACATTGAAATTTCTGTATGTGGGGCAGGAAGGGAGTTCCAAAGACAAGAGGTCAGAGAAAAGAAGCTATTAGAGTAGAAAATCTTTCAGCATCTGCAATGAAGGGGTGGGCTTTTGCTGCTAGTTGGGTGGGTCCCGGGCATTTTCTCTGAGGGAGTTTATGTGCAGTAAGTTCATCGAAGCCCATTCCATGGAAGTACTTATAAAACAAGCACAGGGATGCAACACTTTTGCGATATGACAGGAGCTGGAGTTTGACTGAGGGTGCAAGACAGAAAGTTAGAAATTATTTTTGCACCCTGTCCATGGGGGCGAGGTTAGTGGTTGATACACCAGCCCAGATGTAGCAATACTCCATGTACAAGCGAATGGTGGCTCTATAGAGATATAAGATACCAGTAGATGTGAGAGTTTTCTAGCCCGGTAGAGGGAGCTTATCTTCTTTACAGCAGATTCGCAATATCTTCTATGTATTTATTCAAACTTATATTACCTGAAAATGTACGGGCCAAAGAAGGTTGAACGTTGGACTGCCTGGAAGGTGTATCGGCCATGACAATCGGTGGTTAGAAAGGTTTCTTATGGTGTTAAAGGAAAGAAGCTTTGGTAGCACTAAATGAAACCATCCATGTTTTGCCGCTATTATACTATAGAATGGAGAAATAAGTTTTATAAAAAAAAAAATAACCACCCAAGAAATCATGAGCTTAAGAAACAAAAAACAGCATTCGTTCTTTTGCTGTAAAAGAGTAAATTGTAATTCATTGGTAATTCTATACACGTTTAAGAAAATAAACGATAAGAACTTGTTTTACTACCACAATGGAATAGAAATCGCTCTAGACAAGGCATGAAGCCACTTGATGTAACGAGCTAACAAGAACAAAAGATGATTATTGAAAAGACGGGAGATGCTTATTGGCCTTAGTCTTGAAAAGACCAAGTAGGAAAAAACAATCAGCAGTTCTTGGGAAGAAGCTACTGGAATAGGAAACTGTATTACAATGAGGTATCAAAACAGTGAATTGGTGGAGACCACTAGACCAACGAGTCCAACGAGCTGAAACAAATGAAGCAGGGAATAGATCACACAATACTGAAGAACACATGCCATAATAGTATTTAGCGAAAAGACTGAAACCAGTAACATTACGTATGTGAGAGAGAGGGTGCAAAGAAGAAGAAAGGATATGGCCAATCAAATTACAGATACGTATCTGAACCTTATCAAGAACCCTCTAATGGGACAAAGATTCGCCAGCCCAAATATGACAACAGTACTCCATACATGGTCTGAGAGTAGTGCCTAGCATCAAGGAGAATTTCCATGAACAGAGCTTCTTCTGGTTTCCTACCTGTGGTGCACATTACCGCGGGACTGCTTCACTACTGATTACAACTTGGTCGTTTTCAAATAGGAATCACCCTATTCATCTGGCCTCTAATCACAGTAGCTCCCTATGTGTAACCTTTACAATATGCTTTGTTTGGGGTGAATAAAAGTACTAAAAAAACGAAAACTATATCAACAAATTTTGTCATAAACCGCCCCATAAATAATCAAACATACTTAATACAATTGATCAATGTTAGTACTCCCATAGTGTTCCCCATTTTTCGGCTGGCAATCATTCTGTCTCATTAACCTTTATACTTCAGTAGATCTTGGCCTTGATAAGTTGTGTCCCAATAGTAAAAACAAAAACACATTTATTTATCTTCATAATTCACCTTTTACATTTCATAAACAACAACCTGTCAAAACCACCCAGTCTTGAATTCCAAACGCGATCAAATCTCTCCTCACACATTCCAATTTGCTAACATATATTTTGTGTAACCTACTTATCACAAGTTAGATATTGTTACACTGGGTGAATTTCCATTGGTTAAGCTGTGTTGTAAATTAACCAATCCAAATGGTTATTGGAAAAGATCATTCTGAGAAAATAACTTTTAAAGAGAATCACAAGTTTTAAACACAGAAAACTACACTCGATGAAGTAAAGCAGTTGTCCTTGAAAAGTAGTGACTAAATACTAAACAAATATTATTTAAGAAAGTTTTATAAATAAAAAAGTAACACTCAAGAAATCACGAACTTAAAAAAAAATTATTTAAAAAAGTTTTATAAATATAAAAGTAACACTCAAGAAATCACGAACTTAAAAAAAATTATTTAAGAAAGTTTTATAAATAAAAAAGTAACACTCAAGAAATCACGAACTTAAACAAAAATTAGTTGTTTTTTGGCGGCAAAATTGGTAATTCCATTTTTTATTATTAAACGTTTTCTCTGCTAGCTGCAGAATATGCACTAACATGGCTGAGTACCCTCCAAGCCCTACGATCTTGGGCCAAGGGGTTTGCTTGATTTATGTTCATGTTCGTCCATTCACAAACGTTGTCTATCCATCTTTTTCTTTTGTCTACCTTTCGACCGGCTTCCTTGTATTATGCCTTCAACGAATATTTTGCATCACCCTACCCTGGAACGCTTACCAAACAATCTCAAAACTTTACATAAATAGACAATAGAAGATATTGATGGAATGCCAGTGAGTTTTCACAACTCTGCGATCAGATAGTTTGTGATTAGTAATGAAGCACATGGTGTGGTTTTGGAAAGTTTCTAATTTCTGATGTCATTTTACAGTAGAGTTGACACATTCAAGTCCGTATAAGACTACAGGAAGGACATATGCGTTATAGATTTTCGCTTTAATTTTATATGGTATGTGTTTAAAAGTTAGGGCGGTTTTCTTTCTTGTGAGAGCGACCCAACCTAATTCCATACACGTTTAATAAAATAGCGATATGCGTGACGAAAAACGTCTCCAAAACTTGTATGTAAAAAAAGTGTCTGATTTACACTGTCGTTTCCAACCTTATCTTGCAAATAGCAAGTCAGACAACCCCCGCCGTCTAAAATGAATTCGGAAAGAAATCCTCCACTCTAAATATTTTTTTCTTTAGGTCGTCAAAAATGATAATAATATTTTATGTATGTAAATTTAAATTCTATGATTTTATGTAAATATTAGTGCGAACACTAGCGAAGCATAATTATTTTCGTCATTTTTTGACGAAGAGTGTATATTAGTTCAAAAATAATAAAACATTTCTTATGGTCTTTATTTAAAAAAAACACACAATTATTTAATAATTATTTAAATAATTGTTTAAAATAGATAAAATAGTCCCCCTCCCACCCAAAAGAAAACTTGAGCATAAGAAAAAAAAAACAGCATTCATTTTTTTTTGCTGGCAAAAAAAAATAACAAGTAATTAATTGCTAACTCTCTACACGATTGACAAAAAAAAGCGACATTGGTAACTCCATCCACGTTTAGCAAAATAGCGATATGTGTGACGAGAAACACCTCGAAAACTGGTATATAAAAAAGTATGTGATTTATACTGCTGGCACGTAAAGAAAGTCAAATAAAGTGTAATTGAATTTGGCGAGGTGGGGGTCGGGAAATAAGTAGGGGAGTAGTACGTGGTGCCTCTTGAGAGAATAACCTCAGCTAAGATTTATAAATACGATTTCAATGTTGTGTTATGCAGACTTGTTATCTATTATACAAAGAGAAGTTGTATGTACATATGTATGTGTGTATGTATGTATGTATGTATGTGTGTATGTATGTATGTATGTATGTATGTGTGCCTTCACTTAAAAGTTGAAAACTACCCAAAACACACCAACAAAGCTGCTGCTGATCATCATCATCATCGTTTTGTCCATTTTATCATCTTATTTCCCTTGGTCAGAGGTCTGACGTTTTTCTGTCAGCCTGCAATTTCAGTCTCCAAGCTTGGCGGTTTGCATCCGAGTTTTCTTGTGTCGTCCAACTTTCCTGCAGCCTTTCATCTCAAGGTCTCTGCATTTTCTTATCTAAAAGTTGCTCCTATCAACATGGCCAAACCAATGTAGCCAACTAACCGTCTTCCCCCTTCTTCTTCTTCTTCTTCTTCTTCTTCTTCTTCTTCTTCTTCTTCTTCTTCTTCTTCTTATTATTATTATTATTATTATTATTATTATTATTATTATTATTATTATTATCATTATTATCATCATCATCATCATTATTTCCCTTTGGTCAGGTGACTGGCAGCCTGCAATCTCAGTCTCCAACCTTGGCAGTCTTGTGAATTGATCCCATTCAAATTCCATTATTTTAGATCCTTGTTGATGGTTTGCGTTCAAGTGTTCTTGGGTTGTCCAACTTCCCTGCAGCCTTCCACCTCAAATTCTTTACATTTTCTTATCCAAGAGTCGCCTCTCTCAATGTGGCCAAACCAACAAAAGCTGATATATTCTTTTACAGCATTGCTTCGGACAGAATAGAGGCGCATTTTTTTTTTTTTAAATATTTATTCTTTTCGGGGTCAACACTCAACAGGAACAAAATTATTTAGGGAGAGGGGGGAATGGGAGAGGGAGAGAGTAGGAAGTAAAGAGGGGGATAGAGAGATGGAGGGGGGAGAGAAGTTTTAAAAGAAATCTGTTGCACACACTTTTTATCTCTTCTATTGTGTTGTTCATGCACCCGGGCAACGTCGAGTAGCCATGCTGTTTGTGTAGAAAAGTTTTAGTAAAACAAACAAGTAGTTGTTTTTATTTAAGATTTTCAATTTTTATTATCGTGTGAATTGATTTCACTATTTTTTCCCAGATTTTCAGAGGTTCACATATTTGGGAAAATAGTTTAGAGATGGCTACCATTTTAAATGTTACATGAAGCAAAAAAGAAAATAAATACTTCTTTTTTTTACTCAAGTTCACCCTAAACAAGGCACAATGCCACTGAGATGTAGGGGGCTACTGTGAATTAGGAGACTCCTATATGGAGAGTTTTGCAGTGAGATTCTTGTTTACATTACATTTGAATTAATTTAAATGACAATGTACATGGAAGAAATCCCTGGTGATCACAGTCAATATGATTCTAATTTGATGTTATGCAGAAACTTGTTATTGTGAATGTTGAATAGCCGCATAGCCTGAAGCATGTATACTCCATTATACACATCGCGGCTGACACCTCTTTCCAGTCGTTATTGTTGTCTCATCAATTCACACTGACACACAAGGCTTCTTTTCAATGGAGTATTTATTAGCTTCAAGATAGAGTGACCAATATCGTTAAAGAGATCAGACAGAAATATACATTAAGTGATTGGTCAGTATGTTAGAGAGAGAGAGGGAGAGAGAGAAGGAGAGAGACGGCTTGGGCCACCATGCTATACTAGCTCACATTATTTGGTATTTAGCTCATATTGGGTGTTTGGGGACGAGAAGATTTTTTTCGTGGCTCAAGTGTCTGACAGAAAGAGACCAGAAATCATTTTCCCAAAAATCACGTCATATTCTTAACTTTTGCTTACACACTGGGGTCATCCTTTTGAACCCTAATCCGTCAATCATTCCCTCCACCTGAATTGAGAGCTTTCATTATGTACAAAAGTAATATTTCACATTTTAGGGAAAAACAAACAAGTAGTTTTGTTTTTTAGTTAAGATTTTCAACTTTTATTACCACGTGAAATGATTTTGTTATTTTATCCCAGATGTACCCAGAAAGTGCCAAGGATGATAACTCGATTTGACTAAAACTTATTAATTATTTTTACAGAACATAGTTTAAGATGTTAATATATAAATGTTTTGTTTGTTAAACATGTTTCTATCACTTTCCTTCACAACACCGTATTAGGGAATTCAGCACTTTCTAAATGTTGACCCATTCTCAATCATGCATGTTTGTTCATTTTTTTAATTCTACACTTTATAACATTAAATTGTCAGTGTGGGACTTGGTATATTTCCAAAGAAGCAGCCATTGTCAATACCATATCCAAGCCAGGAGCAACGCTACAAACTCAAGATGGTTTAGTTTGTTTTGGTTTGTTTCACGGCATATCAACCATCTATGGGTTATTTAATGCAAAGTAAAGTTGTTAAATATAATTCTATAGGTAGGATAATTATTTATATTCTTAGAATACATTGTTCTCAGAATATATTGCTTCTAGAATACATTGCTATTAGAATACATTGCTCTTTGAATCACTTGCTTTTAGAATACATTGCTCTTAGAATACGTTGCTTTCAGAATACGTTGCTCTCAGAATACACTGCTCTTAGAAAACATTACTTATAGAAGAAAATTTCACAATGAGAGTGGGAACATTAATCTAAGAAAACATTACTCCCAGAATACAATACTCTTAAATTTTTTTTTTACATAGAAAATAGAGCCATTAACAAACTAAAGAAGCACCGGGTACACAAATATAGAGGTACACACGATAATGGAGGTCTGAAATTAATGTAGTGTGTACTGTATATGCTGTTCTTTGATACGACAGGGGCGCATGCGAAGGTTTTTTTTTAAAGATTTTCATATAAATCAGCAAGTTATTAGCTTTTTTTGTACTTGCTTCATTCAAGTGTTGGTATTAGTTTCACTTATTTTTCTGTGAAAATCATATGTTCACAGGAGGGACCATGTGAATGTGGTTCAATAGATTTGACGGAACTCTAACACGGTACACCGATCCACCATTTTATGCCAAAATCACCTGATGTTTTCCTTTGATTTAAGAGCACAAAATAATCATGATTTCCTTTTTGTTAGTTTAAAGGCGTCAGAATTATTTTCGAATTTCGAAGGGACACAATATCTATCGGATGGATTTATCATAATGGAATCTTTCCTGAAAACTCTAAAATAGTCAAAATAATTAATTCTAAATTCTAGAAGAAAGACCCTCGGCATCTTTTACAACACAAAAATAGTACTATCTCCACCCCCACTCTAGAGACATCACCCTACTCACTAACACACACGACAACCACTTTTACACTGCCTTAACCAGACATAGTTGCAGGACTGTACAACAACACTATCTTACCAAGTTTACCGAAAACCAACAAATAAACTTACATTGCTACTCCCACCACCATGTAATAAAAAAGCCTTATAATAGGACTGTACCTTCAAGCCTCAAAATATGTAGCCCCAATATGTATCAGATGGATTTATCATAATAGAATTCCCCCTGAAAACTCTAAAACAGCCAAAATTTACTTAATCCTAAATGCTAGAAATACACTTGTATCTTCTACAACACTAAAACAAAACCCCCACCCTTCCTGCTCTAGAACCATCACATTAACACACACAACAACTGATTTTTAGCATTACCTACCCCTGTACAACACATTAACACAGACACTCACCAGGGAGCGTTTTCAGACACAAATTATCTTTAGAAAGGTAGAGGGCGCTACTATCTGTGATATAAGAAGTGTCGCATGGCAAATTCAGCCTGTTTTGTTCACCCGCACTGACAGCTCAAAAGACCATCTCTTCGGTCTGGCTGCTATGAAAACATCTTGCCAACATGTGCATTCCCCACAAACACACTATTCGATACATAAGATTTTCCACTCTACTTACAGACACACAAACGCACGCATCATTTGCAGACTCTCATGAACACATCCTTGTAGACACAATAATATAGCGAACCCAGTTGGGTTCGCGAACAATAAATGTTATTGTTTTTTAGTTGTGACTTTGTTTTCATTGGTATATGCTTGTATTTAAACACACACACACACACACATATATATATATGATAATAAATATTTGTTATTGTTTATTATCTATGTACGTATACGTTTCGTCCTTAATAATCGGGACTCATCAGCATAGAGATATGACTATTCACTACCGGTCATGCGATTCGAAACCCCGGATTACGAGCATTTTGCAACTCAAATCCGACGCCTTAACCACACGGCCAATTTTAAATAGCGAATTAACTGTGATAATTTTAACACTTTATCAGCGGCTTATGTATATATATATAATATAATATATATATATATATATATATATATAGTATTGATTTACTCCTCTCCAGGAGTTAGGCACAAGGCCAGTTTTTATCTTACTCCCACAAGTAAGATGTGACCCAAGGTCGGGTCGGGAAAGTGGGATTTAAAAATTGCCTGGGCAGTCCCGTCGGCATTCCCCGGTAGGGCGCCTCAGGCAGTAAGCAATAAACTTACTCCTCCCCAAAAAGGGGAGGCGAAGCCAGGGAGAGTTGACCTCCTAGAACTGCACAGGACAGACCCATAGACCGGTGTAAATAAAGCCCCGAAGGCCAAGACAATACCAGTCTATGGGGTGCAGTATCCATTGGAACAGATACTACACTTTGATCTTAGCCAAAATGAGCATTGATTTACTCCTCTCTAGGAGTTAGGCACAAGGCCAGTTTTTATCTTACTCCCACAAGTAAGATGTGACTAAAGGTCGGGTCGGGAAAGTGGGATTTAAAAATTGCCTGGGCAGCCCCGTCAGCATTCCCCGGTAGAGGCACCTCAGACACTAAGCAATAAACTTACTCCTCCCCAAAGAGGGGAGGCAAAGCCTGGGAAGGTGGACCTCCCAGAACTGCACAGGACAAACCCATTGACTGGCGTAAATCAAGACCCGAAGGCCAAGACAACACCAGTATGGGGTGCAGTATCCATCGGAACAGATACTACACTTTGATCTTAGCCAAAATGAGTTTTATTTACTCCTCTCCAGGAGTTAGGCACAAGGCCAGTTTTATCTTACTCCCACAAGTAAGATGTGACCCAAGATCGGGTCAAGAAGTGGGGTTTAAAAAGCCAGCGCTCGAGAGGTGAGCACGGTAAGATGTGACACAAGGTCGGGAAAGTGGGATTAGATAAGCCAGCGCTCGAGAGGTGATCACTCAGGCCATTTAAAAATTGCCTGGGCAGCCCCGTCGGCATTCCCCGGTAGGGGCGCCTCAGACAGTAAGCAATAAACTTACTCCTCCCCAAAGAGGGGAGGCAAAGCCTGGGAGGGTGGACCTCCTAGAACTGCACAGGACAGGCGTGCAGTATCCATCGGAACAGATACTACACTTTGATCTTAGCCAAAAGGCCAAGACCTGAAAACTATTACATTGCCTTAACCAGACATAGTTTCAGAAATGAACAATCTACCTTGCTCATGATAACAAAGATGAAACGTTTTGAAGGCAGATACTTGTTATACTTAAGAAGCCATCCGTTTAAAAATAGAAATGGGATTGTCTGTTGAATAAATATAGCATGTAGCCACTTTCAAAGTGTTTAATTAACATGTCACTTGTTTTTTCTTTCTTAGTAATGGGTTTTCCTGTTAAATGTAACACGTATCTATTCCTGGACTTTTCATTAAAATGTCAGACATTTATAACCCCCCTTTCACACACACACACACACACACACACACACACACACACATATATATATATATGTATGAAAAGACAAAAAGGAAAAACAATTAAACACTGGAAGAAATAAACATCAAACGAGAGATTTAGTGGTTTCGTTTGGATCAACGAACGTCTCCAGAAAAAGTGAAGATTTAAAAGTTATTGAAAAAAACCGGAAAAACATAGGAAAGAAGATGTGGACGGGATGCTTTTGGCACGTGTGTAACTATTTTAAAATATATATGCCGCATGCAAAAAAGACGTTAATTGGAAAAAAGGAAGAGACAGAAAAAGAAGAAAAGGAAACAAAGGAAACATGGATCAAATACAGTAAAAATAAGTAGTACTTTGCGGAGTTTGTTATGCAGTTTGTTTGAGTGAGATGTTTGGGTAAGGAGTAAAAGCCAAGACAAAATCTATTTATAAATACTAGAAGAATACCTGTCCTAGGACGGGTAAAATTAATTCCCTGAATAGAACAGTTTGCACCACTGTTATGTCCCCTTAGTAAGACTAAAATCAAGATATAATGATACTAAACCTTATGTCTAGAATCCTTCTTCCAATTTTGATCAAAATCCATTACATGATGTTAATTTTAAAAATCTCTAAAATTTAAGCTTAAGGAGGCTTAAGAAGAAATTAAATTGCAGGGAATCTTGCTTAATTAGTGTCTAATGACTATGTATCAAATTTAATGCAAATCTGAAATATTTGAATTTTCAAATAGGAGGTTGTGTCTATATAGGGAGAAGTAGGCCTCCTTAGTCCTGATCGACACCCTTCCAAGAGCTGGAGTCTTGAACAAAATCTCCGGATTGCAATACCTAAAATTGCTTAAAGAGTAGATGGACTCTGCCTATCGCCCGGCCTTTGCACTCCTTCTTTGTCTATTAGCCAGGTGCAGAGGTACTCGACAATCAGTGCTTGGCCTTGTTTCCTGATTAGGACAATGAACGCCGTCTCTCTGTCTCTCTATCTGGACAACTTGGGAAAACAGTTTTGTCACTAAGTGTCACATGACATATCTGGGTTGCTCTTTATCCGACAGGTTGGGGGTACAGGTTAAACAGCTTGTCTGGCTGCAGTTTCCGACTGGCAGTACCGGAGCCCTAACTCTAGGTAGCACTAAGAGTGGTTGCTCTATCAACAGTTATATAATATCGTAGGTAACTGTATGTGCCATGTCACGCATAGAAAAGTGACCCTACAGTTATCCCCAGTGAGCTTTCTCAAGGCTACTACCCCCATGGATCAAGTTTCAACTAATGGTTGTGTGAGCTTATTGGCACCAAAAAAGCATCTACTTTGCCCTCCCCACTTTATCTAAAACCAAAATGACAGTACAAAGAATAAAGAAACAAACCTAAACCAGACACCCACCAAAAAACATCTTTGCCTCAGCCCTTGAGGCTAGCATTCACAAATATCCGAGGGCGTAGAACCAACATCAATGATGTAGAAACCTTTCTCCTAGTGAACTCCCTGGATATCCTAGCACTAAATGAAACAATCCTACAATCCTCAATTTCCTCACACCAATTTGACATGACTGAATACCTCCCACTTTCCCATAAAGACTCTGACAAACATATGCATGGGCTAGGAGTTTATGTTTGGAACACCCTTCCCTTGACTAGAGAACATAGACTAGAATCAGATGATCAAGCCTACATGTGCTTTAGATTAACCTTACAGCACAGCATTAGTTACTTATATTTCTTATACCGTTCTCCTTCGACCCAGAACTGTACCATGCTTAACTTTGTCTCTGAAAGCATAGATACAGCACTCTCACTTGACTCGAGTGCCCAAATACATGTGTTATGGGATTTTAATGTATATCACAGTGACTGACTTGCATTCTCCAGCTATACAGACGCAGCTGCTTACTCCACATATAGTTTCTCCATAGCGCACTCCCTATCACAGACTGTTACTTTCCTAACTCGCCTCCCTGATCGTGTGGACCAGCAAGCCTTACTTCTCGACCTGTTCTTCACCTCACTGCCCAAGGCTTGTGCAACGAATGCCTATAGCCTGCTTAGGAATGCTGATCACCTTGTGGTAATGATTAATATCACCCTAAAATCTTGTTCCAAAGCTAATGAGCCGTTGCTCAAAATGACGAGATACTACAAGCGGACTGATTGGGAATCCATCAGAGATCATATCAGAGACACCCCATGGAATGAAACTTTTTATCTCCCTACTGATCAGTGTACAAATGAGGTAACCGAATTGGTTAATACAGGCATTGAAGCACATGTCCCCATTCGAAAATTCTACAGCAAGCCCCACTCTCCACAATGGTTCACCTCGAACTGTGCAGCTGCTATTGCTCAGAAGCAACAAGCATTCCGACAATTCAACCGCCATAAGTCAACTACAAATAGACAGAAACTTATAGCGTCAAGAAATCATTGTAACACTGTAATAAATGAAGCAAAGAGAAGATATACAGAGATGACCAAAAAACGCATTGAGTCACAGAAACTAATTACTGGCGATTTCTGGAAAATCTTCAATAATGTGGTAAACAATGGGTAATCAACAATTCCCCCCCTATCCAACCAAAATGATGTCGTTTGCACGGCAATTGATAAAGCTGAACTATTTTCCCAGCGTTTCGTCTTAAACTTCACCATCTCCCAAATTTCCCATTGCAGACTGAAGCCACACTTGATAATCTAACCATCACCCAATGTCCGAGACATCATAAAAAACCTTGACACCTCTAAAGCATGTGGGGCTGATCTTATACAAGTAATAATAATAAAGAAATGCTCTGCTGAACTGGCTCCTGTCTTCTCCAAACTCTACAACAAATGCCTCGCTGAATCTTGCTTAACTAATAGCTGGAAAATTGCCTCTGTGGTACCAGTCTTCAAGAATTCAGGAGATAGAACTGACCCTCAGAATTATCGCCCCATCAGTCTACTCCTGCTCTTCGCTAAAATCTTTGAATCCTTAATCAATCTAGCGATAGTCCATCACCTCGTTAAGGCTAAACTTCTTTCTGACCATCAGTATGAATTTAGGCAAGTACGATCTACTGCGGATATCCTAACGGTCATCTCTGAACGCATATACCATACACTGAAAAAGGCAGGTGAAGCAAGGGCGGTAGCACCTGATATATTCAAGGCCTTTGACAAGGTCTGTCATAAACGTCTTCTCATAAAAATTAATTCATATGGTAATATTGGACGAATATTTAATATAATTAGATCCTTCCTAACCAAAAGAAAGATTCAGGTTGTTTTTTGTGGCTGTTTATCCAAACATGACATAAATGCAGGTGGAGATTTATTTTCCTTGATTTTTATAAACCACCTCCCTGATGAAATTGTGTCTGAGATGGGTATATTTGCTAGCGGCACCAGGCTCTACTCTCATTATGTGGGTAAAACATATATATATATATATATATATATATATATATTGATGTAAGTGTTGAATGTTTTAATAAACTGCATGTTTGTTTATTAGTTTCTGTGCAAAAATGCATGTCAGTGTTGTTGTTTCCCAATAAAGATGAGAACAGATACTACACTAGCTCCCAGAGATCGGGGTAATGCCTGGAAGGATGGTATCATGACCACAGAGTAGACACTACCCTCCCCTCGAGCATTGAAAGATAGTACATTAGTCTGAAATAGTAAACTGAATTGAGAATTAAAAGATAGTAAAATAGTACATTAATAGAAGTAATAGTATAGTTTCGGCTTCAGACACACAGATACTAAATATCTATTAGTAATAGATGTAATAATTTAATTTTGAGTATTCTAAGATATGAATATTTTAACAAAATATTGTTATTTTTGGTTATTACAGTAAAGTGCAGTTAATCAACTATCATCTAATTAGCAATTATTCCTAATTCATCGATCGGCAAACCAGAAGAGTACTCGACTCAAAGTCAGCAGCAAACGGCGTTCGGTCAGATTTAGTTCCGGATATTAAACCTCATCCATAATATAACTTCCGGCGAGAGTTTCAGTTTCCCAAGTTTATTAATTTTTTTATTAAATAGTTAGGTGAAAGTGCAGAATAGTTAACAAAGCTCCCCTCTCCCCATGTTAAGAATGGCTTTCTAAATAATAATGTTATTACTTCAGCACAAATCTTGGCAAATAGAAGAGAAAGAACCCCAAAACAGGAAGTCTTTAATATCAGGAACTAAATCTGATCGGAAACCGTTTGCTGCTGACTTTGAGTCGGGTACTCTTCTGGTTTGCACATTAATCTTTGTCATAAAATTAATTTGCAAAACTCTTCAGCTTCTGTGTCACTTCGTCAAATTAGTTACTTTCTTCTGCATTTGAGGTGACAGATCAGCCAAGTCTACTGTAAATAAGTATAATGTTATTTGTAAATTATAATGAAATAATATTCAAGTTTTATTTTGTATCGTTTAATATTTTAGTTTATAATATTTTATATTATTTTGATTATTCCGACTACTGTTTTCATCTTGGATGTTATTCTCACAACGTTTTGGCCGATGTAACCTCCAGCCTTATTCAGGTGCATCTTGTCGAATTCGTGAATCTTTTTGGAATTTCAAACGGAACATTGTATTTAATCGAGGGGGTCGTTTGCTCTCGTTTCGTCAGCCATAGCCGGGTAGAAGTATTAAAGTAATTCGTAATTGTATTCTTAGTATTGCCCGTACTGAGGATTGAACTTCAACCTTCAAAAGACTTAGACAAGACCGGGAAAGAAAATTTTTAAAAAAGAAAGAAAAAGATGTCTTGCTTTGAGAATGGAACATTTTTGCAAAATCTACGGTTTAAAATAAATTAAATTAATTAATCTTATTTAAATAGCGATTTTGTCCTTCCGTCCAGCAGTCACAATTTAAAAAAAAAATAAATGCATTGTCTGTCAGGCCAATACTATTAGAAAAAAAATTTCTTTTTTTCTCCCATGAAAAAAAATTATCATTGTCAGCTAAAATAAATAAAACTAATATGTCTTGTTATTTATTTACACTTGTAGCAAGTTAATTCTTTTTAAAACAATATATATTCTCTGTCTTTTTGCCATAAAATAATCGTCGACGAAATATTCTTCAAATCAATAAAACGAATGTCACATTTTAAAATCTATTTATTTAAAATTGTACTTTTTTAGTCAACGGGATGACATCATTTAATTTTGGAACAATTTATTTTAAAATGGGTAAAGTCGGAACTTTTACCTTAGGGACATCAGATTGTTTACCAGTCACCCTTTTTGCTGATCAGATGATCACATTTTTTAAAGTGTGTGTGAAAAGTGATAACGTCCGTATGAACATAAAAAGCCTTAGCGTATTAGTATACAATTGCTTGCATTTTTCAATATATAAGTATGCATGATGTAAGTGTTGAGTGTTTTCATGAATTGCATGTCTGGTTAACCGTTTTCTGTGCAACAATGCATGTGATGACACACCAGACTGGAATGTTGTCGATGTTGTTGTCTCTCGTTAAAGATGAAGATTTATCACGTGAGGAATGACATAATCTACTCCCAATTCCTGAAAAGACACTCACACGATTTAAATGCGTTCACAACAATGAACAGAAATATCTGATGAATGAACATTGTATACAGCAAAAAAAACACAAAGACTTAGAAAAATCCCGTATATATATATATATATATATATATATATATATATATATATATATATATATATAAAATGTATTTTTATGTAATTATTGGTGATTGTAACGTTTGTTGCCTTTTCTTTTACTACTATTTCGATTGTTTCACTTCCTAAGTGATAAAGATGCAGAAGATTGCATTATTAGTCACCCTTTACTTTTTAAGACATACTGTTCGTTAATATATATATTTTTAGTAATTTTATACATACATTTAGGTGATAAAAATTATACATGTTTCCAGGCAAGGCGTCACGGTCCGAAGGTAAAACGGCAGACGATAGACATCAATATAAAAGGTTCGATCCTTGTCCAAGTTAGCCATGCTTTTTTGTGAGCCAGAAACACGTGTCCATGGATTACTTTTATGTATGTATGAAATTAATATTATATATATATATATATATATTGTTATAAATTATTATTACCTACATAATATATATATATATATATATATATATATATATATATTCCCGAAACAGTTTTTCATGGTAAACAACTGATGATCCCTTAAAATAGTGTTAGAAATAAACTAATATAATAACTGTAAAAAATAAATTGACTTACATGAGTGATTTTCCACTGGAAGACTTGGGACTATAAGTTTGTTTGTTTTTTTTTTTGTTTTTTTTAAATATAGTTTTAATGGTTGAGAAACTTCCGAGACTATATATATATATATAGAAATATTGAAATAAAGAAACAAAAGCAAACCTACTTTACAAGTTTATTATAATCATCATTAAACAAGGAATAAAATGAAACATGAAAATGTTTTTAATCCATGGATTTTCAAAGAATTAACTCTTATTCTCAGAAGGAAAAAAGCAATGATTTTCTAATTATTGGTAAGTATTAATTTAAGCATTTTACAACACAATTTTAAGTTGTGTTAAAAGCAAAAATGGTCAAAATATGTTTCAATAATGGCCAGAAAGTCATTGTAGTAGTGAATGTTTCAGGGCAGTTGTAGAAAAAAATCATATGACAACATTATATATATATATATATGATAATTTTATTTACACAGACATGTACGAAATCTGCGACACTGGCATGTCGATGTTATCGATCAACAGTTACTATAAACTGAGATCTCATCAGGCAGAGTTAGAATCCAAATATGATCTGAGGTTAAGATCAGATTCTAACTCTTCCTGATGAGATCTCAGTTTATAGTAACTGTTGATCGATAACATCGACATGCCAGTGTCGCAGATTTTGTACATGTCTGTGTAAATAAAATTATCATATATAAAGCTCTATTTTGATATTGAGCACTTTTTATAAACCCGG
This sequence comes from Sepiola atlantica, assembly GCA_963556195.1. Taxonomy (NCBI): domain Eukaryota; kingdom Metazoa; phylum Mollusca; class Cephalopoda; order Sepiida; family Sepiolidae; genus Sepiola; species Sepiola atlantica. The sequence continues at coordinate 70,448,856 of OY744516.1, read as the reverse complement.
TTAAAATTCTCTGGATTACCACCCTGTGGATATTTTTTACCTCGATTATTACCATTATTATATATATATATATATATATATATATATATATATATATATTCTAGCAAAACATACCTGCCCTCCGGGCAGCAATTAATTGGGGGGGGGGTATAGTTAACTAATATATTTGTAACACTAATCGCCTAAAAGAGTGTCCCCGCCCCCTCGAACAAAAAAAAACAAACGCACAGAATAACGCACAATTTAGGTTAAATATATATGAAACAGATCCATCACTCTAAATTCTAAAATATGTTTTCCTTCATTCCATTTTCCACGGTGTTCACACGTAATTGCCTAAAAAAGCAGAATATATTATTTGGGGGAAATTTACCCATATATTTGTACCATTTTTTATTTTAATTGTAAGCAATTGAGTTTAGTTGTGTTATTTTTTGCGTGAAAATTAAAAAAAATAGCTTCTTTAAAATTATCTAAATGATTAAATACCTTATTTTTCATGTATGAATAAAACATTAAAAGTCTTGATATTATTGTAGATTAACATGCTCAACTATCCCCCCCCCCAAAAAAAATACTATTCCACTTTTTTAGGCGATTACGTGTGGGTACCCAATAGAAAACAACAACAAAATGTATGCAGTGTTCTGTTGGCTATATATAATGTATCTGAAAATACTTAAATGAATAATTGAATTAAATAAGGGTAACATATTTTGATGTAAACATAGTTAGGATAAATGAAAAATATTTCGCATTTATTCATTTATATATATATATGTATATATATATATATATATATATATATATATATATATATATATATATATATATTACTATTTCATGTATCCACATAAAATTTTATAACATTACGAGAAACTACAAAAAACTAGATGCAAGCGAACGTAATTACATAGGTATAATAACTACTGAAAGTAAACAAATCACTGATTAACTAAAAATTAGCGGCAAAGTTAGTAAATTAAAAATCTAAGGAAGCGTATATCTTATTTAAAGAGCTCGAAAGTAACTTTAACAATAACCCTAGCACTCGCTTAATTAATCCGACCAAACCAGAAATAGGAATCAGCAAAACAATTCTATCTAGAATCAACAAACAAATAAAAAAAGACCTAGAATTAAACCAATGGGTGAATACTGCCGAAGCAATCGTTTGGTTTAACAATATCGAAAATAAGAACAAATGTACCTTCCCACAATTTGACATAATAGATTTCTATCCGTCTATACCAGAAGAACTCTTCAACGTCGCCCTAGAATTTGCCGAGATATATACTGATATATCCAAGGATGAAATCCACATCATTAAAAAATGTAGGAGATCAGTTTTAATCAATAATGATGATCAATGGATTAAAACAAATATGACAAACTCCTTTGATTTGGCCATGGGTGCCCTTGACTCTGCGGAGGTATCAGATCTTGTGGGGTTATTTATTTTATATACACTCACAAATATATTTGATAATACAGATATCGGCCTATATAGAGATAATGGATTAGCGATAATAAGAGATTCCAACAAAGTCAAGGGAGAAAACTTCAAGAAAATTATGCATATGGAAATGAAAAAACTAGGCCTAAAACATAAAAACAACTCACTTTCTTGATGTCACGTTAAACTTAAATAAAAATACTTACGAACCATACCTAAAAGATAACGCCAATGCAATATACATAAACCGAAAGTCTAATCACCCCCAATCAATAATAAAACATATTCCAAATTCTATCGAACGTAGGCTTATCAATAATACTAGCAACGAAAATGTTTTTAAAAATCGAGCAACATTTACAATACAGCTCTAAAAAATAGTGGTTACCATAATACCGAAATTAAATATAAAAAACAGGACACTAATAATTACAACAAAATTAAAAATAAAAGAAAAAGAAATATAATCTATTATACACCACCCTATAACCAGATGCTAAAAACTAAACTGGCCAAAAAATTCCTAAATCTGATTGAAAAACACTTCCTCGTAACCAATCCCCTGCATAAAATATTCAATAAAAATAACCTAAAACTGTCCTACAGCTGCTGCGAAAACCTAGAAATGATAATTAAGGCACACAATAACAAAATACTAAAAGAGAACAGCAGAGAAGAAGAAAAAATAACAAATTACATAAAAAAGTGACAAATATAGTTAAAATGAAACAAAGAACAAAAATATAAACACTACAAATAGAAATTAACAAAAGCCTAATAGTAATCACCGAATAGAAATAAAAATGTTAGCAATGAAGAGAAAAGATGTAACTGCATAAATCGTACACTTTGTCCACTACAAAATAAATGCCTAACCAAAAGTATTGTTTACCAAGCTACAATATTTGCCAAAGAAAGACTGAATAACAAGAAGTACTACATGGGTATGACCTCCCTAGATTTTAAAACAAGATATTATGACCACAAAAGCGTATTTAAAAACAGAGACCATCGAATTAAAACAGCACTAGCAAACCACTATTGGGAGCTCAAAGAAAATGGACGCTTTTTTTTGGGGGGGGGGGCAAATTTTTTTTCTTTTTTTAATTAAAAATATTTCTATGTATGGGGGGAGTGTAAAAAAATTGAGGGGGGTGGGAATTTTTTTTTTTTAACTAAAAATATTTCTATTTATGGGGTAGGGTAATAAAAAAATTGGGGTGGGGTCGAAATTTTTTAAAAATTTATTTATATATAAATATTCTTACTCGGAAACAAAGAAAATCAATGTCTAACCACCCAAGAAATATGAGTGGGGCTCTAGCGGTTTACGGGTGAGCATTCATTTCTGACGCTGCAGCTTAGCAAAAATATGCGACCGGAGGGAGCATATATTTGCTAGTATATATAATTTCTCTAAATATAGGGGTCGACATAATGCATCACTGTAAAGCTTTCATAAAGCTGTTATTATCACAAACAAAAATAATGAATTACCAATATATATATATATATATATATATAGGGCTTTATGGAGCCCTCCAAAAAAGAGCGCGCTCCTGGAGCGCGCTCTTTTTTGCTGGAGCGAAGGAGAGGAGGGCTCATTTTATATTCAGCGGGAGTTAAGCGGGAGCAACTCCATTTGGGACTAAAGAGTGGTGGTTTTATCGCTCCTCGCTCCAAAATTATTTGATTTTTTTTTTAAATATTAGTTTTTTATTCAGTAATATAAAAGAAAAAGTAAAGAAGTCTCAGAATTTACTCTGAATTATTTTTTTAAATTATATCTCTGGTAAATGTATATGAGAGAGAGGGAGGGAGAAGAACGAGAGAGTCACACATGGAAATAGAAACTAAACTTTTCCGGTTTGTTTTTTACATCTATGTGTTACATTTTTGATAGGACAGTGTTCTTAAGGCAGGAGACAATTTGGCGTCAAATGTCTTTAAATGCGCCAGTGAGTCTATAGATGTCTTTGAAGTTATTTTCTTATAGATTTGAACTTTTTTTGTACTTATGACAAGGATGTATATTGCTGAATATTGAATAAATAAGCCAATTTTTCTTTTAATTCGTGTTTTTAAATAAAGAATTTTAGGTTCAATTATACTATAGGGGCCGTTGGATTTTCTCACCCATTTCGCTCGGTATTCACCCAAATGTTCGATAAAATCGATTTTTTGGGGTGAAATGATACATTTTGTCCTGACAAAAAATTCTATCAAATTGAACTTTTATGCCACATTTATACACGTCGTCTTTTCGGTGACATTTTGTTATTCTTAAATTCACGACTAGTATGTTTTAACTTTTTGATGTTTGCTTTTAAATTCGTTAAATTCCGTTAAAACTTGCTTTTGTAAATAGAATGTTCAAAGTTTGTTTTTGTGTGTAATAAAATGTTAAAGCAGTAAAAATATCTTTAGTCCAAGGAAAAAATATACTTAGTCCAAGGAAAAATATCTTTAGTCCAAGGAAAAAAACAATAAAAAAACAACATGGCCGCCAGCGATTAAGACCTGGAATTAAAGTTAGATTCTCAACACTTTAAAAAGTAAATGAGAATTTTATTTCAGGACCAAAAATATAATTAAGACCAACAATCAGTTTGATCCAAAATTTGGTCGAATACCAAGCGAAATGAGCGAAAGAAAAGAGCAGTCCCTATTCTACAATTAAACCGATGTTTAAACTTAATTAAATTAAAGAAACTATCTTACATTTGAATGTAAAAAAGCAAAGAATTAGACTTTCTGACTAATGTATTGTCTTTTTAGAACTGAAAGTAGCATAGATCTCTTTCTTTATCTTAAAATATCTATTATCGAATATTAAAATTGTAAACAGTTTGTTTTTGTTAGAGATTTCAAATATAGACGTTTTCATCTTTTTTATTCAAATTTTTAATTTTAATAAATGTTTTTGCCCGACCTAGGAAAACTTACTCCAGTTAATTTTTCGGTGGAGGAAAATTTGAACCGATATTTTTTCAACTCCCAAGGTCTAGGCCAAATATTTTGTATGAAATTTTAAGACATTAAATGGATCTCTGAATTGTTTATTGATAATTTATCAATATTTTTTGGCCAACTTATGAGAATTTTTTTTTTAATTCAATCTTTAAAAAATAAACTTCATCGGGTTTTTTTTTCGCTCCAAATTGTACTATTGAAAAGAAAATGTATAAATCGATTTGTTTGAAAGTACTTGCGCGTTTCTCTGTTGTAAATAATAATATACATTATACAATATAGTTACGTTCGTAAAACAAACAAATATTAAACAACAGTACGACGATTAATGTTGCCCTGGCTGTCTCTCCTCTCCCAGAGAAATGTTTTCTTTAAAAAGAAAATAATCACTAATAATGTTTAAAAGTAAAACTTTATTTGCTTAAAACAAATCAAAATATATCGGGTCAAATTTTCCTTTCCTGAAAAAATAGGTTGTTAATGTAATGAATATTAAAATTGTTTTAAAATACTTCAGGGGGTTTTCTATTTCTATTTTATATCTCAGGAAACGAAAATTTACGTATAATCCTATACTTCGTCCGACATGTTCTCCTATAACTCTCAAAATATTAGCAAGATTTTGCAATATTATCTTACGGTCTTACACTTAAAGTGAGATCTCAACCCATATTGACGAGATCCTTTGACGCCCACCCCTATCCTTCGACCACTCATTGGCAGAATAGAACGTTTATGAAAGAAGGAACATTTTTTATTATGGAGCGCTGAAAAAGAGCCGCCCCTTTTTTATAGGAGTGTGGGGCAGGAGCGGCTCCTTTTTGAAAATGGGGAGCGTGAGAGGAGTCAGCTCCAATTTTGGGTGTTGGAGCAGGAGCGGGAGCAGCTCCAAAAGTAGTGGAGCGTGTAAAGCCCTATATATATATATATATATATATATATATATATATGAGGATAAAATGCACGATATATCATAAAATAAAATGCCGTGAAATAAAGAATGTGTGAAAGAGACAAACAGAAAAATAAAATTTAAATACAGGAATAACGAGAGATTTTACTGGTTTCGTTCGGATCAACGGATTTCTTCAGAAAAAGTGAAGATTTTAAATTTATTCGATAAAGGTATAAACATAGGAAAAAGAAGAGCGCACAATGGGATGTTATTGGCACGTGTTTTACTATTTGAATAAAGAAAGAATAATGAAACATGTGCGGAGATATGCTAAAATGGGAAGCGGGGGGGGGGGGGAGGTAGAAAGAAAAAGGAAAAAATGGAAATATGGATGCACTTAATTGCAGAACAAAGTAAATCACCGTTTTGTTTATTTTTGGCGACTCATGTCTCTTTTATCCACCAAATACGAAATGACGAACATCAATGTAGATGTGCACGTTATTTAGAAACGCGTGCAAGAGTTACGTTGCATTCGTTTAAAAGTTGGTCTCAACTGTTTTTTTGTTACGTTATTTTTTTCTTCTTGCGTGGATTCCTTTGGTCTGAACTATAAACTGGAAATGAATATAAAAAAAAAATTTTTTCATTAATAAAAGTTAAATAAATTTATATCGTATCCTATTATTTTCTGTTTGAACTTCCCTCATTACTGGGCAATCAAAACGAACGGTTTATTTTGCCCTAGTTGTATGATGTAACTCCGTCTACTTTTTAAAGCTGGTCAATTTTGATTGAAATACCTTTTTGATCGACCCTTGATTTTATGTTGTTTTAAATGCCCTCAGCAAAAGAAAGTGAAAAACAAATAATAAAAAGGGTATTTCTATAGGAGAGGACCTATCTCGACACGAATATTTCCGATTACAATTCATAGAAAATACCGGAAATGACCGAGCCGTCGCAGAACAGTCAATTAGTATGAATAAATGAAACAACTTTTTTACTTTTTCCCTGAATTGTGGTTAGGGCAAATTCTCCTCCTTCGTGTTAACAAAGGGTTTAATAATTTTCTTCAAATCAGTAAGTGAATCAACTTTATCTATTCATATTTTTATGCATTATTTTCAACTTTATTTAGTTTTTTCTTAATTGAGATTTTTTTAACATTTTTAAACGCTAATTTTAACTTAATCCTAACCCTAACCATAACCTAACCCTAACAATAACCTAAGCCTAACAATAACCTAACCCCAACCTTACCAAAAGGGCGCATTTCTGTTTGCATCTGTTGTAATTTGGGGAGCATGGAGCTGTTTATAATGCTGTTTGTCTTTTTACATTTTTTTTAAAAACTTTCAAATCATAAAATGCTTCGGCCATTTCCGGTTAGTTTCATAAATCGCAAGCCGAAATATTCGGGCCGATATGGATCCCCTCTCATAGAAGCACCAAAATAAATAATAAGTAAATAATTCTATCTTCAAGAATGATGACATTAGCAGACAAAATGATCTGTACAAATAAATAAAAATCTGTTGGTAAAAAAATGTGTGAGAAGTAGGTGACACAATTAGAGAATCAGTGATGCAAGAGATAAAATGACAAGATTGTAAGGGAGGACACCGCAAAGAATAACTTACATTGCTTGCTACGTGTCAAGCTGACATAATGGTGTCAGTGTTAAATCAGTTCACTTTCATGTTTCTTTGGATTAACAATTTCAAACAGTATCTCTCTCTCTCTCTCATATATATATATATATATATATATATATATATATAATAAAGATACAATTGTTATCTTTATCTTAGATCCTGTTGTGATAAAAGTATGTTCGATATAATGGATAGAGGAGCATTAATATGAAAATATAAAGATGATGAAAATAAAAATTGGATAAATTACAATGTTTATTAATTCATCAACTATGCAAGCTAGGAATATACAATAAGCTTTTTCCTTAATCCATGGATTTTCAAAGATAAGCTATTTTCATCAGAAGAGAAAAATCAGTAAGATAATGTCTTATTGGTAGCATATATTTGAAAATATAAAAATTGTAAACAAAAAACATCTTCAATGAAAGCTGGGTAGAAGATAACAATATTTTTTTATATATAAATATTTATTATTTTTACCTACAGACACATGTGTTTCATGCTTACACAATCTTCAGTGTAGGAGATGTTAATTACTGTCGGCCGAAAGATTCGAACCCTGTTGCAAAGTCACTTTTGACTCTGCAGTATTGCATATATATTTTAAGCAAACCTTGTTAAACATAACGGAATTCACTGCTTGATTATACCTTTTTATTTTTTTTCAATTTTTCTAATAATCTTTTTTGTGTCAAAATCCAAAAAATTAATGAATGTTCCATAAGTATAACTAGCAATTTCGATTCTTCGTCGAATCATCTTCAGGTGGCAATAACCAAATGAAGCAAAAGCTGGAGAAAAAAAGAGAATTTCAAAAAAACAGCAGAGAACGTCGTATGTGAAGGTGCTAAACGTCAAAAGAACAAACCGATTCAGTTCCACAATCACGTTCACAATTTACATTCCGGGACACCAGAATTATCGTCACAGAATCAATTGTATTACGTTAAACTATTTTAAATGTTGTTACTGGTTTCATACGTAATGCTATTTATTTTAGGTTACTGGGTTTTAACAAATATAGCTTCGATTTTTCTAATAATAATCATTATCTTTTTCCTATTTTGCTATTTTTCTAATTATCAATATTCTTTCTATTTTTCTAATCATTAAAATATTTTTCTAATTTTTATATTTTTTTTATTTATTTATTTTCATTGTTATTGTGTATTATTTTAATTAAACTTTTTTATTTTTCTTATTTTTTCTAATTTTTTTTTAATTTTTCATAATTCTTATAATTTTCTTATGATATATTATTTTTTCTAATTTTTTTCTAATTTTTCATAATTCTTATATTTTTCTCATGATATATTATTTTTTCTAATTTCTTTTATAATTTTTCATAATTCTTATATTTTTCTCATGATATATTTATTTTTTATAATTTCTTTTATAATTTTTCATAATTCTTATATTCTTCTTATGATATATTATTTTTTCTAATTATTTTTTCTAATTTTTTTCTAATGTTTCATAATTCTTATATTTTTCTTATGATTATAATTTTAAAATTCTATTCGTTGCTTGTTTGTATGTTCACCATTATAGATTTTTTATCTTCAAATTACTTTCATTTTTCCTAGTTTTAAAGTCTAATTTATTGTCTTTTATCTAGATATTTTGAAGTTCTTTTTATTATCTTTTATTATGTTTCTCCTTCATTTTTCTAATATTAGTATTTTTAAATTACTGGTTTTAATTTTTGATTTCTAATTTTACAATTTGTATTCCTATCTATATTTTCTTCTTTCTAGATTTAAATATTTTAAATTTGCTGTATCCTATATATTTTAAATACTATTATTGGTATTATTGTCGATTTTACATTTTGAGTACTGTGACCTTGCATGAACTGGCTTTCCCACATTAACAGGTTATGTGTTTTTTCAAACAATGCCAAAAGATGATGTTGTTCTCTCTTGACTTTTGTATGTGATTATATTATAAGGTGGCGCTGATGAAAATACTTTTTGGAATCATCTAAAATATAATACAAAATAAAATTTTCTAACTTGCTTTGGAAACGATCGTATGCCAAATATTCGTTGTGTTTGAATTCTTGGAACTGATATAAATAATGATCTGATTTTATTTATCTCAACTTACCTGATATATATATATATATATATATATATATATATATATATATATATACCGAGAAGGTACAGGGGAAACATCGTCTCTACTTTATATACATATATATATATATATATATATATATATATATATATATATATATATAAAGTAGAGACGATGTTTCCCCTGTACCTTCTCGGAGTATAGGAAAATAACCACATGCATCACAGGCTAGTAAATTCACCACTATATTACACTTATTCACTCGAGCGTGTTTTAGTAAATTTGTTATTATTTTTTTCCAGCTAACACTAAATATTACATTTGGCCCACCATCTATAACTCTCCGACAAACCAACTCCATATAGGTGGTAGTAAAAACTTTTCGCCCTAACAATTCTGTACTGTCACTCTACTCATCGACACCGGGAACTAATAAGCACAGTTTAATTTTCACAAAACACCCGTTCTTATTTATTATTTGCCTGGTATTAATTTACTACATAATATAAAGCAATATGCAAAGACTTAATGACCATTCCCGTTCACTCCGATGATTTTCCGCGAGTATCAGATTACGTTATTTCTAATTCTACCTATGACTTCTATATTTATATTCATTCCGAAATGAAGCGAACGAAATTAACGAACACAGTTCTGCAACATTTAATCATTCAATATGGCGGCTACAATTTCTTGATCGAATCGACTTCCTATTTAATTCAATAAGCGCCAAGATACTCGTAGACCCTGATACATTTACATTTTCAAAATCATACACCTTTAACACGCATATTATAGAAAACTTGCCCAAATCCATTTATTTCATCAACTACAAATGACCTAAACCATGTCATTGTTGAACTTAAAATTTGGTCGACAGAAGCTAAATTTTAACATAACACGCATGCCAATAACCAAGCTTAGGTTAATTGGCCTATTTTCACATGTATTTTTAACCCAAAACCGTGGCGCAGTCATTAAGAAGGCAGGTTTCATCATTGCCAGTTTTAGCGTTCGATTCCATTCTACTCTACCACTTTTTTCTTTTTTTTTTAAATTTAAAACATTTGCCAACAAGGTAGACGGGGGGGGAGAAAAAACAATAGGCCGTTTCTTTTTTATTCGACGTCATGCAATAGGTAGTACTTGTTCCCGTGGAACGCCATTGCGACGGGTTCCGCTAGTATATATATAATTTGGAGAGTTTACCAAGATATTTTTTCTTTTTCTTCCAGAGAAGATTCATCACAACGAAAATATCTTTTATTTTATTATTTATTTTGTAAAACTATAGTTCGCTACACGTGCTTTGTTTTCCTTTTTTTCCTTCTTTAGTGATTTCAACTGGGTCAATCCCCTGCGGGGTATTGTCAGTTGTTGAGATCAATATCTTAGGTTTGTATCTCCCCTGGTGAACTGCCTAGCAAGGTGCTTGTTAGGTAGCGAAACACGTGTAAGGAACTATAGCTTTACAAAATAAAGAAATAATAAAATAAAAGATATTTTCGTTGTGATGAATCCTCTCTGGAAGAAAAAGAAAAAAATATCTTGGTAAACTCTCCAAATATATGTATAAATGCTATGCCCCCTATAACTGGGGCTCATCGAGCTTGTTTTTATTGGTCTTGCTCCGGACTTTACTGAATATTCTCAGTGAAACATCAAAATCTTTATATATATATATATATATATATATATATATATATATATATATATATATATATATATATATATATATATAGGTCAGTTCATATTATATTCCAATAACCATGGTTTTATTTTATTATTTTTTATTTTTTCACATTTCCAAAAAGCATAATATTTCTGTGAGATATATTTTTTACGGTCCGTTTTATTTGGCTTGTGCCAAACAACATTTTTATGTCAATATCGTCTCTGCAACATTACAAAATCATCTATATATATATATAAATATATATATATATATATATATATATATATATAGTGCTTGTATTGTTGTTGTTTCCTATATGTTAATTAAATGAAACTACGGTGTTTATAAGATAATGCTCAATAACAGGTAGAGCTTTATTTTCTATAAATTTTTATTCATACAAACATTATTGGCTACATATGTGCATACATGTGTCAGATGCGACTTTATTCCAAGTCCAGTATCTTCAAGACGTATAAAATATACTGAAAAAAATGAATGAATTACAATCTAGTAGAGAGTTTTGGTTGAAGGAAAAGGGGGAAATATATATGAAAAGGCAGAAAAGAAAAACAATTAAGCACAGAAAGAAATAAACAAACGAGAGATTTGGCCGATTTTGTTAAGTTCACTTTTTCTAAAGACATTCGTTGATCCGAACGAAATCAGTCAACTCTCTTGTTTTTTAAAAATTTATCTGTATGTTTAATTGGTTTTTCTTTCTGTCTTTCATACATTCTGCCTTTCATAAATTCTGTCTCCACGACTTTATCGTGTATTTTATCCTCATATATATATATATATATATATATATATATATATATATATATATATATATATAATTATTAATGACAATATATGTATTAGCATATAGCATCAGATCCTTTTACTTTGTAGTCTCCTTAAAAGATTCAGCTCAATGCTTGTCAATTATTGATAACAGAGCAAAATATAAGTCAGTTCATATTATATTCCAATAACCATGGTTTTATTTTATTATTTTTATTTTTTCACATTTCCAAAATATATAAAATTTCTGTGAGATATATTTTTTACGGTCCGTTTCATTTGGCTTGTGCCAAACAACATTTTTATGTCAATATCATCTCTGCAACACTACAAAATCATCAGAAAAAATTCACAAAGAGTAAAAAGTTCTTGGATTAAAGTGTCTTGAAAAAAACTACACTATACAGTAGTTCATTTTAGGGTGAAAACAAAAAAAAAACAAATTAAAAGAGAGAGCAAAAAACTCACACGTGGGAGAGTCCACTCATACACCATTTTGAATTTTTCGTTCAAAGCTAGTACATCCTAAAAGTTGTGCGAACAATTATAAATTTTAATTCAGTAATATTTCCTAAAATAGTTAATAAGTTCTATAATTTATTTATAAAAATTCTAATTCACTTGAAGATAATGTTTTTTCCTTACTAAAGTTACATCAATGTTTATTTAGGTCATTTGGGTACGAAACTCATTCAAGTTCAACATTTTAGAGCTAGTTTCATAATGTCAGCCGTCCATTTAAGCAACTATGAAAATTATTATACTCCGGTGTTTTTGTGGAAGATATATAGTATTTACTAATAAATCTTTTCCATCAATATAAAGGTGAGCTTAATTTCCCAGAATTCTTCACTCAAGTAGTAAGTCTCTAATTAAATGCGAAACTAAGGGGGGGATTTTTCACTCACGGCAAAGATATCTTTCAGTTACCTAGACATAATCACAAAATACCGAAAGGGACTATTAAATATTTATTTATTTATTTTATTTCTTAAAGTATTATGAGGATTCAAAAATAGTTTTTTACGGGCATCTGTACCTAAAATTAATCTTGACTACGTTTTAAATCTAATTCGCATAGCGACAAGCACGAATGTAAATACTAGGTTTCACTTTAATTTCATGCTTATATTTAATATTAGGTCGTGTGCATTCGATTATTTATTAATATGTCTATTAATATACATATACGAATATGTTTAGTATCTATTAATAAATCGTTTCCATATATATATATACATACATATATATATATATATATATATATATATATATATATATATATATATATATATATATATATTATTTCAGTATAACATGTACGATGAAACTTGGTGTTTCTTTTTCTTCTAAAACCTAAATTAAGTGAAAATAAGTTGTTTAGGAGTAATGCCAAATCCCATTTCACTCTAAATAATTTACGTGACTAAAATAAGAATTAACTCATCCTTGTTTATTTTTCTACTACCACACCGCTATGGTTCCAAATATCAAAGGGGGCTATAAAATATTTATTCATTTATTTTATTTTTTATAAAATGATTTTTTTAAAAATACCTCATTTTTAAGTATTATGAGGATTCAAAAAAGTTAATCGCGATTACGTTTTAAATCTAATACCCATTATCATGTGAATACCGACATGCACCAATGTTCATATCAGGCCCCACTTTAATTGTATACCTATATTTAATATTTGGTTGTGTGCATTCTTTTATTTATCTATCAATATGCCTATTAATATACATATACTCAGTGGTGGGATTCAGCCGGTTCGCACCGGTTCGCGTGAACCGGTTCCTAGACAGTCACACTGTTTGCGAACCGGTTACTAAAATCTTGGAAAACGTGACACTTTGATAAAAAAAAATTCACAATGCACCCCACACGTGGCATTTTTGTCATACGGCCCGACAAAGTTAGGTAAAGTTCGATAACTCCGTAAGGTTCACATATCCAAAGTACACCGGGAGGTCACGTGTTTTTTTGTTTTGATAAATTATGCACGTGTTAGTTTGTTTTGAAACGTAGGAAACGTGGAGAAAAAAAATTATTTGGAAGAAATCTCTAAAATTTTATTTGGAAGAAGTCTATAAAATAATAAAACGAGAAATTATTTTATTTGGAAGAAATCATTTTATTTGGAAGAAATCTATAAAATAATAAAACGAGAAATTATTTTTTTTATAATCATTTTATTTTGAAGAATCTATGGACCAAGACAACAATAGGGACCCCAGATCATTAACACAAGACGCGGGACATATTTTGGAATCACCGGTTGACCTCGCAATACACGTGGTCTCTATTTACAAAACACTTGTAAATAGATCTTTTATTTATGTTAATAAATGCAGTATATTTCGGAATTTTTTTTTTCTTTTAACATGTTAATATTTATTTTAAGGCAGAGAGTTCATAAATAAAACAAATAAAATATTAACATGTTTTCTTTTAAAACATGTTTTTGTGTCACTATTTACAAAACAACTCGGGTTTTTTTTCTTTTAACATGTATACGCTTTTTTAAAAATCGGCTGACTTGTAATCTGTCGTTTTGCAATAAACAAAACAATTTATCATTTTTTAAAAACTTTTATTTACTAAATAAAAAACAAATTTTAAACGCAATTCTATATTTCGTGTTGTGTATTTTAAGAAAAAGTGGATACTTTTTTTTCTTTTCGTAGGGAGGCGAGTAACTAGCGAAGTTTTATTTATTTGTTTATAATTGTTGCTTACAAAAAAAAAGGAAAAAACTTCATAAATTTTAAATTGCTTCCGTTTGGAAACTGATTTTTGAAGTCTAACTCTGCCCTCGTGGGGAGGCAAAACGAAAGATTACAAGTCAGCCGATTTTTTAAAAAGCGTATATATTTCGTTTATTTATTAAAATAACTTGCGTAATCATCCGTTTTGCCTCCTCAGGCTAGGAGCAATGTGTAGTATGGAAAAATCCTTCTAAACTGATGTAAGATCCAGAGTGCCCCTTTTTGGGAAGCTTGATTTTTCCCTACAAAACGAAAGATTACTTAAGTACGGTGATAAATATTTCATACCCCCCCCCATTTCTGCCCTCGTGGGGAGGCAAGTAAATAGTGACACAAAAACATGTTTTAAAAGAAAACATGTTAATATTTTATTTGTTTTATTTATGGACTCTCTGCCTTAAAATAAATATTAACATGTTAAAAGAAAAAAAAATTCCGAAATATACTGCATTTAGTAAAATAAATAAAAGATTTATTTACAAGTGTTTTGTAAATAGAGACCACGTGTATTGCTAGGTCAACCGGTGATTCCAAAATATGTCCCGCATCTTGTGTTAATGATCTGGGGTCCCTATTGTTCTCTTGATCCGAATCTATAAAATAATAAAACGATTTTTTTATGGAAAATTTTGAACTTACGGAAAAAGATATATTTGACGTAATATGAACCAACTCTGAAAAATAAACAATTTGGTACTTGTGCAGTTTTGATACGCGAGTGTACGAAGTAATAATTATTTAGAAAGCCATTTTTAACATGAGGAGATCAAGCGACAGTCGTGTAAAACTAAAAAAGGCGAGAGAGTACAATGAAAATCAAGTGGCTATTTGTAATTATTTGAAATAAATAAATTCTAAATAAATGAGTTGTATTTGATTTCATTTTTCATTCATGTACATACATATAGAAAGATGATCATGAGCTTACTAAAATTGCAAGTCCGCGATACGCGGATGCACCGATTTACCCTGGTAGTTCTAATATTTAAGATAGAACCTGTTCCTAAAATATTTGAATCCCACCACTGCATATACTAAGAGATCCGAACGCAAAACGCGACAAGCAGCATTTTCAAAATTCTGCAAACTGTCCCTACAGAAATGGTTGTGTTTCAATACACGACAACACCCTAAAAACATGTGTTAAATAATATGATACCAAATAGTTTCTTATGATTTCCATTAAAATTAGCTTTCAATCGAAGTCCAGATTTAATATATTCGTATTTTTCTTTGTTTAAGGTCTCAATTTAAACGAATTGGAACTATCGCGCTCAGCGTCCGAATCTCCCACACACATGTGCATGCATACATATACATACACATAATATATATATACATATCCAAATACACACACATACATGTACACACACACACACACACACATATATATATATATATATATATATATATATATATATATATATATATATATTATAATATAAAATGAAGTAATAAAATAAGGTGTCAATCAAATTTTATTAGAATTCAAAGTTCATGCAAAGCATCCTTAAGTCCTTAGCTCATGAGTTTTCAAAGATAATTCTTCTCTTCAGAGGACCATTACCGCAGTTATACTACTACAGGCAATAAAATTACGCTTTGAAAATATATAAAATTATATACACAAATATATAAAAATACATAACATCAAACATATCAATCCAAAAACATACTTTTGTTGAATCCATACAGTCTATCCAGGTCATACAAGTTGAGAAGCATAATCAGGAAGGACATCACTCCAAGATACAAACAGCAGTCCAAATATGTGAAATTGAAGGGGCCGGCAAGGTTATCCAGTCGCGAAATGTGTCCATATTCAATGTTAATGATAAATAAATCAATCAAAATAATACAAAAAGTCCAATCAAAGTTCCGAGATCCCAACATGTGCAACTCTAATCAAATCCAAATTCGTTGTTTAATTAGAAAACCAGCTAAATCCGAATTGAGCAAAACAAGACGGACTCCCATCACATCTAGCCAGAAGAGCGAAAAATATATAAGTGATCTTCTCACCAGACATGACAAATCCCTAACGAACAGAAGGCGATATTAAATTGTCTACATCTCAGAATGACTTCAACGGGTTCAAGATTATGTCTGTCCTACTTCCTGTTTTATATTATAATATTAATGCTCTATCCAGTATATTGAGCTTCAGTTTTTTTATCCGGATGTTTCACTAATTATAAGATATTAGTTGACGCTTATATCTTTTGTTGGATTGCTTCATATATATATATATATATATATATACATTTTATTCATTTATTTATTTATTTTATTCTTTTTTTACCTATTAAACATATTTTTAAATGATTATTGTATTATTAGTTTATACTCCTACCAAAAAAAATATATCCTATTTACTAGTTACCATATCCTCACTAATTAATACAGATGAAAACCAAAATGAAAAAGTTTTTACTGATGCTCTCATAATATGAACTGACATATGAATGAAAATTTAAAGATAAATATATAAATATATATATATATATAATATCAATAGAACAATAAATTATTTAAAGATACATTTATCTTTAAATAATTTATTGTTCTATTGATATTATATATATATATATATATATATATATAGAAACAAATGTAGCTCACGCAATTTACAATATTTACATTGAGATTTTGCTTACTCTCAGCAGATATCAAATGATAGCCGAGAAGTTAGAAGCACCGACTATTGTCTAAACTTGAGGCATTTGCTTGTCTAGCCACACTGAAGAGCAATGATACTGTATAACAGTTTCTGTGGATGACTATATATATATATATATATAAATATATGTATAAATATGTATGTATATATGTATAAATATATGTATATATGTATATGTATATATGTATATATATGCGTATATGTATATATATGCATATATGTATATATATATAGGTATGTATATATATATGTGTATGTATATATATATATATGAGGAAATTGACATCTTTGAGGCACGCATGAAAATATATTTAAGTGAAATATTTTGAACATCAACAATCGTGCAATTTAAATGAAAAATTCATATATTTAATTTTATTTCAAGCTTTCGTTGTAGAACAACTTTGTCAGGCGAGACTGTCTTATAATTTGTTTTTTTTTAAATTTTTTAAATTTTATTTCTTCCTCATTTTGATGGTATTAACCCCGAGGGGTCCTTGCACTATATATAATAAAAGAATACCCGTTCAATGTCAGGTAAAATAGAACATTTTTGCACCACTTTTATGTCCCTTACAAAGATTAAAATCAAGACATAATGCGACTAAAGCTTATGTTTAGAATCTTTATTAGAATTTTGGTCAAAATCCATTACGTGATTTTCATTCTAGAAAATGTCTAATATTTAACACTTAAGACCCCTTAGTTTTACGAAAGAAATTGAAGTTCAGGGAATCTTACTTAATTAGTTTCTAATGACTAGTGATCAAATTCAATGCAAATCTTGTATATTTGAGTTAAGGTTTAGTAGCATTATATCTTGATTTTAATCTTCGTAAAAGGACATAAAGGTGGTGCAAAACTGTTCTGTTCGGGGAATTAATTTTACCCGTCGTAGGACGGGTATTTTTCACCACTTCAACATTTTTCGACACTAACGATTGTGGCGGAATGTGACGGAATGTGACGTCATCACTCTGACGCCAGTGATAATCCCCAAATAGTACCCGGGCTTACTTAGGCCGGCAAATAGTAATTTGTTTTCTTGTTTTTGCAGTAAAAAATAATGTATTACAAAAATTTTCTTTTAGCATTTTTACTGTGAAAATAAAATCAGTGTTTTTTTTTTTTATAAATGGATTTAAAATATAAAAACAGCAATTTTCTTTCTAGATTTTTTGTTTTTTTAAATAGTAATTAATTAACAAATAATAAAATCAGTGTTTTTCAGGTTTTTTTTGCAGGAGTTTTTTATAACTGAATTTGAAATATTACAAATTTACAATTTAACAAATAATTAAGGTTTTCTTCCAATTTTAAAAATAATAAAATCAATGTTTCACAAATTTATACCTCATAATAATGCCGTATCAAATGGAGTGTATTGCTAAAAGAATTGTTTTTATATGATGGTGTCATAAGAATTCCTGTTAGTGACTTTTATGAATTATTTTGGTGCATGCCTCTGATCACAAAGAATTTATGCTTGCACAAAACAAGTTGTTTTAATTAATTATTAAAATACATTGTGCCTGGTTATTACATTTAGAAAACAAAAAAATTCTATTTGCAAGCCTAAGTAAGTCCGGATACAGTCTCAAAATGCTGGCGTCACATTGAATTCGGCCACCATTGTAAGTGACAAAGTTTCAACATAACCTATATATATATACACTTTAAAATGCAGCAACATTTTTGTAAGTAACGGATAAATTTTATTAGACAGACGAACAACACAGGTAAGGATGACTTTTTTCTTTTTTTAATAACTAATATAAGTTAGCAAAATATTTATACGGAACAAAACTTAGGTTTAGTATACGGAACGTTTATGTTTTTGTCTTTTAAGGGAAGTGGGGTCTGATCAACTCTGCTGGGAAGCTATGAAATTAAATACTGTCTTGTTTTTAAATTCCCGAAACAGTTTTTCATGGTAAACAACTGATGATCCCTTAAATAATGTTAGAAGCAAACTAATATAATAACTGTAAAAATTAAATTGACTTACATGAGTGATTTTCCTCTGAACGACTTGGGACTTAAGGTTGTTTTTTTAAAAAAAATTTTTTTAATATAGTTTTAATGGTTGAGAAACTTCCAAGACTATATATATATATATATATATATATATATATATATATATATATATATATATATATATATATATATATATATATATATATATATGTATATATATATATATATATATATATTTATATCAGGACCTGTTCCCCGGCGTTGCCCGGGATAGATATGAATTAAATTTTAAAAATGTAAGTATTAAAGTATTAATTCATCAAAAAGCAGTTGAAAACAACCTTGTGATTAATTCGTCAAAAAAAAGTTGTAATTTCGGTGATTAAAGTAGGATTTCTCGATGTTTTCAATCGAACAAAATCGATTTCAACATTGGAAATCGACCTTTCGTCTAACTCTGGCTTTGCTTTAAATATATGGCGATTGATTTAAGGAATTTGTTGTGGTTATTTTGTTTTCAATTCATCAACTGTTAACTAATATGCACTTTTACCATTAACTATGTTGTTGCTATTTCGTTGCCTCTCCACGAGGGGAGAGTTATACAATGGTGATATTTAATGTTTTGAAAATCCATGCCCCAGCCGAGAAGGATTTCTTCTAAAATTGACAAATAGTTAAATAGAGAGAAAGTAATAAAAATAATTGCCGCAGTCTAGAAAGATTTCTCCTTCACTGAACGAGAAGAGAAATGACAAAGTAACGGATACTGTACTTTAACTTAAAGCATATTTAGAAAAGTAGAAATTAATATTTTTTGGAATATCAGTAGCAGTTTTAGCGTCGCAGAAAGTAGGTAAAAAAGTTATGAAATAAATTCGAATAATGTTCGATGAATAAGAAAATGTAGATGAAAATAATTATTGTAAATGTTACGTCGGTGTGTGTTCGAAATTGATTTTGAAGCTTTTTAACTGTCGTGAATTAAACAAAGGAACGTGATTCGTAACTGATGTATAATTATGATAATAAAAATATACTTAAATAAATCGACGAATGCTAATTTAAATATTATGGGAACAGAAAAATTGTACGTATCTGTTTAATGTGTATTGCCTCAAAGTACTGTTGCGTGCTGCGATTATTTAAGTCGACGAAAATGTAAACACGTTTTTTTAGAAATTTTTGCGAATTAATAGAGAGAGGGGAAACAGATTGAGAGAGAGAATGGACGATTATAATAAGTAAATGTATAGAAGAAAAAAAGTCTAACTTAAAATAACCCCCCAATAAAAAAAGAATGCCTAACGTGAAAATGAAAACACGTATGTTGGATTAATGTTAGGTATGTATGGATGGTCAAAAGTGAAACAATAAACATGTGTTGTCTGTTAATTATTAGTGGAAGGTTCGTAGAGAAACTGATATAACGTGCTTCCATGGAATTGGTATCAACAATTGAATGTTGTCGAAATGAACACCGCAGTTCGTTTTACGCTGTAAGTATTTTGAAAAAGATTTTTAAACCATAAATGTGTTATGCATTAAATTGTCTAAGTGTTTAAGTTAAAAAATGAAATTATACCTGAAGCAATCAAAAATTGCTATGGGAAATGTCTAAAGTCGATTCGATTAAGAGATTCTGGCTGCAATTTTGAATCAATGTACAGTAATAAGTGATTAAGTTCGTTTAATGTATTCTGTAAATTCCGGAATGAGATAAAGTCTATACGTAATAGTTTGAAATAACGTAATCCGATATTATTGAAAATCAGTGGATCATGAGGGAGCGTCTATTAAATTTGTGCGGAATGTATTTATTATGTATTAAATCAATGGAAAATGAATAGAAAATAATAACGGTTACGTTTTTCTAAAGTATCCGTTGTTTATTAGTTCCCGGTGATGAAGGGGAGAATGTTAGTATGAAAATATTAGAGGGAAAAGTTTTTGCTACCATCTCTATGGAGCATTTTTTGGGGAGAGTCTGTTATGGTGGTCTAAACATAATATTTCTTGTTAGATGGAGAAAATAATCATACATTTCTTCAAACACACTCACGTAAATAAGCTGAATAAAGTGGTGCGTTTAGTAGCCTATGATGCATGTGGTGATTTTTTTACTCTCGCTGAAGGTATAGGGGAAAAACGTCCTAGCTTTATATATATATATATATATATATATATATATATATAGTAAGTTATGAAAATATATTTATGGCAATTAAGCTACACAGAGGCTTCCGCGTTTCATCTCCATAGGAAATCGTCAGGCTAAAATATATGGAGTTTGTGTTGCCGGGTGTTTTTATATATGCACGTAGTGTTCAGTCGATCTAGTTAACAAACCATATTCTTTCCATTAGCCAATAGTAGGGCTTCTACTACCTAGCTCTACTCACGTAATCACTGTTGAAGAATACACTGAAAGCCGATACATAAAATATTATATCTCCTTATAACATTTTATGTGGATACATGAAATATATATATATATATATATATATATATATATATATATATATTACACACACACTAGCAGGAAGAACCAACGTTACTCTGGATTGAGTAAGGATAACTCTGTACATTTTCAGGTATAATACCATAGTATATTCTCTTTCTTACTGCCTCCCTCCTCCGGTTTCGCCTCTTAGGTTAGTTGAAAAAAGCTGAAAGGTTGGAAAACTCTCTGAATTAGTGTCTTATACATATGGTTTCAATTTCATTAAAATCGTTAAAGGTGTTCTGCCCCAATGAGTGACTTAGAAGTGGAGGCATGTAGATATCTGGCACATAGAAGATGAGGTAGAGATTTAGGACCGCTTCCATTGTTTTCCCCAGAGAATTTTATACATATGAAATAAATTTCATAAAAATAGGATATATATGAAGTTTAAAGGAGGTTCGACCCCAGAGCTCCCTTGGGTTAGTAGGGCACTTAGAGATTCGGGACAACTTCCATTGTCTTCCCTAGAAGATTTTATACATATGATTTAAATTACATAAAAATAGGATATATATTTGAAGTTTTAAGGTTGTTATACCCTCATAGTCTTCCTTAGGGGTGACTTAGAGTTCCGAGAAGACTTCAATTGTCTTTTCTCAGTAAATTTTATATAAGAATGCACTTTTATATTTTATGTAGATTCTTTAACCTTTCTTTCCATAGGGAACACACAAACATCACACGCACATTGATTTTTATATATGTAGAAGAGAGAGAGAGAGAGAGAGAGAGAGAGAGAGAGATAGAGATGTCATTTATAAAACTTCTTGAATGTTAAGCAAACTTCAAAATGTCGGCTCTTAATTCAAAATATAACTTAATTTTTGAAAACAGTTTAAGTAGATTAAACGTTTATTTCATCATCATCTAGTCGTGGTAGTGTCACAGATTCTCTTGACTCCCTCACCCCATCTCACTCTATCCATCATCACACCAGGTAGGTCTTTATAGGGGCATTGTGAGTCTTCTGCTAGTTGCTTGATGTATGTTCTGTACTGTCTCCCCACTGAGCCTCATCCTGTTTTAGCATCCACAAAAGAAGATCGCTGATGATGTCATCATTAGCCCCCCCCCCCCAAGCAGTGTACAGCAATCTGGTTCTCTTCTCCCTAACCAAGGTTGACATCTCTTTCTTTGGCTTTTACATATCTGAAGAATGCATAAAATGTCATATTTACTATTATACTAAAGCTGTGTTAATCAACGTTTGTTTCCCTAAGTCTTTTTTTTACGATATATTTATTCCTTTTTAGAAAAGGGCAGAGTTCTCCCAAAACAGACTGATTGTGTTTCTATCTATTACTATACTAAAGCTGAGTTAATTAACGTTTATTTCTCTATATATTTTAACCACACAAAATACATGCTAAAATATTTATCAGTTTTGAGATTGGGTTATGTTTGAAAAAAAAACTTCCATTGTTATATATACCTCTGCTCTGAGGGGAGGTCTAATGTCTTACAAGTCACAATCAATTAAAATACATGAATGTTCATTTCATACCTTGTTGGCCTTTTTTTATTTACTGTGATCTTGCCTTACCGAGGAAACAAGCTCGTTCATAACCCGAAAATAAGGACCAAGAAACGACAACGGTTGAAGACAAGAAGATGTTTATTTGTCTTGGATCGTCTTCTTAATCATATCTTATCCGGACATCTCTACAACCAGAAGTTCACACGTGTGTGTTTCCAAGTGAACTGAAGATTTTTCTCCCTCACTCTCTCTCTCTCTCTCTCTCTCTCTTTGTACCATGTGACGTCACATGCGTTTCTAGCACACAGGAGGTCTAGCTGACCTAAGTTGACCCTGACTGAACCCTATCTTCTGTTATTCTCAACTAACAAAATTATACTCGCTCAATATCCAACAACATTTCAATTTTAACTCTCTCTCACTGTATGTTGTTTGATCTTTCTATGCTCTTATTCTATATGTCGTCTATCACTCTTGCTCCTGCGATTCTCGCCCTCTCTCTTTCTCTCTCTCTGTTTATATATACACCCTTTTTAGGTTATTTAATGCCGAATCAGGTCATTTTGGTAAAAAGTTTTTATGCTTCAAGTTCTTTATATCTTCAAATATTTATTTATGGTGTTTGGTTTGATTGTTTTGTAAAGGAACAAGTTTTCGTTTTTAGCTTTGCAGAACATGATTGAGTTTTGCAAAGGGAAAAGAAAAACAATAACATCAATGTTTGGTGCATTTTAAATCAGTAAACCGGTGAAAAAGAAGAGATACAGAAGGGAAAGAGAGGTGTAGCGAGCAGAAAGAGGCTAATTTGAATGTTGTCTTTTTATTTTTTATACTAGCTTTTCAAACTCACTTTTTTCCTGATTAAAAGAATATAAACCCAAGCTCAATGGGTGATCCAAGTGGTCACATTTTTTCTAGTATACTATATAGGTCTTCAAAATAGATTTATTATTAAAAGTTCATTTTATGAAAATGATGTTATTTTCGTTTTAGAAAGGTATTGCATCATATGCCTTTTCAGTTACACAGTTGTTGCATCAGCCACTATAGTTTTGTTTAGGTTGGTTTGTTTATTTTATAGAATATCAAGAAATTGGGTATAAGTGTTAATTATCATGCTATTGTTCTATAGTAAGGATTGAAGGTTCAATCCTGTCATGAAACTGTTCATGCATAAGCAGGAATGGTGGTGCCACATTCCACTCAATGTATTTTGTCTACAGAGGAATAGTTTTGGCAGGAATACTTTTTTTGAACAGACTTCTTATTTGAGTCTTATTTCTTTATTCAAACCAGATTTCTCTTTTTTGATGAAGCTTAGCGTCTCGCTTAGGTTTGTGTTCTGCTTATTAATTTTAATAAAACCTGCAATGCGAAAGATGCTGATTATAAACAGATGACAGGTTCCCTTCATCTGATATGGTGCCTGCATGTTTAGAAAGGGACGTGCCTAATCCCAGGTGGCATTCACTGTATTCCTAGCGAGCCTTTATGGATGTAAAGTGCATAAAGTAGCATCTTGAAAGGGCAACTGTCAGCGTTAAGTAGGGTTATCTTTTCTTTAATATTATCTTTTCAGGTTTTATATTTTCTTCCCTTAAGCGAATTGCATTCATAATTTATTTGTTACATTTTCGTTGCTTTAAAGCAGGTATCTAAAACCTACAGCCCGCAGGACACATATGGCCTGCTGTCTTTCTGTGGCCATAAGAAATCATTTCTGTGACAAATATTTTCTTCAAATTTTAATAAATTTGTTTCTCATACCAGTCACAGTTCTGATCTCGACAATCAGTCCGACAGAAACTGGGCCATTTTGGTGGGCTTTTATCTGTCGCGCTGAGGTATACTGTCCTGGGTTGTTCTAGGAGGTCTACCCCTCCCCCCAAGCCTAGCCTCCCCTCTTTGGGGTGGAGTAAGTTTATTACTTACTGTCTGAGGCGTCCCGACCGGGGAATGCGGACAGGGCTGCCCAGACAATTTTTAAACGGTCAGAGTGTTCCTTCTTTAGGGGCGCTGGCTTGACTCTCCCATCTTCCGGCCTTGTGTCACATCTTCCTGCGGTGGAAAGGAAGTGAATACCGCAATTAGTAGGAGTTATGGTCCCAGAATCATGACGCATACTTCTGTAACATACTTTTGTTAATACACTTTTGTTAACTATACACCTGTGTTTGTCTTGGTTATTACCGGCCTTCTAGGCCACAACAGTTAGTTCAGCAACTAGCCTTCTGCTCAGTTTTAATCAATTTCCATTGTAAGCTTACTCCACATGGTGATAGTGTACGTTGAAGGTCCTGTTCCAAAAATCTGTCCAAGGAAAAGTTTTGAACGTATAATAATATGACAGATTGGATAAATGTCCTATTTGTAAAGAACGGAGAAGAGTTAATAACATGAGAATGTTCTTGAGAGAATGTCCATACATACATATTAGTTGTTTAAGGGCAAGCCGAGTTCATGTGAGTTTGTAAGTATGTGCGTGCGTTACAATGATATAAGACTATGTGCGTGCGGTTAGAGAGAAATGTGTGCAGAACAGGAGACTTCGTTGGTTTGGTCACATTGAAAGAATGGATGAGAGTTCTTGGGTTAGTAAATGTAGAACAGTTAAGGTAGCAAGGTCAGTTGGCAGGGGTAGGCAAAGGAACATATGGAAGGAAGTGAGGATGAATAAATAAAGACCTGGCTAGAGATAGGTTAGTTTGGAAATTAATTTTTAAAGCTGACTAACGCAGGCCAGCATGTAAAACAGACGTTAAACTGAACATGATGATGACAGAATGGATGAGAGTACTTGCGTTAAAAGGTGTAGAACATTTGAGGTAGTAGAGTCAGTTGGCAGGCAAAGGAAACCATAGGAAGAAGTGATAAGGATGGACTTGAGAGAAAGAAGGATAAATAAGGACCTGCTTATAGATAGATGATGTAGTATTGATTTACTCCTCTCCAGGAGTTAGGCACAAGGCCAGTTTTTATCTTACTCCCACAAGTAAGATGTGACCCAAGGTCGGGTCGGGAAAGTGGGGTTTAAAAATTGCCTGGGCAGCCCCGTCGGCATTCCCCGGTAGGGGCGCCTCAGGCAGTAAGCAATAAACTTACTCCTCCCCAAAGAGGGGAGGCGAAGCCTGGGAGGGTGGACCTCCTACAATTGCACAGGACAGACCCATAGACCGGCGTAAATCAAGCCCCGAAGGCCACAACAATACCAGTCTATGGGGTGCAGTATCCATCGGAACAGATACTACACTTTGTATCTTAGCCAAAAGGCCAAGAAGATAGATGATGTAGTAGTAGTAGTAGTAGTAGTAGTAGTAGTAGTAACTCTTGTAACAATCTCATTAAAATCAGAGGTCAAAGTTTTCTCAGGAATCTTCTGTAAAAAAAAGAAGATAAATCTCCCCCCACCCCACCGTCTTTATGACAGTCTGAGGTAAGTAGGTTATTATTTCTTTTCTTTTTTTATGGAAATCGCTCCGGACAAGGCATGAAGCCACTTGATGTAAGGAGATAACAAGAACAAAAGATGATTATCGCAAAGACAGGAGATGCTTATTGGCCTTAGTCTTGAAAAGACCAAGGCTATAGGTAGAGGAAAACAGTCAGCAGGAAGAGAGTTCTAAAAGCCTGCAGTTTTTGGAAAGAAGCTACTGGAATAGGAAACTGTATTACAATGAGGTATCGAAACAGCGAATTGATGGAGACCACTAGACGAACGAGTCAAAAGAGCTGGAACAAAGGAAACAGGGAACAGATCACACAATTCTGAAGAACACGTGCCATGATAGTATTTATAGAAAAAACTGAGACTAGTAACATCCCGTCTGTGAGAGAGAGGGTGCAGAGAAGAAGAAAGGGCAAGGCCTACTACCAAATTTAAAGCTTGTAGGTCTAATAAGTTTTCAGACATACGAATATTCTTGTATATTGAGATAAACACTGTTTTTTCTAGTCCTCATAATCGACACTATGCCTAGAAGCTAAAAATCTGACCTATCTCAACGGATGATGGAAAACAGAAAAACAACATGTAACTATTTCCTACCTTAAGCAATCTAATTTAACAGACACAGTTGATATCCACATCCGCAACATTTTGCACTTGACGTTGTTCTGTATATTTGGAAAAGAAATATCTCCTGCCTTCTAATTTGTTTGATAAATTCAAATATGACGTCGAACTTAGAGTGAATCCATGTGATGTTAGGAAAAATCGATCTAAAGGAATGCAATCTGAAGAAAATTTCGAGTTTTTAAAAAATATTTTTCTGATTTTTTTCTGGCTAATAATTGTTCTAGAAATTCAGGATTTGGTTGATTCCAACAGAAACCTCGATTGTCTCTACAATTGAAGAAACGGCTGTTGAAATTAATCCTTTTGGTAGAAAATACATATGCGCTCGTTGGAATCTGCCTTTTTTGTTGTCTATTATTTCTATTCTCTCTCTCTCTCTCTCTTTCTCTCTCTCTCTCTCTCTCTCTCTCTCTCTATATATATATATATATATATATATATATATAGGAGTGAAAGTATTTTGTACTGTTTGCTTAATTGCATTGAAATTCAAAATTATAATGGTTTAGAAACACATAAAAATGCAGATTTTTTTATGAATCAAAAACATTTATTTATTCATTTAAAATTCTAATTTCTAAAATCTTCATCAGGAAAATACAATTTTCCAAATGAAGACTTAAAAAAACCTATGAAAAAAGATAACAGCAGGAAGAGGAAAAATAAGACACAACTCTTGAGGACGATCGCGAGATCGAAAGTGATTGAGTGATGGCCGAAAAAACAACGCTCAGAGCCATAACGTTCAAACTACCACTCGAAACCAGTAAACTCGCCCGCCGTGTCGAGAAGATAACAAAGAATGATTTGCTGCCTAAATAGACACACACACACACACACACACAGGCACATATATATATATATATATATTATAACGGTTTAGAAACCAGTCAAAATGCAGATTTATTTTAATAAATAAAAACATTTTTTAAATTAAAATTCTAATTACAAGCTTCAGAGCGCACACACACACACACACACACATATATATATATATAAGTACATTCCAATGACCTAAGGAACAATCAATCCTTACCTTTCATCTGTTCTTTCATTTTCTTAGTCTTCATATTTCGTTGAACGATTACAACCACAACAAAACTAGGGTTGTGGTCGTTCAACGAAATATGAGGACTAAGAAAGAAATTGAAAGAACAGATGAAAGGTGTGGATTGATTGTTACTTTGGTCATTGGAATGCACTATAATATATATATATATATATATATATATAATTTTGATTTCTATCACCAGTACTCTTCTACACAGATTGCAAAAATCAACTTAATTTTAGTTTCTAAATCTTATCTATAACGCTTGGATTTGAGTTAAAAGTGACTCATGTTCCAGGGTTCGAATCGTGCGACCGGTTTGAACAGTTATCGGATTATGTTATTTCAAACTACTACATATAGACTTCATATCATTCTGGCATTTACGGAATTCATTTAACAGACTTAATATATTATACTGTACATTGATTTAAAATGGCGACTACAATCTCTTAATCGAATCGACTTTCGACATTTCCCTTAGCAGTCTTCGTTTGCTTCAGGTATAATTTCATTTTTTTAACTTAAACACTTAGACAATTTAATACATAACACATTTGAGGCTTAAAAATCTTTTTCAAAATATTTACAGTGTAAAACGAACTGCGGTGTTCATTTCGACAACATTCAATTGTTGATACCAATTCCATGGAAGCACACAATATTAGTTTCTCTACGAACCTTCCACTAATAATTAACAGACAACACAAGTTAATTGTTTCACTTTTGACCATGCATACATACCTAACATTAATCCAACATTCGTGTTTTCATTTTCACGTTAGGTATTATTTTTTATTTGGGGGCGGCGTGGTATTTTACGTAAAACCTTTTTCTTTTTATTTACCTATTATAACCGTCAATTCGCTCTCTTCCTCATTATCATCAATCTATATCTATAAATATATATATATATTCATTCGTAACAATTATTCAAATTTATTTTATAACTTTTTACCGAACATTATTCATATATATTTCATAACTTTTTTACTTACTTTCTTCGACGCTAAAACTGCTACTGATATTCCAAAAAAATATTAATTTCTACTTTTCTAAATATGTTTCAACTTAAAGTACAGTATCCGTTACTTTGTCATTTCTCTTCTCGGTCAGTGAAGGAGAAATCTTTCTAGACTGCGGCAATTATTTTTATTACTTTCTCTCTATTTAACTATTTGCCAATTTTAGAAGAAATCCTTCTCAGCTGCGGCAATTTTTCTTCCAGGAGATGGATTTTCAACACATTAACATCACCATTGTATAACTCTCTCCTCGTAGAGAAGCAAGAAAATAGCAACAACAAAGTCAATGGTAAAAGTAAAGATTAGTTAACAGTCGATAAATCGAAAACAAAATAACCACAACAAATTCCTTACATAAATCGCCATATATTTAAATCAAGGTCAGAGTTAGACGAAAGGTCGATTTCCAATGTTGAAATCGATTTTGTTCGATTCAAAACATCAAGGTCAGAGTTACACGAAAGGTCGATTTTCAATGTTGGTAAATTCAATCTCCCACCAAAATGGGCACTCCGGATTGAGATAAAAATTGCCTAAATCTAGAGGTATTTTTTACTTCCACTGACTTTGGAAACCTTCATGCATATTCTTGGATCATATTTATTTGATGGAAGGGCAATGGTTTTCATTTTGTCGAATAAACCGCTACTCACAATCGTAGGGGGGTAGTCACCTAAAACATAGAGAAATCTATTTTGTTTAATTCAAAACATCGATAAATCCTTCTTTAATCACCTACATTACAGGGTTGTTTTCAACTGCTTTTTTATGAATTAATACTCTTATATTTATATATTTTAATTTAATTCATATCTATCCAGGGCAACGCCGGAGCACGGTTCCTGTTAGTATATATATATATATATATATATATATATATATATATATATGTATATATATATATATATATTAAGGAAAGGATGAAAGGTAATTCGACGTAATGGAAAATGAAAAAGGAAAAACCAAAAAGGATGTATTTTTTTATGTGTTCATCAACGTTTCGCCTTTATTTGTAAGACTTCTTCAGGATGATAATGTTAAGAAAAATGTCATGCAAGTACGTGAACATATTTGGTTTACATGATGGTTGATGGGAGGAAATAGTAGCCCCTACTGAAAGCAGTAGGAACAGTGTCCGACTGACTTCACCAAGCCCGGACACTGTTCCTACTGCTTCCAGTAGGGGCTACTATTTCCTCCCATCAACCATCATGTAAACCAAATATGTTCACGTACTTGCATGACATTTTTCTTAACATTATCATCCTGAAGAAGTCTTACAAATAAAGGCGAAACGTTGATGAACACATAAAACATACATCCTTTTTGGTTTTTCCTTTTTCATTTCCCATATATATATATATATATATATATATATATATATATATATATATATATCAATGGCTATCATGTTTGCTGAAAAAGATAAAACCGTAAATTTAGAGAAAACAAACAGTGACCATAGCAATAGTAAAAAATGGGAAGGAAGCTAAACAGAAGAGACAATTCGTGTGTCTTACAAGTTGGTCTGTAAGTAAAATTGGCAAATTGTTGTGTTGATTTTCGTACTGTAGACCAACTAGAATCTCATTCTGTAAATAGCCTGGAGATGGAGACTGTCTACCCTATTCATCTCCGAACCTCATCTTCACAGAATAAAGAAGCAAAATCGTGTAATACATACATACATACATATTCTCTATCTTCTATGCATATAAAAGTCAATGTTTGTGCGTTCTAGAAATCGATTTATTAACAGAACATTAAAATAGTTTTCAATAAGAGTTAAATTTTTTCACAGAATCTAAAGACACCATTAACATTTCCATTCGATTCCATCTGGGGTCACTAGGTACAATTATCGGTTGGCTCCATAAAATAACCAAAGTCTATTAGAACGCAAAGAAACAAAATTCATTTATTTTTAAATAGATTTTCTTCGTTTCATAAAACAAAAATAAAATTAAACAAAAAATATCTCAGTGAAGAAGTTATTGAAAAAAGGTTTAAACATTTAAATAAGTATTTTTATAGGTCTTTTAAAGATTTAAAATAATTTGCTTTTATTTTAAAATAATTTGCATACGTTTCGATTCTTAAGCCATTTTCCATTTTACAGCTGTCTGTAAGAAACAGTTTTTTTTCAAAGAATGACACTGCACAAACCATTTTCTTTATAACTTGACCTCATATTACAAATGTTTTTTAAGTATTAGTTTTTTTAAGAACACAACCGGACGAAAAGTTTTCTTTATTACTTGACCTCATATTACAAATGTTATTTCACACTTATCTTTCAAGGCAAAGATTGTAAAAATGACTACATTTGAAATTAGGTTTTCTAAAAAAAAACACTTCCGACCAGCAATATATTTCCACACGGGCAACACCGGGTGAATACCGCTAGTATATATATATATATATATATATATATATATATATATATATATATAATTATTTATACCGACAGATGCTAGCGTTTCAAGCTTATTGCTTTCATCAGTGCAGGAATGTAACAATTTCAGACGGTTGGTTCACAGTCAACCTAGAATCTGCAAGCAGTCGCCATATCAACTCGGCCACTGTCACGTGATTAAGGGAAATTAAGATCTATATGTACCTAGAAGTGGATACAGATAGAAGACTAGTCGAGAGTGTCCGATGAACGCATTCAGAACTATGCTTTAAAACTGATGACAGTCTATTTTTAACATTC
>OY744516.1:70402047-70412047 GCA_963556195.1 Sepiola atlantica | reverse complement strand
CTCATTCCCTCAGCCATGACCATGTAGAAATCTTAAGTATTTTTTTTTTAATTAGTTTTAATTTTAATTTTTAACACGTTAGTATCACCTATAGTGAGGATTGAACCTTCAACCCCCAGAGGACAGTCACTTCGAACTGATTTTACTTAACACCTTTATCGATGTGTCATGTGTTCAGGCAATATTAACTAAGACTAGAATAGAAATTATTTATTTAACACTTCTACCGGTGTTCGTTGAAGACTTGTAACCTTTGGTCCATTCGGAGAGTTAGGAGTGGTTGGAGTACGCTCAGAGAACTTCTGCCATTACTAGCCAGCTGAGCGTTACCGCTGTCTACCAATGGAAGAGTCTCTCATACATACCTGCGCAGTGTGAGTGTTAGCCAATCAGCAATAATTTGTCACTCCTTTTAGCTGACGAACCTCCAAGTTTTTGCACGGAATAACCTACAGGTGTTCCGAGACTCACGTTTGACCTGTAAAAGTTCATAAATAAAAAATATATTTTCAAGATTGTTTTGCTTTGATAATTCAATCTCGTAAAGTCGGTTCTCTCTATCGCTCGAAACACTTTCTCACACCTGAGGCTATTCTCTATCTCTACAAATCTACTATTAGACCATGTATGGAGTACTGTTGTCATATATGGGCTGGTGAATCTCTGCCCCCATTCGTGATGAGGTGCAGAAACGTATCTGTAATTTGATTGTGCCAACCCTTTCTTCTTCTCTATACTCTCACTCACAGACAGGATTTTGTTAGTCTCAGTCTTTTCTATAAGTACTATTATGGTATGTGTTCTTCAGAATTGTCTGATCTATTCCCTGCTTCTTTTGTTCCAGCTTGTTTGACTATTTTTCTAGTGGTCTCCATCAATTCGCTGTTTTGATACCTCATTGTAATACAGCTTTATATTCCAGTATCTTCTTTCCAAGAACTGCAGGTGTGTGGAACTCTCTTCCTGCTGACTGTTTTCCTCCTACCTATGGCCTTTGTCTTTTCAAGACTAAGGCCAATAGTCATCTCCCGTCTTTGAGATAATCATCTTTCTCTTCTTGTTAGCTCCTTTCATCAAGTGGCTTCATGCCTTGTCTGGAACGATTTACATAAAAACAAATCTAAGCCAGAACTCTACAGGTGTCTTCTCCACTGGTCACTTCTATACGAGCAATATGACCTGCCACAGTTTTATAAACAAAACTAAAACCTCAAATTGTCCGTTTCTACTAACAAAACTGAAGTCATTTCTTTACACTTCCCACTCAAAAACGTGTCGACCCCTCTTTCTTGTAATACATTATTTACATAATTAATTTAAACTAATTTTAATTAACCAAACTAATATTGCTAGTCGCCGTGTGACACCAACCATGGTATCATCAATGCCTGAATAAAGATTCCCATTAAATAAACTACTACAAAAGATAATCCATGGAATTGGTTGACTGCCAGAGGACATTCACGAAAATAAAAAAAATACTAACCTCAGAGCTTACATTCACGCATTTTGACCCCTCATTGGACATAATCGTGGCCTTTGCCATCCCACGAGGGTAGAGCTAAACACCAGGTCGGTTTTTAATGTGGGTAAACTTCAGCTCCCTAAAAGGGGTACTCTGCATTGGGACAAAAAATAAAATTTGCCTTAGTCGAGAAGGATTTCTCCTTCACTAACCGAAGACAGAACAGATACTACAATTTTATCCCAGTTTGAAGGCCGATAAAACGCCAGTTAATATGACATTGAAGTAGCACATTTACACAAAGGAAAGGACGAAAAAAAAAAGATGTGTTTATCGTTTGAGGCACCCTCATTTGCGAGGGAGAGCCGCCGGGACTATGCAGGGTTTTTTTTTGTTTCCAAACGTGCCCTTTTCAAGTAGCTGGATTACCCACATTAATAAAACGATTTTGTGTCTAACTTTGCTATCGTGGGAGGGGGGGGTAAAAAAAGAAAACCGGTAAAATATGAATATTATTAACACTAGGAATTCGTTTCACAACAAAAAATAATTTTTCTTCTTGTATGACAATATGATAAAATACAAGCCTCTTTGCCCCCAACTCACCCTCTCTCTCTCTCTCTCTCTCTCTCTCTCTGTTGTCTTCCTGTCTCCATTCTTTCGTAGTTCGTCTCAGTCACGTTCATCCTTGTACTATGCTTTTCTTACCTAGCTACTACTACTACTACTACTACTACTACTCGCTTGGGTTATTTTTGTTTCCAGTCAGGAATGGCCCCTTTTTGGGGTAGCTTGGTATTCCAGATTAAACAATTTTCTTTATGTCCAAGTTGCATTCTTTTGTGGGGAAGTGAGGCAAACTTCCCTAATCCAGATAGAAACAGCCTCGATGTGGCATGCTGGATGTACCAATTTTCAATCTCAAATAGTGTTTTGAATATTTGCCAAATAATTACCTCTGTCACGGAGGTTATGTTCTTCATCCAGTTTATTTGTTTGCGTATATCCTAGCGTCCATATCGTTACTAAACTTGGTCAAAATATCGGCCATGGTCTAATCTAGAACTGATTAAATTTTAGGATATTTAGGTCAAAGATTGAACTCGTCGAAAAGGTTAAAGTGATACTTTTTGATGATAACTTCTGTTCTATTCATCATAGAGACTTGTTACTCGGACGATATTGTAGCCAATGAAGTTCCGGCCTTGACTTTTGACTGTGACTTTAAAAAGTTGGGCCATGGTTGAAATTTTGACAGAATTTACACTTCCAATTTTCCAAATTTGCATATGGATTTGATGCTATTTCATAACAGTAACCACCATGCAAAATGTCATCCTGATCAGATAAATAGTTTTTGAGTTATCAACGTTTCCATAGCATGACTTCGGGAATACTTCATACAATATGGAGAAGTAAGGCTCAGATAAGACTTTGGCCTATCTTTACGTTGCTGCATTTTTTTTGGTGAACAAAACAGTTTCATTTTTGCCTGTTTTTTTTGTTGTTGTTTTTTTACAAAGGTTTTCCATATCAGCGCTCTGGGAATTGTACCAATCAGTATTCCAACCACTGTGACTAAAGCCTGCAATTGTCCAGAGAATTACAAATAGATTTTCTTGATCATCATGTCTCGGTGCCACAAAAATAGAACCTGAGATAAATTTAAGAAAAGATTGAATCAATGACAACCAATAAAACAACAATCAACATAAAAACATTATGCAAAAACTAATTAAAGAAGTGATAACATTTCAATATCTAAAATGTTTCACAGCTTACACATACACACACACATGCAATAAACATATGCAAAAAAAAACAATTAAAGAAATGATCAAATTTCAATATCTAACGATGAAGAAACGGTCTGACAGAATAGACGAAATTACTTTTAGATGAGAGGGTATAGTCATATATTACATAGCCCCCCCCCCAAGGAGAATGTAATACCTGGGAGGATGGTCTCGTGCCAACAGAATAGATACTACACTACCCCCATCTCACAAAAAAGGAGAATGTAATGCCTGAGAGGATTGTATCATTACACCAAAACAAGTATTAGATGACATCTATCTCACCATAACAAAGGGGGAGCTAATGCCTGGGTGGATGGTTTCATGAAAACAGAACAGATACTACACTACTCTTCTCTAAATTGAACATTAAAAGATAGTAATAATGTAGTTTCGACTTCAGACAGACAGATACCAAATCTCCAATATTAATAGATATCAAGTTTGTTTACTAATAAAAAGAATAGTAATTTTTATTTGATTTCATTATTTTTATTATTACCGAAATTGCGACGAAATCTGAAGCACAGAGTCCCATAACCCATTAGATTTCTTGACGTGTTACTGGACCCAGCATTAAAATTAATCATGATGGAGTACGAATTTATTATTGGTATTAAATAAAAGAAGAAATCACATTTCACACTAAAAATAGCAGCTACTGCTAATATTCGAACAGGTAACTTAAAGTTTACACACACATAATGCCTCCAAGACACTGTCCTCAAATGTCTACAGTCTCTCCCTACAGGGGTTTGTCAAGACAACCTGGCATGTGGATACTTCAGCCTATGAGTAAACCATGACCAAATATTCAAAATAACATAGTATTCGAAGACCAAATAAGATCCCCTCGGTATGGGTACACTGACTCAGACAAGGAATGGTGCATCTTCTCCAAATGCTGTTGCCTCTAGTCACAGCACTCCACCAGACCAGATGAATTCTTGTCCTGGTATACGGTAAGACCAAGAGACCACAAAAAAGGTATACTATACAATAGTTAACTGGTCAATTAGGGAGAGGAAAATCAATGTTCTCTACTTCTTTATTAACTCAACTTTTCAAAAATAAGGGAAAACTATAATAGAACACTCAAATATCTATGTAGACGGATCAATATACTGCCAGAGTTACCCCTACCAAAAAAAAAATGTAACATTTTGTTTTAATGTATCTCATATAGAGATCAAGTGTTAGCCCATGGAAAGGGGCCCCTTGATTTCTGAGAACTTACAGTGATGTAAAATGAAAAAATATGAAGTTTGGATCACCTACTAGACACCATCCTCGAATGTCCTCGGTCTCTCTGTACAAGGGTTTATCAGGACAACCTGACATGAGGATACTTAATCCGACAAGTAAACCCTGACCAAGCATTCAAAATAACATAGTATTTGAAGGACAAATAAGATCCCCTCAGCACGGCTATACACTTGCTCATACGAGGAATGATGCACCTTCTCCTAGTGATGTTACCTAAAGTAACAATACCTAGCTGGATACTCCACCAGACTAAATGAATTCTTGTCCTAGAATCCGATAAGACCAAGAGACAACAAAGAAAGATATACTATAACAAATATTCAAAATAACATAGTATTTGAAGACCAAATAAGATCTCCTCGGTATGGCTACACTGGCTCATACAAGGAATGGTGCATCTTCTCCAAGTGTTGTTGGCTCTAGTCACAGCACTTAGCTGGATACTCCACCAGACCAGATTAATTCTTGTCCTGGAATACGGCAAAACCAAGAGACCACTGGTCAATTGGGGAGAGGAAAATTAATGTTCTTAACTTCTTTACTAACTCAACGTTTGAGAAATAAAGGAGAACTTTAATAGAATATTCGGGTATCTATGTATCTCATATAGAGATTAAGTGTTAGCCCCACGAAGGGGCCCCTTGATTTCTGAGAACTTCGACTGAAGTAAAATGATACAAAGGGAATATATATATATATATATATATATATATATATATATATATAGTTAGCCATGCTGATGACAGCTGATAGCCAGAAACATGTGTACCTATGAAATTAATAAAAATATATATGAACAAAAAATACGTCCTATAAAGTTAAGGGCGACTAAAACTGAAAGCTTCTTCATTCTTTATCACTTAGCAAGGCAAATACAAATAAGGCAAATCTGACAGCTACCATCAACAATGAAAATAATTATATATATATATATATATATATATATATATATAAATGAATAAATTCGAAAGATTTTTCATTCATCATACTTATATTACATGCAAACGGGGTCTATGTTATTTATGTAAATAATACAACATTTAACTATTTGGTTTTATATATTTCTAATTTTAGTTCGCTATTTTCCCTATATATATGCAATAGTTTTGTTGATATTAACAGTAATTAATTGAAGTGATTAAATAATAAAAAGGATTAATTACCAAAATGTTTCTTAAAATACTTTAAATTATTTTCAAGGGAGGTAATTGGAATAGCAACTGTTTTTTGTAATTATCTTTGTTGACACAACTAAAATATTGTGCATGGTAATATTTTTCTGATGAAGTCTAGAAGTGGAAAAATTTCAATTAAGTACCAATTATAAAGTTAAAATTACTTTGTTTTTTAATTAAAAAAAAAAATTTGTCTACGTTTTCATCGTCCAAAATTATCTTAAAAAACGTCATTCTATACGATTATTCGATTTATAGTTTTAAAATTACATTGCAATTTAAGATGTAGTAAAAATTTTCATGAAGATTTAATTTTATATCGATTCTGATTTTAAAAGATATTTTATCTTCCTTTCCTGAATATGATTATAAGAGTGTTTTGGTGCTTCTGCTCTTTCACAATGACATTAAAATATTTAAAGAAATGTATAAACTTTGTTATCTACTTACGTGTTAGCTGAAAATAAGATTGTGCAGAAAAAAATACGCAAATTCATCCAGTATTTATTAAATTATAAGAAGAAAAAAACGATCTTACGTATCAGTAGACATTTCAGCTTACATATTAGTCAAGAGAGATAACTTTCGGAAATTCTCAAAATATAAGAGAAATGGCGACACATGGATAAAATAAGAGGTTTATGTAGTTTGCTTGAAGCATTGTTTATTAGTATAAAGAAATGTGATACTTAGAAGGCAATACAATGCAGAGGTGTGACGGATAGACACAAGTTGGAGCAAATAAGACATATAATGATGGAACAAATGAAATAGTTTCACCCTTAATGCAATGTATACATACACATATATATATATATATTTTTTTTTTTCACAAACACACATATATCTGTTTATCTACACGATGTTACACTGTTACTTGAGTTAAGTACGGTTCTGAAGAAGAAAGAGTACCCGAAATATTATATCATACGAAGTTTCCACCAGACCATTTTGATGCAGGTATTACATAACATTGTAACATTGTGTAGATAAACAGATATATGTGTGTTTGTGAATATATATATATATATATATATATATATATATATGTGTGTGTGTATGTATACATTGTATTAAGAGTGAAACTATTTAATTTGTTCCACCATTATATGTCTTATTTGCTCCAACTTGTGTCTATCCGTTACACCTCTGCATTGTATTGCCTTCTAAGTATCACATTTCTTTATGGATAAAATAGTTTTTTATTTTTTATTTAATAAATACTGGGTGAATTTGCATAATTTTTGGTGTACAGTCTTCTTTTCATGTACCACTGTTGTATGACCACATGCTTCAAAGACACGCAAAGCAGAAGAAGAATACTAATAAATGTATGTATTCTTGCAGCTAAACGAAGAGTATTCTGCTCTAGACTGCAGTGGTTCGAATAATAGAAGCAAGTAAAAAGAACAAGAAAAACTTCACAGGATTTGATTTACTTCTTACAGAAATTTACAGCAAATACATCCAGATGAATGCCATCTTCCCAACGAACCCTCATAAGGGGATGGAAGCCTCGAAAATCGTGTCCGACCACTCTGATGCCAGACTCCCAAGAGGCAGGAATTCTCTAGCTCTCTGCCACATACTTCCTCCCATGAAGCAACTTCCTGTACATGTAGCTCTAACTTCACTTCTAATGGAAAATTCCATCTCCTTGCTTAAACTAACCTGACGTGAATCTTCCATTTTAACCTTATTTTTACATACCCAACATCTAGTCTTGCTATGTTTGTAACCGGGTCCGGATGATGTTTATACCAGTTTCCTTCCCATAAAAGCAGCAGATGTTCAATGCCGATATTGACCAGCACTCATGTCGAGTTTCATATTCGTCAGATTATTATTATCTTCTCTTCTATTGGTATAGTTATGTGAATTAGTCCTCACTCTAGCATATCTCTCTGCACTAGAGCAATATCACAAAATGAGTATAGGGCAGAGGTTAAAGGAAATGATAATAAATCGGATAAGATGCTGAAGCATCATCAATCCAATATTACTCGAGTGCCGAAAGATACGATACGCAGGAGTGCTCACTAATTGAAATAACTACACCAGTGGAACAGAAGATAATAATAGTCCACGGAATATCAAATTCGGCATGACAGTGAGGCCAACTTGGAATTAAAGGTCAGAAGAAATCAAAACCAGCAAATGTCATGCGGTTTTGAGCAAAGATTTTTAAATATTTTTTAATTTCATTCACCCCAAACAAAGCATATTGTCCCTGAAGCGTAAGGAGCTACTGTAATAGGAGATTTATTTATACAGGAGCAACATGGGTAGGGAGTTGGGCAGCAAGATATTTGTTTACCTAAAATTTCTGCATCTTGTGGGGGTTGATTTCGTCTTGTACCTGCAGCCTCTTTCACACAGAATCGATGTTACTAGCCTCTATCTACTGTATTGTTATATTCATGGTGGGTGCTCGACTGTATTCCAATCATTGGTCCCCCACCCTTACAAAACATTCACAGCAAGAACTCGTCTAGCTACAACCATAGCAAGGAACTTTCCTTTCTCTCTCTCTCTCTCTCTCTCTCTGTACCAAAAACCAAATGGAACTTCTACAAACAAAGTTTACTTCCTAGAAAATCTCATCTGTGGAACAAGATATCACGAGGCTACTTGCCAACCGACTACAGCAGGGTCGTTTTCAAGTTTAATATAAGTAAATGCTTGTTGAGCGATCCTTTTGGAAAATCAAGTCCTTTTAAGTAATCTGTTCTCATTTCCACCCACTATTCCAATCCTCTCGTGACGGCGATCAACGTCCAACCAGCAATCATTTTAACCCTTATCCTTGAGTGGCCCACCAGGCCTTGATAAGCGGTGATCTATCAGTAAAAAAATAGAGAGCAAGAAGGGAATTCCAAAGGCAAGCCGTCTAAGGAAAGAAACTATCAGAGCAGAAAATCTTCCAACATCTAGGGACATCTACAGTGAAGGGGTGGGACTTTGCTGCTAGTCGGGTGAGTTGGGAGTATTTTCATTGACGGGGTGCAAGTGTAGTAAATTCATTGGAGCACATTCCGTGGAAGCATTTGTAAAACAAGCAGAGGAATACAACACTACAGCGATGCAACAGAGGCTGGAGTATTAACTGTTTGTATGTTTACTTTCTGTTGTGCTATAGACAAGATATATGTAAAATAAGAGGTTTATGTAGCTTGAAGCATTGTTTAGTGTGTATATATAAAGGTGATTCATAGAAGGCAATACAATGCAGAGGTGTAACGGATAGACACAAGCTGAAGCAAAGTAAGATATATAACAGTCAAACGAGTTTCACCCTTTTTAATTAATACAATGTATATATATATATATATATATATATATATATATATATATATATATATGCCGTATTTCTTAATTGGGAGAGTTTCCCAGCAGAGTGCTCAATTATTAATGCAAAAGTAAAATTAACTAGATAATTAATAAGAGCACGTGACAATTTAAACCTGCTAGTTTCCCATCTGTCCAACAGTTAACGTTATTCCCATTTAATTTCTTGCTTTTTCGATGTAAAGCGTCGCTGTTGTTTTGATCTGAAAACTTTCCATAACTGACTACGTATATTCCACGCACGTGACAATTTTAAATCTGAAAGTGTTCCATCTTTCCAACGGACAATATTTTGAAATTCCTGGCGGTTGTTCTCACTCATTAAGCTATACGACTCCGCTGATGAAGGTCCGATTTTCTCGGATCTGAAACCTTGGTCAGGATGTTGTTGTAACACTTTATTTAATTTAATATTAATAAATATATATATATGTATATATATATATATTATTTTTTTAATTTATTCACATCATATTATATCCTACTTGCATCAGCATGGTCTGATGGAAGCTCCGAACAGTGTGATATTTCAGGAACATTTTCCTTCGTCAGATGTACGTTAAACTCTAGTTCAAACACGAGTAAATTCGTATGACCACTTTTTTGCCCAGACTGATTCTGTTGTTGGTTTCCCTGATTCTTTCTTTTCTTACAGGAAGGGCTACGTAAAAGTTGCCAACATCCATAAATTAAACTTATACTATAGAATTGGCTGGATTCGAACTTAGTGCAACCAGGCTGTCAGTATGTGCCTGTCTTGTTATCAACTATTAGAGTCATATGCAAAATGAAGAATGAGAATATTTGATATTCTCGTTCTACTAAGATAAGCAAGTGAATCTCCTAAACACATGTTTAGCAGTATGCACACGTTGGCAACACATGTTTGTAGTATGCACACGTTAGAAACACTTGTTTGTAGTATGCACACGTTGGCAACACATGTGTTT
>OY744516.1:70254547-70397047 GCA_963556195.1 Sepiola atlantica | reverse complement strand
TGTTTGCCAAAAATGTGGCATGGAATGTTATTGGACTAAAAAAGAAGCGGAAAAAAATGACAGTTATGTTTGGAGGTGGAGTAAATAAAAAAAAATAAAAAAACATTGTGCAGGACATTTCCGTCTGAAAGGAACGGGAATCTTTTTTTAGAAATCCAAGCTGGAGTTGTCTAAAATCCTAGAATTGATTTATGTGCGCTTCTACGAAACGGCATCCAGAGAAAATGCGAAATAATATCCTGCAATACAATTGCAGATCGTAAAAAAAATTCTCAGTGATATCTGCATGGAGCATTTCATAACTAACCCTTTGCAAATGAGAGGCTTGGACGTATGTGTTAATTGAGATGGCATTAACAGTCAATAGTTGTCAAGTGAATTATCTCCTGTTTGCAGATTGGCTGCTAAGCTAGATGGCTGTGACTGGCGGTCAATTTGGATAGGTAGTAATGTTATTAATATAAAAACTGTACTTTTTGATTGAAGAGTGTCAGTTATTAAATAAGCTGAAGGAGGAAAGACTGACAATATGGTTTAGATGTGGAATTCCCAACCTTAGTCTGCATCTATCCCTGGGGTCTACAGAAGTTTTAAGGGGCCCCATGAAAAAATTGTATTTTGAGGTCCATGGTAAGTAGTAAGGGTCTATATGGAAATCTGTTGCATATGAATAATATATATATAACAATTATATTGTAAATATATAAAAATAGTATAAAAAGAATATGTGATATAGATACGTTGCCAGGCGTCCAGTTGTATCATCACAACGTATGTGGCACTCAATCATCGTTATTTATGAGCTCATGTATGTAAATATATCTCTTTGGTTTTCATGCTTTGTATTATATGTCATTTATAACATTTTAATCTGCTGTAAATTTATTTTTATTACATCATTGTCACTAATACCTTTCGAAAAAGTATTAATCTGTATATCCTCCCTCAAGCTAGTAATTAAATAGTATGGTGGACTACACTCTCAAGCCTTGGTTGTGCAACTTGTCTAGGAGAAGGAAAACTCCAAAATAACACCAGTTATTCTCTACTTATCTCAGCATAGTGTCCAGTCGTCCTAGACTTACCGCTGCATTCAAGCAATATCAGTTCAGGATAGGTGCGGTTAGAGATTGTGCAACTCTTGCTTGTGCAGGGACCGTTGTCTCTTGAGATTGAAATAAGGCCCCCCAAAAATATATGTTATAACATATTTTGTTTACTCCAATGAATTGATTCTTCATTAAAATTCATTTTTTGTACTTTAAATCAGAGATTCCTAACCGGGGTCCACATGGACCCTCGGGGTTCCACAGAAGCGTTAAAGGAAGGGGCACGAAAAATAATTGTACTTTGGGGTTCTATGGTAAATAATAAGAGGTCCATATGAAAATCTGTTACATCCAAATATTAATATGTATAATAATTATATTATAAATCTATAATTATAGTACAGGGTAGGCCAAAATAAGGGTCCTATCTTTAAATTTGAATAACTTGA
Organism: Sepiola atlantica; assembly: GCA_963556195.1. Classification (NCBI taxonomy): domain Eukaryota; kingdom Metazoa; phylum Mollusca; class Cephalopoda; order Sepiida; family Sepiolidae; genus Sepiola; species Sepiola atlantica. The sequence goes on along the minus strand of OY744516.1, from coordinate 70,395,549 downwards.
ATTTGAATAACTTCCACAAAATAAAAGTTAAACTCACCAAACTTTATGTGTGTGTAAACTGACCCTTCCGAGATTTTTTGAAATAAACAAAACAAATTTTAGCCGAAAAACACTTCTTAAAACTTACAAAAACTAAAGTATTGTTTTTTACACTGTTTTGAGTTTTTTAAGCAAAAATAATGTTTTCTAAATGAGGGTACGTTCCTTAGGGCTAATACGGCTCATGCTTGCTTCGGAAGGGGTCCTTTACTTATTCTAAAAAAAATTTTTTTTTAAATCAATAAATAAAAAAGTTATGAATTTTTTAAAATAGGACCCTTATTTTTGCCCACCCTGTATAAAAAGAATATCTAATATAGATAAACGTTGTTTTCTTTGGTTAGTATGTATTGTAAAGCTAGGCTGGCAGACGTACGATCACAGCGTATATGGCACTCAATCCTTCGCTATTTCTGAGCTCATGTAGGCAAATATTTCTTCTTCAGTAAAAATAATTGTCATTTTCAGTTAATTATTCTTTAAATAATTAAACAAATATGTCTCTTCTTTATTTATTGATTTCAAATTGTAGCAATTCAATTCTTTTTAAAACAATAAATATTCTCTGTCTTCTTACAGTAAAAATAATTGTCAGCTAAATATTCTTCAAATCAATAAAACGACTTTCACTTTTTGAAATGCATTTATTTAAAATTGTACTGTTTTAGTTGACAGGACGATATAATTTGATTTCGAAACAACTCATTTTAAAATGAGTAAAATCGATTTTTTTAGCGACATCAGAGTAATCACTAATCACCATCTTTGCTGATCAGACGATCACATTTTTTTTAACTGTGTGTGAAAGGTGATAACATATGTACAAACATGAAATACCTTGGAGTATTATTATATAGATTCAACAGATTTCCATATGGACTCTTCATTGCTTACAAAGGATCGACAAAGTACAATTTTTTTCGTGAGCCCCTTTTAAGCTTCTGTTGACCCCGGTTGGGACAGAGGAGAGTGTGTTCAGATTCCACAAATACTAAAACAAATTCTTTTCTCCAGAATATCTAGCTCCGTGGAAAAAGGCAAATATAAAAATCGCCAAAACGGAGAAATAATCAGAGTCCAAAGTCTATTCACTACAGAAAGAAGATTTAACAATTGTTGTGGCCCCCTCCAAAAAAAGTAAAAAACAAGCAGCTTGAAAAATACACATTTGATGTAACAAGTCAAAGATGCAAAAATCGGTTACCAATGACTTCCATACCGAAGTACTAATATATTTATATATATATATATATATATATATATATATATATATATATATATATATGCATAATAAATTAGTTGAAAAAAAACAATGAAGTTCCCAATCGTAAGTTCTACAAGAGCTTATATAAAGTATTTTATTTTAAAAAAATACATTACAGTGTCTGCTTGGTGTCCCGGAGTTTCAAACCCCAGTACAGCAAACAGATAGTTATATTAAGATTTTGAATTATTTTTGCATATTAATACATTATTTTAATGCAGACTTCTTCAACTGTTTTAGAACGAGTCATTCTATAAATATTCAATTCAATTAATTTGGCAAAAAATAAAACAAGCATGTTTCAGTTTCCATGTAGGGAAAGGGTGGTAGAAATTTACACAGAAGAGGACACAGTAGCTCAGCACCTGTCCAAATTCACCTTGAATTAATGCGTTGTTGGCACATTTATTACCTCTCTTGGGAGACTATTCCAAGGTCCAGGGATCCTGATTGAGAAGGCGGCCCTCCTCCGGTTCAATCGAAATCGGCAGTGAAATAGTTTCTTGTGGTGTCCGAGTTGATCTGTTTCTGGTGCAGAAGTTAATAATAGGTCCTGAGGTATATCGTAATAACTATTGAGGAGATTGTAGGCCAAAATGAGATCACTGCGTAATCGTCGGCGCTTAAGAGAAAAAAGATTAAGTTTCTTGAGTCGGCTTTCATAGGGCAGATCCGATAGACCCTGCACCATTCGAGTATTGATTTACTCCTCTCCAGGAGTTAGGCACAAGGCCAGTTTTTATCTTACTCTCACAAGTAAGATGTGACCCAAGGTCGGGTTGGGAAAGTGGGGTTTAAAAATTGCCTGGGCAGCCCCGTCGGCATTCCCCGGTAGGGGCGCCTCAGGCAGTAAGCAATAAACTTACTCCTCCCCAAAGAGGGGAGGCAAAGCCTGGGAGGGTGCACCTCCTAGAACTGCACAGGACAAACCCATAGACCGGCGGAATCAAGTCCCGAAGGCCAAGACGATATTCGTCTATAGGGTGCAGTATCCATCGGAACAGATACTACACTTTGATCTTAGCCAAAAGGTCATGGATTTTTTTAACTCTTTTTAGATACTGAATATAACGTATTAGATATAGAGCAGAGGCTTGGACACCATACTCTAACAGTGGTCTGACGAGAGAGAGACATAAAGTGGTAGAAATATTTCAGGAGTGAGTTTGCAGAAAGAATGTCGAATGAGAAATATATACAAATTCATCCTTTTAGTTGAACCGTAGATTATTTTTACTCACTGAACAGAGAATTACAATTGTGGATCACATTATCAAAACATTGGCTTTGATGAATCGGTCATGTTTGGTATCTTTAACCCTGCGGATTGAGTTTCCAGTGTTTCCGTGAAACCGAAGGTAGCGATGCAAGATCAAACTAATATATAGTGTCCATTCAATAAAAATATATATACTCTCGTTCTTGTTATTGAATTACACTATATATCTTCTAATATATAAAGTAGAGACGATTTTTCCCCTGTACCTTCTCGGAGTATAGGAAAATAACCACATGCATCACAGGCTACTAAACTCACCACTATACTACACTTATTCACTCGAGCATGTTTTAGTAAATTTGTTATTATTTTTTTCTACTTAACACTAAATATTACATTTGGCCCACCATCAATGTCTCTCCGAAAAACCAACTCCATATAGGTGGTAGCAAAAACTTTTCTCCCTAACAATTATGTACTGTCACTCTACTCATCGACACCGGGAACTAATACACATAGTTTAATTTTCACAAAACACCGGTTCTTATTTATTATTTTCCTGGTAATCAAGCTTAGGTTAATTGGCCGATTTTCACTTATATTTTTAACCCGAATCCGTGGCCCAATCGGTAAGAAGACAGGTTTCTTTATCGCCAGTTTAAGCGTTCGATCCCATTCTACCACTTTTTTCTTTTTTTTTAAATTTAAAACATTCGCCAACACAGTAGACGTGGGAGAAAAAACAATAGGTCGTATCTTTTTTTATTCGACATCATGCAATAGGTAGTACTTTCTCCCGTGCAACGCCGGGCGACGGGTTCTGCTAGTATATATATATATATATATATATATATATATATATATATATATATATATTAAGGAAAACATTAGTACCGTCAGTTTCAAATAATAAAAAAGGGGACCTATAGTTGATCTTCCATGTCGGACCTTCTTCAGCCTCTGTTTATGTCTGTCTCCATAAACAGAGGCTGAAGAGAGTCTGGCATAAGAGATCAACTATACGTAACCTTTGTTTGGATTTGAAACCGACGGTATCAATGATGTCATGATCTTTTGTAATACATATATAAATAAATATTACATATATATTACACAAACATTACATTTTTGAATTTTTCTTAATAATCAAGCATTTTGCTGGGGTTCTCACCCACTAACCTTATATATATATATATATATATATATATATATATATATATATATATATATGTGTGTGTGTGATAAAGAAAGGAAAAGAGTGTTCCGACGTAATGGAAATTGAAAAAGAAAAACCAAAAAATATTATTTATGTATTCACCAACGTTTCGTCTTTATTATATGACTTAATCAGGATTATTTGTCTGAAGAAAACATCATACAAGTACAAAATGTTTTGAATGGATGGTGGTGGCGGCAGCTGGCTCAAAACCTGCAGCTGCCTGAGCACAGATTGGGTACGACTTGATGTGGTAAATTATGTATGTGTATGTGCATATATATCTGTGTCTCAAAGTAAGTATATGTTTGTATGCTCACAGACATATATATATATATATATATATATATAGGTGTCAAATGTGGACACCCTCTCCATGCCTGACCTTGTTTTCTCGCCCTCTCCTCCCTGCCTTCGCCCTCATCACCTCCCACATCTCTATTACACAACGCTAACATCTTGCCTCCCGTCTCTCATCTCAAGGCTAAATTAAAAATAATTCAATCGGCATATCTTGTATCCCCTCCCCTTCATAATTTAAATTAATTCTAGCCACAACCAACGTTATTATAATACCTTTCCCAATTCCTAATGATTTTATACTCCAACCGCCGCTTGCCACTGCCACCATCTATTTGTATCTCAGGTTCTGAGCCGACTGCCACCACCACCATAAAACATTTTATACTTGTGCGATGTTTTCTTCAGACAAATCATCCTGAGGAAGTCTTATAATAAAAATGAAACGTTGATGAATACATGATTTTCTTTTTTCAATTTCCATATATATATATATATATATATATATATATATATATATATATATATATATATATATAATAGTTAAAAATAGACTATCAAAAAGCTCTAATGCAAAGTTCCGAATACGTTTGTCAAACCCTTTCGATCAGTCTTCTGTCTGTGCCCGCTTCAAGGTATATATAGATCTTAATTTCCCTTTATCATGTGACAGTTTCCGGTAGCCACGAGGATAGGGCGACTGCTTACAAATTCTATGCTGACTCTGTGAACGAGTTTGCGCCTCCCGACCATCTGAAATTGTTACTTCCTTAACTGATGAGAGCAATAAGCTTGAAACGCTAGCGTCTGTACGTTATAAATAATTTAATATTTATTGATAAATATTATAATAAGCCCCTTTAAGAAATTAAAGTTGAGCACTCTTGGGGATGTTAAAAATAGACTATCAAAAAGCTCTAATGCAAAGTCCGAATACGTTTGTCGAACCCTTTCGATTAGTCTTCTGTCTGTGCCCGTTTCTAGGTATATATCGATCTTAATTTCCCTTAATCACATGACAGTTTCCGGTAGCCGCGAGGATATGGCAACTGCTTACAAATTCTAGGCTGACTGTGAATCGGGTTCACGCCTCCCGAATGTCTGAAATTATTACTTTTCTGCACTAATGAGAGCAATAAGCTTGAAATGCTAGTGCATCTAAGTTATAAATCATTTAATATTTATTTATAAATATTATTTATATATATATATATATATATATATATGTATATATATATATATATATATATATATATATATATATATTATTAAAAATAACCGACAATTTTTGTCTGGCTATTTTAGTGTTGATCCCTTCAATTTTCCGGATTAAAATCTTAATCTCGGAAGGAAATTGGCTGATGAAACTGCCATAGTGTAAATGTTGGTCCAGAGTACTTTCTGACCCGTCTGGGTCCATCGTCAGTGGAATAATGACAAACAGATAAAGACCTGGAGTGAGATTTATAATTAATTATGGCGGGAAAATTTAACTATGTTTATTAGGTATTATAAGCATTTAAGTATATTAGTGCTAGTGTTAAAATTAATCTTGTTAATAGCACGTTTTTTAGTTTTAATGAGTAGAGCTTCTAGTATGTGGAGTTCTAAACCTAGGTCCTAATTGCCATTTATTCCCAAGATATCAAAATCTACACAAAAAAACAGAAATCGAACTATTATATCAAAATATACTAAAACTAGAAGAAGACAATGAACTTAACATAAAACCTGAACTTCGTGATTTGCTAAAGGCTGAAGTTACTAAAAATAGATTTAACATAAAAAGTAATACATCTTTATTAACAAATAAATTAAAACTAGCCGCTCAACAACTTAGAAATCATCCCGACATCATTATAAAAAAAGCAGATAAATGTAACATGTATGTCGTACTTAACAAATCTGATTATTACTCCAAACTAGAAACCATCCTCGAAGATAGCAACAAATTTCAAAAAATAAACAATAATCCGACCCCCCTCCTTAAAACTAAAATTAACAAATTAATCACTGCCAATAACGCCGCCATTAACAACGAAAAACTTCCCAAAATCATAGGTGATTTCAAACCTGGCTATATTTACGGAACAATCAAAACACATAAATTGAACTATCCCCTTCGCCCAATTATTTCCCAAATACCTACACCCATTTATAAATTATCTAAAACCATTAATGAATTAATATCCCCCTATATCCCTACCCAATATAGCATTAAATCTACACACCAACTTATACAAACTCTAAGGAGAAAAAAACCCGAACAAGGTGTGATTGCCTCCCTAGACGTGGTTAATTTTTTTACCAATGTTCCGGTTGAACAAACTATTAACATAATAATCAATAATATTTATAATAATCCTAATAACCGCCCACTTAAAATTAACCCTAACACTTTACGAAAAATCTTATTGGCTTGTACGACTGAAGTCCCTTTCTACGATCATCGCGACCATATATACATACAAAAAAGATGGTGTCGCTATGGGGTCTGCGCTAGGTCCAACATTCGCAAACTTTTACATGTCCAACTTGGAAACTAAAGTGTTTAGCATTATTAATAAACCACTAATATATTTAACATACGTAGATGACATTCTAATACTAACAAATAATATAAACGAGATTAATATATTAAAAGATACTTTCAAAAATAATTCCGTTTTAGACTTCACTTATGAACTTAACATCGATAAAAAACTCCCTTTCTTAGACGTCTTAATAGACACAAATCATAATGAATTTGTAACATCTACATATAAAAAACCTACTAACAAAAACCCCTGTACTCTTAACTTCGTTAGTGAATGCCCCTTTAAATATAAAATAGCCATTATTAAAAACCTACTAACGCGAGCTAAATTAATCTCTTCCTCCCCTATTCTCTTTCAAAATGAACTTAAAAATATAAAACAAACCCTTGTAAATAATGGTTTCCCTAATTATATTATAGACCAACAAATTAAACTATTTAAAAATAATGCTAGTAACAGTAATAATAATAACAAGAACAATGAATCCATTTCTCCACTCAACAAGACTATCAAACTATTTTACCGTAACCAATTTCACCATAACTATAAAACAGATGAACAGGTCTTAAAAAATATTATTAATAAAAACGTACTTCCCACCGACCCAAATAAAAAAGTTAAACTAATTATTTACTACAATAAAACTAAAACTACTAATCTTATTATTACAAATAATTCTTCTCCCTCGATTAGAGTCTTGGATAGGACGGGCCTTGTATACGAGTTTAAATGTCCTTTGGGAGACTGTGTCTCCGACAACCAACAAGAACACGTATATATTGGCTCGACCACCACGACTCTGTCCAGGAGGTTGACCATGCATCTATCCGATAATAGTGCTATAGCTAGACACCTTACTAATGAACATTCCTGTCCCCGCTCTCAAATCCGACAACTTCTCGTAGACAATACTAAAATCCTAGAACATAATACTAATACTCAAAAACTCCACATACTAGAAGCTCTACTCATTAAAACTAAAAAACCTGCTATTAACAAGATTAATTTTAACACTAGCACTAATATACTTAAATGCTTATAATACCTAATAAACATAGTTAAATTTTCCCGCCATAATTAATTATAAATCTCACTCCAGGTCTTTACCTGTTTGTCATTATTCCACTGACGATGGACCCAGACGGGTCAGAAAGTACTCTGGACCAACATTTACACTATGGCAGTTTCATCAGCCAATTTCCTTCCGAGATTAAGATTTTAATCCGGAAAATTGAAGGGATCAACACTAAAATAGCCAGACAAAAATTGTCGGTTATTTTTAATAATACGTGTCTTAAAGAAAAAATGCTGCCTCGATACACACATATATATATATATATATATATATATATATATATATATATATATATATATATATATGAGAGAGAGAGAGAGAGAGAGAGAGACCCAATAAGTAACTGGTGGTGTAGTAATAATTAAACATCTCTTCTAAGTTCTGAGAACAAAATTAAAGTTAAAGAAAGCAAAACACGAAAAACTTATTCAGTCTTTCAGATTCTTTGTTCCATGTCTGACGAATAGCATGTTTCCAATGCAAATATCCCCATTTAATCAGCTATTAAGTCACGCAACAAATGTCTTCAACCGTCCTATAAAGATTAGTGCTTGCACCATGTCTATTTCTCAAGGCTTCTGTTTTACAAATTTATTATTTTAATCAGACTGTAGTCGCTCATCTTCTATGATGTGTACATACGAAGCAGTGTTGGCTCTAGGGGATCATACCAAGCCCCCGAATGTATGATATAATAATAAACGACTAACCAATGTCTTGAATTTTTGTGATCACCAAAATCAGAGAATAATCCAATATGTATTACAAATTCATCTATTACTAATGGGAATTTGTATGAAGCCGAAAATATACTATTACTTCTCTATATTGTACTATTGTACTTCTATTAGTAATGGCGATTTGGTATCTGTCTGTCTGAAACTATAGTATTACTATCTTTTAATGCTTAATTCGGTTTACTAGACTATGTCAGACTAATATACTATCTTCCAATACTCAATCCAGGGGGATGGGGTTAAAGTAGTATATATTCTATGGTGATGATATCATCTTCCTAGGCATTACCTACTCCTTTGGGGGCAGTGTAGTATATGTTCGTTCGTCATATATATTAGTAAAAATATATTAATATAAATAATATATTTTATAAGAAATACAATTTTTACAAATTTAACATCATCGAGATTTTTTACAAATATGTAAGTTTGACAGAATTTCAATTTGGAATAGATTAATGAACATGTGCAATAACGTTTTCTTGTAATATGTTACTGTTAAAAGTGACTCTAGATATTTTTTCATGACAACTGTTTAATTCAGAGGACACACACTAATGAAGCCTCCACAGCGCTTCTGAAAACATCTCTTCCAGGACCCTGTACAACTATAGGACCCTCTGTTAGTCAGATCGTTCAGATGTAGATAGAACCAACTTTGGATGCAATTAGAATGGTTCTAAACCGTCCTATAAACTTTACTGCTTGCACAATGTCTGCTTGTAAAACAGTCCGTTTGAAAACGCATTATTTCAATCAGATTGTAGTTGTTTATCTTCCACATTATGAACATACAAAGAATACTCAAGTCGGCCTACAGGGTTTTGTTTTCTTTTTTCAACTGTGCATTGGCAATGTATCCATTATCGTAGCTATATATCAACCGTCCTATAAACTGTGATGCTTGTGCAATGTCTGCGTGTAAAGAGGTCCATTTGAAAACACAAATCTGGCCAGTGAGGGTTGAGGATATGTGTTGCATAGATAGACATGCTATGAGAATAGATACAATGGATGTGTAATGTGAGTCTTAAAGACAGGTTTTTATCTAATATTCACAGAAACAGATTAAATCTGGACAGTATAGGTAGGAGTGTGCAAAACAGGAAACTTCGTTGATTTGGTAATATTGAAATGATAGATGGAAGTCCTTGTAGATGTAGAAAAATTGACATAGCAGGGTTAGATGGCAGAGGCCAAAGAAAACATGAAAGTTATAAGGATAAACTTGAGAGAAAGATGATAAATTAAGACATAGATAAAATAAATGCTGAAAATCGAATTAATTTAATTTAAGTCATCAGAAATGACAATAATAATTTCATTTTTAAGTCATTTTGTAATGATGACTTAATTAATATTTCATATATAAATTATTATTGTCATTTCGACAATAATAAGTTATATATGAAAAATTAATTAAGTCATCATTACAAAAAATAAACAAAGTTTAGTTTAGAAGTCAGTAGGTTGAGACCCTCTGCCGGTCACAACTTTGGATAGAATTGATACAGTTTAAACTGTCCTATAAACTTTTCTGTCTGCACAATGTCTGCTGGTAAAGCGGCCCGTTTGAAAACACATTATTTCGATCAGACTGTAGTCGTTCATCTTCCACGGTATAAATATACATAGAATGCTCAAGTAACCATACAGGCTTTTTTATTTTTGCTTTTCATCTGTTCATTGGCTATATGTCCATTATCTTAGCTATCTATCAACCGTCCTAGAAACTTTAATGATTGTACAATGTCTGCTTGTAAAGCGGTCCGTTTAAAAACGCATTTCATTTCTAGCGCATTTCTAAAAAATGATGACTTATAATTAACAATTACATTTGTTTTGTTTTTTTTAAGTATTGCATTCCAATCAATACTGAAATATTAATTTTCTTTTCTTTTAATTTCTTTGCTTCTATAAAGATTTCTAAGATTCTATAAATATTTTTATATAATGGTTTATGACATCAGTTAAATTCAGAAGACACACATTAATATTAATGAAGCCTCCAGAGCGCTGCTGAAACCATCTTTTTAAGAGCCTCACAGCATGCTTCGACTCTCTGCCAGTCGGATGAAGATAACACCAACTTCGGATACAATCAGAATGTTGTATTTGTAAAACAACATTCAACAGGGATGCAACACTGCGCCAATGAAGCCGGGGCCTTCCACCGTCCTATTAACTTTTTCTGCTTGCACAATGTCTGCTTGTAAAGAGGTCCGTTTGAAAACGCATTATTTCAATCAGACTAAAGTCGTTCATCTTCCACGTTATAGACATAGAACGAATACTCAAGTAGGCATACAGCGTTGTTTTTATTTTATTTATCTGAGCTATCTTCATTGCTTTACCGATAAAACTCACTTGCATATCTCTTCCAGCGTGCTTTCTGCTAACACTTTAGCCTTATCTTATTATAGCTGGTGCATGAAATGTGTCTTGATGTTCCTTGCTGGGCGGCGAGAGTGGGTGTGGTTTGGGTGAGAAGTAGCTGCTTTGCATGAACGAATACGAAATGAAGAAAGTGCTGCCATCTGCTGGATGGCCACTTAATAGTATTTCTCGTGAACGACCGGGATTCTTTTGATATGCAAGAATTATATTATTTTCTCCGTAAAATCATTTTTCACATGACTGGCATTTATTCCCTTAACCAAGTGTGAATTAACAACCCCTATCCCTCTCTCTTCCTCATCTCTCTCTTCCCCATCTCTCTCTCCCTTTCTCCCTAGAACTTTGCACTAATTCTTGCGTATTTAACGGTTTAACTACCCTCTGTTATTTCCCGTTTTCTTGTTAGGTGGAATAACGAAGCCCGCCCACATTTCAGAGTCATATCTTATGAGAGTACGCACACATCTGGGTGTAAATAATAATAATAATAATAATAATAATAATAATTATAATTATAATTATAATAATTAGAAACAGTCCCCTAAAAGAAGCCTGGAAAAAAGACTGGGAGAAACTGGAATCAAGAGGAGACTGAGACTATACAACTGATGGCAATAATAGAAAACAGCTGTGAATCTTGAGAAAAATCCTCGAATGCGGAAACCAACCCACATAAACTGCAAACGCAAACCAGTCACATAGAAGTTGCAATAGAAATAAAACAAAGACAAACACATAGAAAGTACACGACTACATGAACCAAAGAGAACTGAAACTTCAAAAATTTTAATTTAAATCCCCCCCCCCAAAAAAAAAGTAGGCTGATACCACACAAAATAGTCATGATGGGTCAAGGAGGATAGAAAGACCGAAGAGGGAGAGCACTAACCACACTTCCATTGGAAGAGTGCAGAGAGTACTGAGACCTTGGAGAAGGTTTTTACCACCCAAATCCTAGTGAAGACCAATGGCAGTTGCCAGCGAGTAATCGATAGTAAGCGGCTGTTGCGATAATGCAAAGTCATTTGCAATGATTATCGAAAGAGGTGGAGATTACTGGAAATTTGGGGAGACTTGTTGCCACTCGGACTCTAGGGAACACTATCAGCATTATCAGTGAGTAATCATTGATGATGACCTGTATGAGAAATCCTAGTGAGTTGTTGTTGTTAATAATAATAATAATAATAATAATAATAATTTTTATGTGAAAAGGAGAGAAGGTTGAAGAGAACTGGTAAGTATAGAAGACTGTGTGGATGACACACAAAAAAAAAAAGAATTGAAAAATACATAACCCAGAACACAGAATTATCACTGCATGAAGAGACACTGTTAACATGAACAAGACAGGGAGTAGTGAAACGAGAAACGAAAAGACGAGAAAAGAAAAGTGTGAAGAAAAATAGTATATGGACGATTCATAAGAAGTTACAAGAGAAGAGACTCACCAAAACACCTGGACATGGCTACGAAAAGGACATTGGAACAGAGAAACAGAATCGCTACTGACAACTGCATAGAACAATACAATCAGAACTAACTATATGAAAGTTAATATAGACAAAGTGCAGGAAAACACTAAATGCAGACTCTCTGGACAAAGATACGAAACAGTAAATCACATAATAAGTAAATGCAGCAAACTAGCCAAAAAAGAATACAAGAACAGACACGACTGTGTGGAGAAGGCAGTACACCGGGAACTGTGCAAACCATTGAATTTTGAACATGCAGACAAATGGTACAGACACAAACCGGAGACAGTACTGGAAAACGAAAATCACAAAATCCTATGGGACATAGAGGTACAAATAGATTAATTCATCCAAGCAAGGAGACCGGATGTCATAATAGCCAACAAGAAGGAAAACAACTGCAAATTGTAGATTTTTCTGTCTTGCCAAATCACAGGGTGAAGATCAAGGAGACAGAAAAAAAAATGAAGCAAATATACAGAACTTGCCAGAGAAAGGGATATTGAACATGAAAAAGTCAATATAACACCAACTATCGTAGGAGCACTAGAAACAGTCCCGAAAAACCTGGAAAAAAGACTGGGAGAAATTGGAACCAAAGAGAAGACTGAGACTATACAACAGACAGCAATGATGGAAACAGCTGAAATCTTAAGGAAAATCCTCGAATGCGGAAACCAACCAACATAAACTATGAATGCTAACCAGCCACATAGAAGTTGCAATAGAAATAAAATAAAAACATAAAAAGAACAACACTTGAACCCGAGGGAACTGAAACTGCAAGAAATTTCATAATTTGGAGATGGAAAGACCAGGGAGAGAAAGCACTAACCAGACCTCCACTGGAAGGTGTGAAGAGTACTGAGAATTTAGGGAGGCTTATTGCTATCCAAATCCCAGTCATTGCTAGTGAGAAATTAATGGTAAGCGGCTATTGCGATAACAAAACACAAAATCATTTGCAAAGGTTATCAAAAGATGTGGAGAGTACTGGAAATCTGGAGAGACTTGTTGTCGCTCAGACTTATAGGATCTTTATAAGAGTATGCACACGCCCTATAAAAATAATAACTAGTGGGACTCCGTGGAAATTCCACAGTGCTTTCTACATTAATCTGTAGAATTTACTGCTAACAAAAATATGTCTTTTGAAATAATAAATGTCTGTCAGGGTCAATACTGTTAAGAAGAAAATGACTTTTTTTTATTTCTCAAATATTATTGTCATTATCAGCTAAATTTTCTTTAAATAAATAAAACCAATATATCTCTTTATTTATTTATTTAAAATTGTAACAATTTGATTCGTTTTAAAACAATAAATATTCTCCATCTTTTTACCATAAAATGATTGTCAGTTAAATATTCGTCAAATCAATAAATCGAATGTCACTTTTTGAAATTTATTTCAAATTGTACTGTTTTAGTACACCAGACGAAATGATCTGATTGTGTAAAGTCGGAATTTTTTACTTTAGCGATATTATTGTACAGCCTTTGTTCAAATTGAAACATACTTATCTAAGCACTCTGATTAATATAGATTTGAGGGTGACTGTGGTTAAGTGGTTAGCGACACTGACTTAAAACCTGGGTGTGCCAAGTTCGAACCCAGTTTGTTGCACAGAAACACTTTCATCAAACCCACACCTGACCTTGTGTCTAACGTCCTAGAGAGGAGGTAAATAATTTTTTTTTCTTTTCTTTCTTACAACTCCTTTCTCACAGAGGAGACGTGGCTAGTTTCTCTCTACTCTATCGTTATTTCCATGAATGCTGCTCGACTGAGCTCCAATCTCTTGTCCCTCTTTGTAAGACATTCACAGCAAGAACTCGTCTTATTCCCACAACGAAAAAACCCCGACTTTCCTTTCTTCCTCCATGTGCCTAGCGTCAGGTGGAATTTCCATGAAAAGAGTTTGTTTGCAAAGGCTTCACGTCTGTGGAATTAATTGCCACAGGACTGCTTCTCCACAGATTACAATGTTGTCGTCTTCAAATCTAACATCAACATATTCCTGTCATATACTATCTTCATAATAAAGCAAACTTAGTTTATTCAATCAATCATCCTCAATCCGCTCATAAGGTCCTTCACCTTTCAACTAGCTATAATTCCATCTTATTAACCCTTATCCTCGAGTGGCCTTTGGCCTTAATAAATAGGACCATTCAATAAAAAAACAAAACAAAAAGAAACTTGTTTAGTATACAGCTATAATCCCGTAAGATCACTCATTCACTCTATACGTTTGCATTGTTGAATTTCCACGAACTGAGCTTCTTCGCAAGAGCTTCCCATCTGTGGAACACATTGCCACTGGACTGTTTCCCTGCAGATTACAACATAGTCGTCTTCAAATCCAACAGATTCCGGTCATAAACCGTCCTCAAAAGTAACCAAAACTTAGTTCATTCCATTAATCATCCTCAATCCTTCACCTTTCAACAAGCTATCATTCCACCTCATTAACCTTTATCCTCGAGTGGCCTTCAGACTTGATAAGTGATGATCCTTCATTATACTCCTCCCACCCATGTTCATTCTATTTTTATGAATTTTCTTTTAAATTCAGTATTTACAAGGTACCGGAAAAATGTTTATAAATGAAATAAAAACATTTTTGTCAACGAAAAAAAAATTACTGACAAATATTTGTTGATAATTATTAAAAAATTAAATATAAAAAAGATGTTTTTATTTTTTTTAAATTAATTTATTTTAATATTGGTGGGCTTTTGTCCGTTTGTTAATTATTGTGATCGGTTTTTATCCCGTGGGCTTTTGTCCGGTCATCGTTACAACAAGGGAATCGACTCTTTCACCTTTTCACCATTTTGGAAGAGCACGCAGATCCCCTTGTTAGCACAATATTTTTCTTAAAAAAAAACATGATCCTAATGTTATATGAACATTCCAATCTGAGATATAACAAATCTGCTGAACGTGAATCGTTAATAAACGATTCTTTGTTTCAATTAATTTGAATTAAAAGTACTCGTTTCTGTCGTATTTCAAGTAATTCAATTTCTTTCTACCATGACTGATTATTAAGCCAATCAAATAACTTCATTCAATTCGTGATGAACGTGCGCCCATTCAATCTGTGTGTTTAGCGATGAAAATCCTATTTTAAACTTAAACGCGACAGATTCTAAACATCTTTATTTATCCACTTGATTATTTTCTTATCAAAAGTTTTGTTCACTGTTCAATTCATTTTATTCGATGGTGTCAAACAGATAGATGGCTATAACCACGCTGACACACTAGTTCCCATAAGATCACTTGTTAAACTATTCCAGCACCTCCAACCGACCGCTCTATTCCAAGCACATCTAAAATATACAAAAACAACACACAGATATAGATGTTGTATACATAAGCGACTTGTTGGACATGGGTGTACGTGGATGTGTCGTTGGGGTCCCATTGTTAGTGTTTCTACATCTGAGCTAAATTCACATCTTTCAACCTCTGAATCTCAGTTAAGACTAACTCCGTCGTTTGAGCCTTCTTGATCCTTTGACCCGTTTCAGTTGAGCTCTGTCACTGTTCTGCCGTCACCAGCCAGTGTGCCACAAATACATTTACTTTCACCCGGAAATCAGATACATCCAGCTTTTCCTCAGCTTACCACCAGAAACTGGTGGCATCCGTTTTGTCCTCAGCTTAGTTTCGTCATCGTTATTTGGCCACCCAGAAAGGTAACAAATAATTGTCATGTCGTCACTGGTCTGTGGAGTTCAATGGATCAGCTGGACTTTTTATTGTCATTCATTTCCTAGCTAATCTCTCCTGGTCGTCCTGAATTTGGGGGTGATGGCGGTCTATAGTATCACACACTGAAGTTGAGCGACATTGAGCTTGGTTAGTACTAAATGGGTGACCATTTGGGAAGACCAAGTCCTGTATATAACGAAAATCTCTTAAAAAATAATCTACAAAATTAATCGTATACAAAACATGTACTATCGTGCCAACCCCATTTTACGAATCGTCACTCTTAACAAAACTGGATGTTTAATCCTTGAACACCTTAGCCCGTGTGATAGAAACAATGACAGTTTCTTTCTGTGCATATCGTCCCTTGAACCGACCAAACAGATCTCAACAAAGCGCCGTATCAGCAGCAACTGGCAAAACAGTATAAAACAGGCTCACAGACGTTGCTTGCCTCCGTGGTTGTTAGCAGGCAATGTAATACGAAAATAAGGGTTAAGAAAGGCGCATGATCACATAAGAGTATTTTATAAATCGAAACAGGTAGCTTACAAAGGTTGAAACCAAAAATATACTTGTTCTGAAGAAAAGTGTCTTTACAAAACAAAAGGAGTTCAGGGAGCGTCTGTAAAGCAATAAAGGTTTTGGTCAATACAAAAGACGTAAGAATGAGTTGAGTAAACATGTGTTCGAATGTTCAAGGAGATGTGAACTCAATACAAATTAACTCAAATACAAGGAAAAGAATAGAAGGAAGAGGGATTGGCTGAGCAAGTAAAGGAAAGTTTAGTCACCAATTAAGTGCTATGAAATATTCACAGGATAGAACAGCCGTGACTAAAATCTTCCCTACTCAACTGCAGATCAATTAAATTTTCGCTTTTATAGACGCTTGAATGTCTCCCAAATAACTTCATAATTTCACACAGAATCTTCTGATTGGCTCAAAAATACACATCTGCATTTATTAATCCAACCGGAAATTTTGCGACGAGCCATCTGTGCAGGAACGATTTTAGATATTTTTATTTTGTGCCCCAAAGGGTAAACTTCTGCCGCTACACATAACAGTAAGAAAAGGAAATATTGTTTTGAGGAAGAAAGAACTTGTGTGCACATTTGTAATGAGAAATTTGAATAAGTAAACCTCTTAGAATACTGGCAATATTCTACTCTAAACTGACATCAAAGATGCCATTATTCTTTTTATATTGGAAACAGCAAATTGCATTTTTCATGTTTCTCATTAATATATTTTTCTTCCCGGTTTCAAGATTTTTTTTTTATTATTCATCTTCATTTTTCCTTTTTTTTTTTGCGGCTCAACATAATTTTCTGCTGGGCTATTTTCATATCAAAGACATCGTCATGTAGCCAAAGCCTTAGCGCAATGATCTAAAAAAAAAAATCCCAAACCAAAAACAAAGAAAATACCCCGAACATTTGTCTCTTAATTGGGTAGATAGGAAAAAGGAAGTCGAGTTATAATAAGGTCATTTTATTGCTATGCATATCTTCTCCATTCTCCCTCTAAATAATTCAAAGGTTTTCTGAAACAAGATATATAAAAACCCAAATGATGACAAGTATACAGTAGTTCAATTATGAAAATGAACGCGCAGAGCCTCGTTTTGATATTCTGACACGCTCATGTCACAGTTATCCGCCACCTTCTCTCCACTCTTCTGTCCGTTTTTTGTTCACTTAACAATAAAGTGAAGTGAACAAAAAGGACAGACCGTTTTTCATGTGAGAGACAGCATGACCTCATCGCGCATTTCGGAAGCAGTTGTTGAACAACTGCACCGAATGTTATTTTGCCTAAATATGCTAATCTAATTAGCGCTTTATTAACGCACGATTCTTTTCAAACGAGCGTCCCTTTGCGCAAGATCATTGAAAGGAAAGAAAGATAGCGTTTCCCGTTTTGAATTCATCGACGTAAAACGCTGATACGAAATCCAGCATATTGAACACACAAAAGATGAATGTTTACTTTTATAACAAGTGAAGTTATCTTTTGGATTTTTCAAACTCGCATCTAAATAGCAGTTACATGATTAAGAGGTATTGATACAGAATCGGACCCAATTTCCACCAAATTTGCGTCGGCATCTCCCGGTAGTTTACGTAAGCTGCCTGAAAAAGCCGACGCCCAGACTGACAGACGATGAAACAAAAACGCTGCTGGTCGCCGTTTTCTTGTCTTTCTGAAGAAAAGTTTCAAGTAAATACATTTTTTTTTATTCAGTAAATACATTTTTTTAGACGAAGAAAACTAAAAATGAACAAAACATAGCTAAACAACTGTTAATAATCAAAATTTCTTTTTTTTTCAAGAAAAGTTTCTAATAATTTTTTTTTTTTGCCCAGGACAATAAACATAGTCATCTGGTAAAAATTCTGCTTTAATGTTGTGATTTAATGATATATAACCATGTACTCTCTTGCATAGTGATTGGTACATGGTTGTTTAGCTATATTCAGACTAGGACGAATCCAATATCTTTACCGATTCCGATTGTAAAATCGTCTGATCACCTTAAAAGTAGAATTTCATTTTTTCTTTTCTTTTTTTTTGGGGGGGGGGAGGAGTATTTAGTGAAGAATCCTAATCTACTTTTTTAAATGTAGATATAATTTTCTTTTTAATTTCACAAACTTCTTAATGTTTTCCCTTTTTGTATTCTATCCAACATTTATTAAAATTGTGAGATTTTCATCTATATTTTTCACTTATGCAACCTTTTCCTATTTATCCACTCATGCCATTTTTACATGTGACATTTTTTCGGTGTCATTTTTACCAAAATTGGTAATTATAATCTAAATATTTTAGTTTTACCGGTAGTTTAAAATCAATAAATATTTATCATTTACCAGTAATAGAAAAGTAAGTTTAACATTTTTTTTTAAAGAAATCGTTTTTGAAATCGGAAATTAGGCTAAAATTTTTCCGATTTTGATACTCCCCAAAATTCCGATTTTTCCGATTCCAATTAAGCGTCCTAACATTAGTTCAGACTAACGTAGTGCTACACAGTGCACATGCTCATCTTTTTCCATTTCTGCTCAAACTGTTTGGCTCCAATATGAATAGTTCAAGAGTAGAAGCCAACCTAACAAAACGTTATATCTCTCGCTCATCTTTTTCCGTTTCTGCCCAACCTGTTTGGCGCCAATACGAATAGTTCTAGAGGATGAGCCAACCTGACAAGACGTCAGATCCCTTGCTCACCTTTTTCCGTTTCCTCCCAAACTGTTTGGTGCCAATACAAATAGTTCTAGAGGATGAGCCAATTTGACAAGACGTCAGATCCCTTGCTCACCTTTTTCCGTTTCCTCCCAAACTGTTTGGTGCCAATACAAATAGTTCTAGAGGATGAGCCAATTTGACAAGACGTCAGATCCCTTGCTCACCTTTTTCCGTTTCCTCCAAAACTGTTTGGTGCCAATACAAATAGTTCTAGAGGATGAGCCAATTTGACAAGACGTCAGATCCCTTGCTCACCTTTTTCCGTTTCCTCCAAAACTGTTTGGTGCCAATACAAATAGTTCTAGAGGATGAGCCAATTTGACAAGACGTCAGATCCCTTGCTCACCTTTTTCCGTTTCCTCCCAAACTGTTTGGTGCCAATACAAATAGTTCTAGAGGATGAGCCAATTTGACAAGACGTCAGATCCCTTGCTCACCTTTTTCCGTTTCCTCCCAAACTGTTTGGTGCCAATACAAATAGTTCTAGAGGATGAGCCAATTTGACAAGACGTCAGATCCCTTGCTCACCTTTTTCCGTTTCCTCCCAAACTGTTTGGTGCCAATACAAATAGTTCTAGAGGATGAGCCAATTTGACAAGACGTCAGATCCCTTGCTCACCTTTTTCCGTTTCCTCCAAAACTGTTTGGTGCCAATACAAATAGTTCTAGAGGATGAGCCAACTTGACAAGACGTCAGATCCCTTGCTCACCTTTTTCCGTTTCCTCCCAAACTGTTTGGTGCCAATACAAATAGTTCTAGAGGATGAGCCAATTTGACAAGACGTCAGATCCCTTGCTCACCTTTTTCCGTTTCCTCCCAAACTGTTTGGTGCCAATACAAATAGTTCTAGAGGATGAGCCAATTTGACAAGACGTCAGATCCCTTGCTCACCTTTTTCCGTTTCCTCCAAAACTGTTTGGTGCCAATACAAATAGTTCTAGAGGATGAGCCAATTTGACAAGACGTCAGATCCCTTGCTCACCTTTTTCCGTTTCCTCCAAAACTGTTTGGTGCCAATACAAATAGTTCTAGAGGATGAGCCAACTTGACAAGACGTCAGATCCCTTGCTCACCTTTTTCCGTTTCCTCCCAAACTGTTTGGTGCCAATACAAATAGTTCTAGAGGATGAGCCAATTTGACAAGACGTCAGATCCCTTGCTCACCTTTTTCCGTTTCCTCCAAAACTGTTTGGTGCCAATACAAATAGTTCTAGAGGATGAGCCAACTTGACAAGACGTCAGATCCCTTGCTCACCTTTTTCCGTTTCCTCCAAAACTGTTTGGTGCCAATACAAATAGTTCTAGAGGATGAGCCAATTTGACAAGACGTCAGATCCCTTGCTCACCTTTTTCCGTTTCCTCCAAAACTGTTTGGCGCCAATACGAATAGTTCTAGAGGAGAAGCCAACCTGACAAGACGTCAGATCCCTCGCTTGCCTCTTGTCAAAGCCATGACGCAAAAAGGCGAGACTTGAGACCAAACACCCAAGACAAACATACCTCGATTCAATTACATTTATCAAATGCATGCCGGCCGAACCAACCTGTCTTACATTCTTGTGTTCCTGTGTTGATGAAATTGTTAAATAAAATTATATAAATTATAGAGAAGATGTTTGTCTTTTTAACTGGAACTCCAGTGACCTTTTTCTTCTTTTTATCTTAAGCAAGCCCAGTCAGATAGATACAGACACAGCCTTTACTACAGAATGGCTATCTCCAACAAGCATCTCACCACACTCCAACCTCTACACTGTCTAAATATCCCCAACTCATGCGACTAGAAGCAAAATCCCATCCCTTCACTGTAGAGGTCCGTAGATGCCAGAATATTTTCTACTCTGATAGCTTTGTAGTGAACCGATTCTGGTGGTGCACTGATGGTTCCCACCGGTCTCTGTTTTGTAGAAGTTGTTGAGGTGATAAGATTTTCTCGTATTTATTATTATATGTACTCACTAGGCGTTCTCACACATATCATCATCAGAGATTACTCACTGACAATAACCGGTGGTGTTCCCTGGAGTCTGGCTGACAACAAGTCTATTATTATTATTAATACTACTACTATTAATAACTTTATATTATTTATTACCAAATTGTTCTATTATATTATTAAATAAATTTATTTTCTATATTTCCTTATGTCCTACTAAATCTGTAACCTTGAGCATATTCTTATTCTTTTAATAATAGTTATGTGGTCAATCCGTGAAGACAAATAAAAAAAAAAATCTGGTGGCAAACCACAGTGGTTAATCTCTTTCAACATCCAATCGGTAAGCGATAGTTCAAGAACAATTCTTTGTACTTCACAGTCTCTTCTTTCAGCCTCACTCTGCTCTCCCTCCCGCTCTTCAAAAGCTCAATGAAAAGAGTACAGTTTTTATACTACTTATTGCCCCCACCTATGCAAATTGACTGTCAACTAGAGCCATCTAGCTTTCAAATTCTCCAAACAGCCAATTTGCAAAGGGGGACAACTCAAACCACACTTTCTGGATCCATTCCTGGCTGGGGTAACTTTGCTAACCACAAGTTAATGTTCCTTCTCGGCTCTTTTAGCTTAGATATTGAACCGAACAAAAAAAGGCATGGTTATAGAATATAAAAATATTTACAAAACAAATTTGAAATGAATGGATCCCAGGCAATGCCGGGTTGATAATATGAATATCAGATAGAATTCTCATGAATATTTCATCACATAGGTCCCAACAATGTCGTTGTAAATTTATTTTTTTACCATTATTTCTGAATTCATCCTATTTATATTAGAGATGTTTTTAACTTAGGCAATTTGTTCCAGAAATATACAGGGTCCGCCATAAGTAACTATATAGTGACTGCACAAATGGATCTAGCTATGCTTCAACAACAGCTTTTGCCATTATTACAACAGCAGGATAGGGCAGATGGTCTGTACTTTCAGCAGAACAGGGCACAACCCCATTATGTTACACTTGTGCAAGACTGGCTGGATGATAATCTGACCAGTCGATATATTGGCAGGTGTGGACTGCTTCAGTGGCCGTTTCGTTCGCCAGATTTTACCCTCCCAACTTTTTCTTGTGAGGTATTCTTAAAGACAAAGTTTACTCAGCAAATCCCTATAGCATCGGTGAAAAGGAACAAATCTGAGCTGCCATTCCTCAAGTACCGTTGGAGCTGTGCGCTAAAGTATACCACTCAGTCCTTGAAATATTAGCAAAGTGCACTGAGCTCCATGGAGAGCACACGGAGCTTTAATAAACATGTTGCAAAATATTTTTTATTTTATTAGAAAAGAAAATAGAACCATAGATTTAGTTTTTTAAATATTTCTTGCCAATAAATATCCAGTGCGAGGAGAGATAATAAAAAAGTGGGTTTCATATGTAAAAATCATATTAACTATTTTGAAGGTTTTCATTAAGTTGACCTTCATTCTTCTCTTTAGTAACGTAGTTAAACCTAAAGATTCCAATCTATTTTTACGATTGAAATGCCTTACTCGTTTTATTAGTAGTGCAATCACTTTTCTCTACACAGCTTCTAATAATATAAGACATTTTTCTTGAAATGGTTTTGGTCTATGTAAACTCTGACCTTTTTCAGATACGTCTCATCGAACTCGGGAATCTGTACAGAATTTTAAATGGACCCTTTATTTAATCCACTGGGGTAGCTGGCTCTCCTTCCGTCAGCCATGACTGGGTAGAAGTCTTAAGTAATTCGTAATTTTATTCTTAGTATCGCCTGTACTGAGGATTGAACTTTAAACCCCCAGAAGACTGTCACATAGAACTGATTATTACTTAGCACCTTTACCTGGGTCCTTGTGTGAGCTTATGAATTTGCATGAACAGAGTTTCTTTCTAAGCACCTTTCATATGTGGAACACATTGCTGCGAAATTGCTTTCCTGCAGACTACAACATGGTCCCCTTTCAAGTCCAATGTAAACAAATACTTATCGAGCCATCCTCTTCAGCAATGGCCATCATTTTCAAGCACCTCATTGTCAATTTGATGCTGAAATATATTATCTTGTTAATCGTTATCCTCGGGTGGCTTTTGGCCTCGATAAGTAGTTACCCATTAGTATATAAAAGAAACTAAAACAAAACAAAAACTGTATTGTTCTTCACAAAATAAGAAAGTATGTTTTTTTACTCGTCAGTCAAAATGGAATTGCAGAAATTCTAACAAAGTCAACCCTCATTTTTCTCTCTAGTAAAGTAGTTAAACCTAACTAAACTTTTATTAGTAGTGCAGTCACTTTTCTTTATGTACTTTATGCTAATAATATAGGAAATATTTTTGAAATGGTAAGCTCTATGGGTAAACTATATTGTTCTTCACAATAAGAAAGTATGATTTTTATTTTGTTTCGGAATTTTTTTAGATAATTTTTATTATTCGGATTACTGTTCTCATCTTGGATGTTATTCTCACATTTTGGCCAGTGTAATATTTGACCATCTTCACGTGCTTCTTGGGGATAGTGGATTCATGGGGATAGATTGTTCTCGTTCCGTCAGCCATGACCGAGTAGAAGTCTTAAGTATTTCGTAATTGTATTCTTAGTATCACCTGCACTGAGGATTGAACTTTTAACCTCCAGAAAACTGTCATTTAGAACTGATTATTTCTCTGCATTTTATGTGTTGTGTCACGGGTTTATGTGGATAATTCTGGTATGGATTTTGGGATTCTAAAACATATTATTGTTTTATTACTACTTAACCGGCCCATTAGGCATAATGGTAAGAGTTTTTACTAATGGGCCGGGAGACCAGAGTTCAATCCTCGGACGAGTCATACCAAAGATTTAAAAATGGTACTTGATGCCCCTTGCTAAAGTCTCAGCATTATAAGGAGATAATCAAGAATAAGTAGAGTAATCTGAGAAAATCTCATTGAGAAGCCAATGAAAAGGGAACCTTTAGGTCGCCCTCGACTATGGTCGACTACTTTACTTTTACTTACTAGTTATTACTATATATACAGTAGGCCCCCGCTATTCGCGGTGATACGTTCTAGACAAACCCGCGAATAGTGAAGATCTTCTAATAGATTTTGATACATCAAAGTTCACTAAAAATCAGGCTTTTGTACATTAGAATGTGTTTTTTGCATGAAAACCAACAAATTAGCATAGATTAGCCCTTTCTGCTTGCAAGTTGGTTGGTAATTGTTTAATATTTCAGTTTCGTATAAAGTTTGCAAAAATTTGGAATACCAATGCTTTTGTATGAGCCGCATTTAATATGAATATGGAATAATTAGCATTTTAATTGCGTTTTTTGTCATATCAGTCTTAGTTGGACTTAAATGATTATCATATTGTAAGTTCTATCAAATTTATGAAGAAAAATGTTAAGTCGATGAAAAATCTGTGAATTTGTGAAACTGCGAATGGTGAGCCCGTGAATAGCGGGAGTTCACTGTATGTATATATATATATATATATATATATATATATATATATATATATATATATATATATATATATATATATACTAGAAGAATACCCGTCTTGGAACAGATAAATTAATTAACTTTTGGACCACTTTTATGTCGTCTTGTGAAGATTAAAATCAATATATAATGATACTAAACCTTATATCTAGAATCCTTATTCCAATATTGCTCAAAATTCATTACTTGATTTTGATTCTAGAAAATATCTCAAATTTAAGACTTAAGCTTAAGGGGTCTTAACAAGAAATTGAAATTCTGGCAATCCTACTTAATTCGTGTCTAATGACTATGGATCAAATTCAATGCAAATCCGATATACTTGAATTTTCAAATGGAATGTTATGTCTATATTATGCCCCCGAAAAACCCTTTAAAATACTCTAAAGAAACTGAAATTGTGGAATTTTTATTAATTGATGTCTAATACCTATTTTTGAAATTTCACAAAAATCGGATGTATCTGAATTTTCACGAAAGGCTTCCACCCCCTTTGCATGAAACTAAATTAAACTAAATATAGCCCACATTACTACCCTTTGCGTCTAGCAGCGCTGTTCCCAAATTCATAATGATCGGTTAATTAATTTAGTAGTGAATCCTGTACATACAAATATACAAGCATATACATATACCTTTATATATATATATATATATATAAATCATTTTTTTATTTGTCAGTATAAATGAAATTGCAGAAATGGTTCTTGTTCATTCATCCCCTTCAGTACGTCTGCGAATATGTACTTGATCTGAAAGGCAAAGAAATAGCATATTTGCATGCATTCTGAACTTTTATTGAATCTGTGTCAAAAAAACATAACCAAAGATGACATAGAAAATGAACATTCGAAAAAAAGAGACACAAAGATAGAAATTGAAGATTATAAAAAAAATATTTATTTGCTTACTACCCCCCCCCCCTGCCCGCGTTTGATTTTTTGCGTTTTCTCTGATCGATGAAAAGAAGAGATAATATTTATCGACTGAATGAAGTTGAGAGCCCAAAAAATTATGTAGTTTGTTTTTTTGTAAGAAGAAAATATCTTTAAGTAGGCACCCTTGATTTTCTCACTTTTATAATTGTCTATTATTTTGTGTTTGAAGATTTGTATAGCTTATATGCATTTGCATTGCTTATATGTATTTGTATAGCTTATATGCATTTGCATTGCTTATATGTATTTGTATAGCTTATATGCATTTGCATTGCTTATATGTATTTGTATAGCTTATATGCATTTGCATTGCTTATATGTATTTGTATAGCTTATATGCATTTGCATTGCTTATATGTATTTGTATAGCTTATATGCATTTGCATTGCTTATATGTATTTGTATAGCTTATATGCATTTGCATTGCTTATATGTATTTGTATAGCTTATATGCATTTGCATTGCTTATATGTATTTGTATAGCTTATATGCATTTGCATTGCTTATATGTATTTGTATAGCTTATATGCATTTGCATTGCTTATATGTATTTGTATAGCTTATATGCATTTGCATTGCTTATATGTATTTGTATAGCTTATATGCATTTGCATTGCTTATATGTATTTGTATAGCTTATATGCATTTGCATTGCTTATATGTATTTGTATAGCTTATATGCATTTGCATTGCTTATATGTATTTGTATAGCTTATATGCATTTGCATTGCTTATATGTATTTGTATAGCTTATAGGCATTTGCATTGCTTATATGTATTTGTATAGCTTATATGCATTTGCATTGCTTATATGTATTTGTATAGCTTATATGCATTTGCATTGCTTATATGTATTTGTATAGCTTATATGCATTTGTATAGCTTATATGCATTTGCATTGCTTATATGTATTTGTATAGCTTATATGCATTTGCATTGCTTATATGTATTTGTATAGCTTATATGCATTTGCATTGCTTATATGTATTTGTATAGCTTATATGCATTTGCATTGCTTATATGTATTTGTATAGCTTATATGCATTTGCATTGCTTATATGTATTTGTATAGCTTATATGCATTTGCATTGCTTATATGTATTTGTATAGCTTATATGCATTTGCATTGCTTATATGTATTTGTATAGCTTATATGCATTTGCATTGCTTATATGTATTTGTATAGCTTATATGCATTTGCATTGCTTATATGTATTTGTATAGCTTATATGCATTTGCATTGCTTATATGTATGATGATCTTCTGTAAAGCATAGATTTCTCTTGGTTACAGAATAGTCATCATCATCGTCATCAGAATCAGTTTAACGTCCGTTTTACATGCTGGCAAGCATTGGATGTCTTTGAGAAATTGACTTCCAAACTAAGCTATCTCTGGCCAAGCCTTTATTTATCCCTCTTTCTATCAAGTCCATTCTTACCACTTCCTCCCATGTTTTCTCTTGCCTTCTCCTGTGAACATGAACTTGCTATCTCAACTGTTCTACATCTACTAACCCAAGAACTTTCATCCATTCGTTCAATGCGGCCATTCCTGTTCTGCA
This sequence comes from Sepiola atlantica, assembly GCA_963556195.1. Classification (NCBI taxonomy): domain Eukaryota; kingdom Metazoa; phylum Mollusca; class Cephalopoda; order Sepiida; family Sepiolidae; genus Sepiola; species Sepiola atlantica. The sequence continues at coordinate 70,368,339 of OY744516.1, read as the reverse complement.
CACATCTCCCTATACTGTCCAGATCTAATCTTCCTCTGAGGTAATCAGAACTAAGCCTGTCTTTAAGACTCGCATTACACATCCATCGTATAATTCTGCAATGCATATCCTCAACCCTCACTGGCCAGGTTTCACTTCCCTACGTCATCACACTGCATACACATTCCTGATTGACTCTTCGCTTGGTCGACATTTGTAATACTCTGCTGGTTAGTAATGGCAGAAGTTCCCTGAACTTACTCAATCTATTCCTAACTTGTAATCACACTAGAACCTGCTCAACCCTGTGCCTCAATGGTATCACCAAGGTAACAAATCTTCTCGACAACCGCAATAGCTTTGCCATAAACAGATTGAGTACATATAGTGCTAGAATTTCTTAGAATGTAAGTAGTAGGTGTGTTGCTGCAGTGGTTTTAACTGCTTCACTGTGTTTAATAAGAATCGAAGAAAAAAATACCATCATTGATTGTACATTTTTCTCTCTTACCTCTTTTTATTTCTTCTTTCCTCTTACTCTCTCGCTCTCTCTTTCTCTTCTTTTCCTTTTGTTCTTTAATTACATCATCCTCTAACTCTCCTTCTTCTGCTTCTACTACTGCTACTAATACTACTACTTTCTCAATTCTTCTAAGCCACCACTTTGTTTCATTCACACGCAGTATAATGACGTATGGAAGTGGAAACTGGCCTTGGGGGGGGGGGTGAAGACATGTTTCATGGAGAGAAATGATATGAGAATGATACAATGGATCGGTAATGTGAGTCTTAAAGATAGGTTTAAATGTGATGACCTCACATGAAGATTAAACATGGACAGTATAGGGAGATTGTGCAGAACAGGAGACTTCGTTGGTTTAGTCACATTAAAAAAAAATAAATGAGAGTGCTTCGATTTGTAGATGCTGAGGTAGCAGTGTTGTTGACAGAATAAGGCCAAGAAAAACATGATACGAATATACTTGAGAGAAAAAGAGATAAATAAAGACCTGGCTAGAGATAGGTTAGTTTGAAAGTCAATTTCTAAAAGCTGTCCAACACATGCCAGCATGTAAAATAGGCGTTAAACCAAATTTGATGATGATCCCCTTCTTCTGGCCTAATGGATAACATTACAGACTATGGAAACTACTATTTCAAGTTCAAATCCTATAACAGCTTGTTTTCAATTAATCGTATACAATGAATCAATTACAATAGATTTTGGATCCACACAGTTGCTTCATTGGCAAAATCAGTTTGTCGAATTTCTGTAGTCGTAGTGGTGAGGTTCCCATCTTCTTTCTTTCATTGTCGTCTTCTTCTAAATAACAGCTTTCGTAAATGTTATTATTAAAGAAACACTGATAAGTGCCGTTTGGCTTAAAAAATCTCTTTGGAGTTTTAACCTTTCTTTATAGCCTACAGGTATATACACATAAAAACCCCAACTCCTACCTCCATATGGGGAGGAGGCAGCAGTTATCCAAACCCGCTGCTCTCTCTCTGCTGGTTCTGTCAAAAGAGAGTGATCTTCTCTCTCCATTCACCACGTCATCTTAGTGTATTCCTGCATCCGTGACGTCACTGCCGGGACATGCAGCTGTTATTCTGCATCTAACTGTAAAATTCCACTGTACTTAGTTTTAACCTTATTTTTACATAGCTGCCACTTATTTTGCTACACGTCATTTAACCTCAAATGATATGCTATGAATGAGGCGAACCAATCCTGTGCTAACAAGCTGAATATCTTGTCCAAATTGGTGATGGAGTATAATAACTATAATCATAAAGCAGCACCGACACTAGGAACTTAATCCATCTCCCCCAAAACAGGAACTTAATCCATCTCCCCCAAAGCAGGAACTTAATCCATCTCCCTCAAAACAGGAACTTAATCCATCTCCCCCAAAACAGGAACTTAATCCATCTCTCCCAAAACAGGAACTTAATCCATCTCCCCCAAAACAGGAACTTAATCCATCTCCCCCAAAACAGGAACTTAATCCATCTCCCCCAAAACAGGAACTTAATCCATCTCCATCAAAACAGGAGACTATTCTTTGTAAGCAATCCAATGTAATCAACTAATAAATCAGGTCGAGGATTTCTTTTTGGATTCTCTTGACTCTTTCCGTCACACCATTTGTGTCCAACATCGCTGTCGGCAGGTACTCCAGATGGCATCCAGTCCATTGAAAGTTGGTTGATGTATTTGTGATGAAGTCTTCCAACCAATCTTTTTGCGCATAATTAATTTTAATCACCAAAAATCAAAGAATTATCCAATTTTAATTAAATTTTCAGCATTTATATACTAAAATGTCTATTTTATAAGGTTTCCAGAATTGCATCCTTGGATCGGCTGATAATCGCTCTGATTCATTAGCCTGGGGTTTTAAAACAAACAGTGAATCTAGAGATGAGAAACACGGGTACCATTCAATGGACTCCTCCTCCTCCACCGGTTTATTTGTTGAATCAGGCCACAATTTATTTTTTTATGGAAATCGCTCCAGACAAGGCATGAAGCTAAAAAAATATACTACTTCAAGGTCAAATCCTAGCCGAAGATTAGTGCTAGATGGATAGATTCCGACCCCAAAAAACAGTAATTGTTCCCCTTTTGTCAGAAACATCGATCATGGAATGTGAAGATAAAATTAATCCTATGATGAGGGTGGGGCCTGATTGTCTAGTCCCATTTCGACTAGACATAGTTTTTAAGGCAGTTTGAACACTTTTGGCAGTCCAGACCTCTACCGTTCTCATCTAACTAGGGCTAATGTGGTTTCCATTTGAGCATGCACCAATGTCACATATTACCTGTGAGTTGCTGCATACACTACTGTAACCCAAGTTGTGACAGGCCATCCAAAGATAGCATCTATAATATTAAAAAGAAACACACATTTTGTTTCTGTTTTTACAATCGAGCATTTTTGTTGATTTTTTTACGATCGAGCACTTACGTTGATTTTTTTTTTTCTTTTGCTGGTATGAGGTATGCACTATTTTATAAGAAATACAAGTTTTCAAATTTAACATCATGGAGATTTTTAAGAGTGGAAATCTGATAGAATTTAAGCTTGAGCAAGATTAACACACATGTGCAGCAACGTTGTTCCATTTATTTTTAAAAACATGTTACTGTTGAAAGCGACTCTATGTATTTTTTCTGACAAATTTCAAGTAAGGGGTCAAAAAATAAAATTGTGGAAGCCTCCGGAGTACTGTTGAAACCGTATTTACCATCCCCCTCCCCTAACTCAGCAGGCCTATCCTCTCCTCAGTTAAGTGGTTCAGAGGATTGTATCATTGATTATGCAGAGTGCAAATATAGACCTTGCTAGGGGTTGGAAGAATAAGAGAGAGGAGGGCGGGTGAGATGAGGGTTTTATAGTTGCATTGCTTCACTCCCCTTTCCTCACAGGCACATACAGATAATGAATTGGCAGAGTTACAAATATGACAAAAAATACCATTCAAGGATTCTCATAGAAAATACGTATCCTCTCACAAATGTTTATCTTTAACTTATATTGACCTTCAAGAGGTTAAATTCGGCGGGAGTCCTATATTTTTATAGAGGACAAGAAGAGTGTTAGTAGGTCATGTACGTTTTCAAATGTACTGTATTTTCTTGGTATATAAGCACCCTGAAAATAACATGTACAAGTGAAAATTTATGTTCAAAGTACACAAATTTATGATTCACTAGACAAACTGTGACCTGTTGGGTCAGTATTTTGTTATATATATATATATATATAATCTCTATCTTTATAAAGTTGGATATGTGTATATTCACTCCTAAACTAATTAACCGATCATCATGAATTTTGGAACTGCACTGCTATAAGTAAGGGTGCATAATGTGGCATATATTTAGTTTAATACAAAGCGAGTAAAAGAGTTTTTTTTTACTAAAGAGTTACTGCTTATCAAGGGCAAAAGGCCACTTGAGGATAAGGGTTAATGAGTTTGTCAGGTGGGCGGTGAGACAACATCGTGATGATTGGTAACGATCGTTGAAATTGGGCAGAATCTGATTATTTAAGACGACGGCTCAACAAGAATTTTTTTTACATTTGACTTGAAAACGACCATGTTGTAGTCAGCTGGGAAGCAGCCCCGTGGTACTGTGTTCCACAGATGTGTAGTTCTTGAAAATAAACTTTGCTCATGGACTTTCCGTTTAGTTTTAGGTACACAGATGGAGAAAGAGAAATTATTTACAGTGGTTGTAGCTAGACGAGTTTTTGTTGTGAATGTTTTACAGCGGGGGGAGCGTAGATGGAGTTCAGTCGAGCACCTACCATAGGGAAGAGAAGAGGACATCCCCCACTATATTTCGAAGTCGGAAACCCTTTGTGAAAATTCAGATACCTCCGAATTCTGATCAAAATGTAACCGTAAGTATTACACATCAATTTATAAATATTCCCCAAATTTCAGTTTCTCCGGAGTATTTTAGAAGTTTTTTTTTAGGAGGGCATACTGTGGGAACAACCTGCCATTTGAAAATTCAAATATTTAAGATTTGCATTGAATTTGATCTGTAGTCATTAAACATGAATTAAGCCAGATTCACTGAATTTTAATTCATACTTAAGACCCCTTAAGCTTTAAATTTTAGAAATTTTCTAGTATCAACATCATGTAATTGATTTCAATCAAAATTGGAATAAGGATTCTAAACATAAGGTTTAGTATCATTATATCTTGATTTTAATATTCGTAAAAGAACATAAAGTGGTGTAAAACTGTGTTTTTCGATGATTAATCGTTGCCTCGGATGATTGTTAGGAAGATGCACTGGGACATCCAAGCGATCTGTTGGGGCTCATTATTTTTTTGTTTTTACCAAAAAGCATTTACTTGACAAGCGATGATGTCATAAAGGATAAATAGTATCTTTCCCTCTCTCCCCTTCTCGTTCCTCTTTCTCTCTCTCGTTTAATTATCGCCTCCCACTACTTCTCTTATCATTTGCCCTTTATTTACGTCATTCGCTTTTTGTGATGTCATCCATTGTGCACGGTGACAAACAGGATGACAAGATCCACAAAGTTTTAGTAGTATACTAGAACTCTGTGGATCCTGTTTTTTTATCTATGCCATTTACGGACGCCTTTTTTAGCATCACATATTTAAATATGCATTTAATATTCTATACCCATACTCATATTGCCACTGCTGGTTTTGTGTCTTAAGACTGGGCTAATTTTCAGGAAATATGGAGAAAAATTTAAGATTATTTGAGTCATCTGTATGAAATTAAATTATTTTTTTGTGTCGTAATAGAATATCGTACACACCCTTTTTCTTATGTGGACTTACTAATACAGAGAACTATATATAGTGAGCTCTGCATTCACTGCTATCTTGCTACAGATATTAGTAATGCCTTATTAATGCCTGTTTATCAATTCATTGTCCTCTCTATTGCAATAAACATTTCTTCCTTCATTCTACTATCATATTGGTTGCTCGTTCTTCGAGTAACAACCTTGTATATTGTAACCACCATTATTATGTTATTGAAACAACAATTATCCATTTATTATTTATGATTTGTTAAATTACAAATCTGACTTGCTCTCAATCTCACTTGATGTTGGGGTCTTCATTCTACTATTGCGTTGCTTTTTTTTTATACTCGAGTAACAACCTTATATATTGTAACCTTTTTCAAAGGTACAACAATTTTGTAAAGAAATTAGGAGACCATTGAGCTATGAAAGAACTTTTCATATAGTTTCAGATGTAAGAAAAAAAGGTAATGTTTTATCATAAAGTCAATATTAATCTTTCAACATTTACAGCTACAGAAATGCAGATATCATTTGAAATAATATTGGGAATTCAGGAAATTTCAAGCACTTACATGACTAAAATGAGTTGCTTTGCTCAGCCTTTAAGCTCCGATCAAAGTGTAGTATCTCTTCTGTCCTTGTGTCTCACTTTGCCCTCGTTGGGAGACAAGTAAATAGGGACTTAAATGAGTTGCTTTGCTCGGCCTTTGGGCTGGGATCAAAGTGTAGCATCTGTTTTTCCCCCACTTTTCATTTCACTCCAATAACATCCTGAAAAATAAAAATTGTCAACAATTTGGGGATATTTTAAGTAGGATAACCCTCAAAATTCGGTCTGTTTGTTTTAGTGCATACCAACCCTTTTTATAGTGTTGTATCACAAAAGATGCCGATGGAGAGTAAAAAGTGGACCTTGCATTTACTTTCGGTAGCCTCGTAACTCTCGCTTCACTTCTACTTTGTCCTTTACTCCTCACATTCCATGCAGTGGTTCTGACAAGGGGGGAGATTGCTGTTTTCTAGATCGCCCTAGAAGGTGTAGCTACATTGGTGCCAGAAAACAAAATCCTAGAATGGATGCGTGAGTCCAAAAATGTTCTCTAAACTAGTCTAAATTGAGATTGAAAGAATCTGCTGGCTAGGGAGTTCGAGAGATGAACTATCGTCAATTCCTGTTTCCTCCACCTCTTTCTCCTTCATTGCACTCGTTTGCCGCAATCGATCAAAAAAATATATCTTTATATATAAGTATTTGTCACCATTCTTTTAAGCACAGCTGTAATGCAACATTTAAACACGGATCTGTTGAAAAAGGTTATCTAATATGGTTGTTTTCTGTTAGTTATAGTGTTGCATTAAAAATCTTTATCTTTTTTGGACTGTTACAAGTATGTGGCCGGTGGCGTCTCTTAACAAAAGTCTTATTATCACATCTAGCAGTAGTAGTTGGAGTTTTGATCTGTGTATATTGTAGAAGCAGCAGAATTAGTAGTGTCTATAGAGTTGATCTGTCTCTCTCTTTTTTGTAGCAGTGACTGTAATAGTTGTCTAATCATAGTAATAACAAAAGCACACATTTACTTTGAGGTTTATTATTTGTTTCTTAAAATTGCTCTTAGCCTCATAATACACAATATTATTTTTCTTTACAAGTATAGAGTAATGTTACATATTCCACCATCTAATTTCAAAATGAAAATTACCTTTCTACTTATTAACACATTCCACAAACCATATTAATAAGAAACATGAACACTTGTTTTTTGAAAGACTCTTAACACATGGGCTCGTTGGGAAGTTTGCCTTTGCTTTTATAAAAGTGACATTGAATTTACCGGAATCCGTCCTAAGTTGAGGATGTGCCGCATAGAGCACTCTTTGTTGACTTGATAGAGTACAACATCGACTTTCAAATCTACTTGGGGGTGATCGCTTTTCCTCCATACAGCCCCTTTCTCAAAGAAGAGACGTTGCTAGTCTCTCTCAACTCTACCGTTATTTCTATGGAAGGTGCTCGACTTAGCTCTAATCTTTTGTTCCTTCTTGTAAGACAATCACAGTAAGAACTCGTGTTGCAACAGAAAAAGATTTTCTTTTCTCCCACATTATGCCTAGTGTCAGGTGGAAATTCCATGGACAGAACTTCTTTGCGAGAGCTTCCTTGCTTATTACAACTGGGTCGTCTTCAAATCCAATTTCAAGAAATTCTTGTCCTAAACTGCACCCTAAATAATCAAACGCAGTTCATACTATTGATCAATGTAAGTACTCCCATAGTGTTCCTGATCTTTCGGTGATAATCATTCCATCTCATTAACCCTTATCTACGAGTGGCTCTTGGCCTTGAAGAGTCGTGACCCAAATAGTAAAAAAAAAGCATTCGGTGGGTTTTTTTGGGTTTTTTTAGACCTGCTGGAATTCGTTAGTGTTTCTGGAGAGTCAGTGTTTCATTTGAATGTGTTCCTGTTTCAAAAGTTAAGTGTTATTAAGTGTTGCCTGCTGTGTACTGATCTTATCATTCAGTGTTTACTACAACAATCGTATCAATGATTTTATGAAGTCCATCTGTAATACGATGAAGCCAAAATTTTTATTACCTGTGATTAATCCAAAGTGTTGGATGTGAAGGAAATAAACAAGTCACTTTCTTGATTATTGTCGGAGCAAAGTTGCCTCCCTTGGCATAAGATGTTGTCTTCCTAACCCAAAATGCATCAAATATTGATGTTATTGTTTTTTTTTCTTTCCCTTTTCAAAACTCAATCCTGTTCTGCAAAGCCAAAATCAACAATTTTCCTCTACAAAACAACCAAACCAAGCACCATGAATAAATATTTGAAGATATAAAGAACTTGAAGCATAAAACCTTTTACCAAAATTACCAGATTCGGCATTAAATAACCCGAAACGGTTGATATGCCGTAAAACAAAACAACCAAACCAAAAATTCATAAATAAATATTTCAAGATATAAAGAACTTGAAGCATAAAACTTTTACGAAAATCAACGAGTTTGGCATTAAATGGATATGCCGTAAAACAGTTATTTTGTTATAAAAAGAATGCTTTTGTTTCTTTGTTAAATTCATTTACAAATAAAAAAAAACGAACCTCAGACCTTCGCCGGTTTTGTCATACCGAATAGACAGACTCTCTCACCCCTCTCTCTCTCTCTCTCTCTCTCTCTCTCTCTTTCTCTCTCTGTCTTGGGCACCAAGTCAACCTGTTAAATAAGCTTTGTTTACATCATCCATCAGTACCTCTGTCAATATCTGCAACCTCATTTTCAATTGCAGCTTTTTTTCGGACAATAATATTCTCTTGTCGATCCTACTGACAGCACGAACAAAGGAATGTATCTGCTTTGTAATTTCTTTCTAAATTAATTATTTGTTCTTTTTTATTATCTTTTGTTTTTTTGTTTTTTGACCTCAAATCTGCCCGCAGGAGTCCAGGGTTCAAACCCATGTCTCAAGTAATAACATTACACACCTTCTCCCCATTGTCTTAGTCTTATTGTTGTTTGGAAATTTGTTGCCTGTTAGTATCCCCCCAAATTTTAAACGTCTGTGAGTTTTCTTTCAAGTCATTTAATGTTGGCGTTTTAATCATAAACCAAGATATTTTCTTTCTAAGTACAATACTTAGCGTAGACAAATTTCTGAAATAATTATGCCCATAGCTGGAGAAAAACATTGTTCATCCTATTTTTGAAGGATTACCATTTATGTATATATTATGAAAATGTACACATCGAATATAGTTGTTACATAAGGAGGGCCGTTGTTTGAATCGAAAAGTTTGAGTGACACCTAGAAGTAAGAGGTGACCCAATGACTTTTTCTCTCTCTTTTCTGTCTCACTTCAAGCAGAGATAACATGTCGAGGGGGGGGGGGGGGCAGGCGTGTACATTGTAGCTAAGTGTAGCAAGATGAGCTATCCTTCTATCTGTTTGTATTCCTCTCTTCAAACACACATGCAAGTAGCCCGTCCCTTTGATTTTTTTCTGTGATTGGTCTTCTCTTTTTAATAAACATTTTTTATAAATTAACATCGGCGTCCGAGTGGTTTTGTCAGCAGATGATCCAGAACCTGGGTTCCCAACGGCTGTATAAAGGTTTATGCATGCATCGGTGAGTCTAGAAGAAATCGTGGAAGGGTGCAGAAAAAGAGGTAAACTATCGGTAATTGAAAATAGAACAACTCATCATAGATGACATTTTCAAAAGCGATTATCTATTATATAAAAGACAGTTTCTGTTTGTGTGTGCATGTACATCTAAAACTCAGGACTACACAAGACACATCTACAAAGTATATATATTCATTTTCAAAATTGCCTCGGACAGAATATGGTAACATTTCATGTAATATTCATTATTTTGGGGGTCAATAGGAACAACATTAGTCGGGGGGGGGGGTCGACATTTAAAGCGATTTTTTTCTATCGACCTTTGGTGTGAAATGGTACTTTTTGTCCTGACATTTGAAAATGTAATATTATCTAAAGTCCTATGTATGTGTGTGTGTCCAGTTAAAAGTCAGAAACTACACAAGATACATTAACAAACCTTACATATTCGGATTTAGTATGACCCCCGAACTGGTTATGGTAAAAAAGAATACACGGATATTCGTTGTCTTAGGATTATCAGGGACCAAATTAATGCATGGGGGTGGGGTAAAACAACTCTCTTTTTTTAATTCTAACTATGTAGTTGTTTCAAAAACACTGAAATTAGGTCAGTTAGTCAGCTTTCTTTATCTGTCTTTTTCTTTCTTTCTTTTTCTACTTTCTATTATATTGAACCAGTTGAGAAAGAGAGAGAGAAAAAGAAAGGGAGAGAAAGAGAGGGAAAGAAAGAGATTGAGGGAGAGAAAGCGAGAGGGAGATGTTGCACACACTTTTTAAAACACATCTATCTTGTTATCCAACGCCAGTAGCCCTTCTAGCATATTTATTAATGGGTAATTTTAATTGCGAAGTTGATCAAATTCACACCAGATTTTACTCTGCAAAGGAAACAGTTAGCCTGGGTACCTCAAATAATCAAAGAGAACTTCTTGGCCATTTTTGTATCGAAAACAACTTTACAATGCAAAATTTAAGAAAAGAAGTTTACACACATGGACATCACCAGAAAAAAAAACAAAAAAAAGTCAAATTGATTTTATATTTGACACGTAAACCTTCAATGAGGCTGCATTTGTTAGATGACTCAATGCAGAACACTGGTGACGTTTCAGATCACAGAATATTGAGAGCTAAAGTAAAACTGAGTTTTGCTTGGCAACAAAAAAAAGCATGTTTAACATTAAAGTATGATCTAAAATTGAACAAAAAACAACTAAACTTTTCGAAACGTGCTCAAGTGGCCGGATTTCTAATTTCAGATCTGTAATTAAACTGGAAAACTACATAGAAGGATAAAACAATTGGTTGCTGTTTTTATTATTATGACAAGGCACAACTATTACAACCACTGCTAAAAAAATAGAAAGATGGAGACGGATCAACTCTATAGACACAACTATTTCTGCTGCTGCTGCTGCAATCTATACACACTATGACTATGACTACTACTGCTAGTATGTCTACAAGAAATGATGGAAGGGTGCAAAAAAAGATGTAAACTAGTGAGAAGTGGTGAGAGACAGGAGGTATTGGAGACAGTTAATACATGATAAATTATAATCTGTGATATGTCTAGAAGGAATGGTGGAAGAGCGCAAAAAAAAAGAGGTAAGCCACCAAGAAGATGATGTGATAGTGTATGTTTTTGGACTTTAAGATCAATCAGTCACTAAACAAAGTAGTGAGAGACACCAGGTTTTGGAGAGAGTCAATACATGATAGATTGTATTCTGCGCTATGTCTAGAAGGAATGGTTGAAGGGTTCAGAAAAAGAGGTAAACAACTGAGCGTGATAACGTATGTTACCGGACTTCCACTTCAAGCATTCAGCTAAACAAAGTAGTGAAGGACGAAAGGTATTGGAGATAGTTAAGACATGATACATTGTATTCTGCAGTATGTCTTTGGTTTGTTTGTTTGTTTGTTAAGCAAGTCGGATTCTACATAGAGCTCACAAAGATCGTGCCTCAGGATTGTCTGGTCTGCATGAAGTCCTCCTCGTTGGTTGCAGCTATTTGTTAACTTGCAAGATTGCAGGTGTTTTACCCCAGAAAAGAAGCAAGACCCAGTGGTTGAATACAAAGTTGGGGAAGGTTTGTCTCAGAACATGCAAAAGAACCACGCAAAAGCAACATATCATTCTCACTTTATTGATTTGCAGTTCTGCGCTTTACATATCTGTCCATGCCACAGACACAGACGATCAGAGGATGATGGATCCTGATGCTTACTCTTCCTGTATTTTTACAAGAGCCTTGTTAGTCAGGTTGCAGCACTAATACCACTAGGTGGCAGACTTGTCTGCCATGAGTTCCAGACAGCATAACTCTGACACTACCATGTTGCTACCCCCCCCCTACCATGGTGAGGAAGGGTTAGACTTTAGTGGATGCAGTATGTCTACAGCGAACGGTAGACAGGTGCAGAGAAAACGTTTCATGATCATACGTAAAGATTCCAGATATTATATAATATCCTTTGTATAATCTGAATCCTGTGACTGAAATTATATATTTTTAATTTTAAAAGTTTGGTTGAGATAGTCTTAACGGTACTTCTGCAGTTTATAGACCGTGCTATTTTTTAGATAGGATTTTCAAATTAAATTACATTTTTACGGTATGTTTTGTTTATTAAATTGTTAGGTGAAAGTACAGAATAGTTAACAAAGCCCCTCCCCCCTTCTCCATGCTAAGAATGGGTTTCTAAATAATAACGTTATTATTTCAGCACGGTCCGTAAACTGCAGAAGTACCGTCTTGTAAACTTTTATTGTCTAAGCAATGATTTGATTTAAGTGTTTCCAGGTATGTTGCCTACACAACTCAATGTAATCATGCCTTTTTCTACATGTCGTCTATCAAATTTACAGCTGCATATTCTTTATTTAGAAAACGAACATATTTCTTTTTGTTTTACGTAGGTAATCGCCTTGTTCTACTACAGCTGCAGAATGTGTTGTGCCCTCACAGATGCCATCTCTGTCTAGTTATAGATACGTGAATATAATCTTGTGTGTTACATATGTACGATCAGTAAGGTCAACCCGCTAACGAATATTCAACACTTCTACATTGGTTTTGAAACCTAAGAAAACCTTGTTATTAATGAAAATGGACAACATAGCTTGATGAATATGGAGTGTATTTAGACTCAATCTTTTCTGAAATGTGAAGGGAAGGGAGTCTTAAGTTAGCACTAATCTTACTGTGTATTATTCTATCTCCCAGATTGAACCTGTAGATTACAATATAGATCGTAAGATGAAAGTGGAGACAGTCCTATCTATAGTTACTAAGTTATAAATCATAAGCTCTGAGTGCTGATACTGTTTATAAGAAGTATATCTGTATAATACTAAAACTCTAGTAATGTTTCTTGCTTGCTTGCACATTGAATGTTTTATATAGTGGGGAAAGGGTGTATGAAACCAGAAGTGTAAGAGAAGGAGAGTCAAAGGATGATGTAAATGAATAAATGATGTAAATAAAGAAGAAAAGAAAAGGAGAATAACAGTAACAGCATATGTTTGGCAACAAAGAGCGACTGAGACGAGAAATGATGGGAGGAGGGGGAATAGAGGGAATAGTAATAATAGTAAAAACAGTATAAGTGAAGGAGAGTAAGAGGGTGACATAAATAAATAATGTAAATAATAAAGAAAGATGGAGTAACAGCAATAGTGTTTGTTTGGCAGTGAAGGGCGAATGAGACGAGTAGTCTTGGGAGGAAGGGAGTAGAAAGATTAGTAACACTAGCAAAACCAGCACAAGACAAGGAGAGTAAGAGAGTGACATAAATAAATAAATGATGTAAAGAAAAAGAAAAAGGGGAATAGAAGTAAGAGTATGTTTGGCAGTGAAAGGCGAATGAGGTGATAACTGGTGTGAAGAGGGGAATAGTGATAGTAATAGAAGCAATATAAGTAAAGGAAAGTGTAACCTATATACATAAATGACGTAAATAAAAAAGAAGAAAAAAAGTCGAGTAGCAGCAACGGCATATGTTTGACAGTGAAGGATGAATGAAACGAGGAGTGGTTGAAGGAAGGGAGTAAAAGGATTAGTAACACTAGCAAAACCAGTCCAAGACAAGGAGAGTAAGTGGGAGATGTGAATAAATAAATAAATAAATAAATAAATGATGTAAATAAAGAAGAAAAATAAAATAGGAATAGAAGTAACAGTATATTTGGCAGTGATGGGCGAATAGGGCGAGAAGTGTTGGGAGGATGGAAATAGAGGGGTTAGTAATACTAGCAGTAGCAGCATACTGAAGGAGACTAAGAGAATTACATGCATAAATAAATGACATAAATAAAAAAGAAAAGACAAAATAAGAGAAAGGGAGTAAGGGGAAACGAATAGTAAAAAAGGAAAAAAGAAAATATGCATAATGTACCAATGTTGACGCAACGTGTCACGGGTCGTCTATTAAAATAATAAACTTAAAACTTAATTTTGTTATTAATTAACTACAAAATTTCCATTCTTTGGTGTGATAGGAACACAAAGAAGTAAAATTGAAAATGCTGAAAATTTAAACTGGGCATTATTTAACATGTCCTTGGTGACAGAGGAGCTCTTAAGCTGTAACAGTGTATTTTTGCCAGGGAAGGCCGAATGAAATAAGAAGTGATGGGAAGAGTGGGATCGAGTGAGTAATGATACTAGAAACAGTATGAGTAAAGATGAGCTGTCGAAACAAATAACGTAAATAAAGAAGAAAAAAGAAAAGTGGAGCAGAACAGTTATGGTAGCAGATTCAGTTCACAGGGGAACGCCAAAGACAAAATGAGAGGAAGTGATAAAAATCGACCTGAGAGAAAGAGGGATAAATAAAAACCTGGTCAGAGATAGGTTACTTTAGAAGTAAATTTCTTAAAGCCGTCCAACATATGCCAGCATGTAAACCGGAAATTAAACCGAATATGATGCTGATAATTATGGCTGTTGGGACGAGAGCAATCTATCCCATGGATTAAATAAAGAGTTTGGTTCGAAATTCGATAAAGATTCCTGAGTTTCAAGGTCGAAGGTTACATCGGTCAAACCTTTGTGAGAATAACATCCAAGATGAGAACAGTAGTTCGAATTATCCAAATAATACAAACCTGTATTTGTTTTTAATTAACCACAGAATCTCCATGGATCTCACTCATTGATGCGGTAGGAACACAAAGAAGTAAAAGTTATAATTTGGAAACTTTAAACTGGACATTATTTAGCGTTTCCTTGCTGACAGAGGAGCTCTTTAGTTTGGGAGACAAAAAAGTACAGCAATAAAAGAGGAAAAATTCTTTCCGTGAATCTTTGGTCAGTTTATTTTCGCATAAATCACTGTCACCGATGACGTTTTCTTCATGTTCATGCAAAAGTCTAATTCTAATACAAAAAAAGCACAGAATCTGTTCAGAGTTGCTTTTTGTCAAATAATGGTTTCGTTAATGTCAGAATATATTTCTTACACAAAAGACAAATTCTTTTTCTTTAGTTTTTTTTATTTTTGATGAGGACGGGGATTTTTATCTTGTTTTATATTCAAATGGATAACAAGAATTAGAATAAGTTCAACTAAATTTGTCTTCATTCCAGTGACAGTTTGTCCGTAGGTACTGGGAAACTGTAGCGCCCCCTACTTATTTCACCGATTTGTATGTGTTATTTATTTATACTTGTACATTATATTTTATAATGTAATCAATAATACTTAGATAAATAACCTCCTCATTTTGTAGAAATAAAAAATAACTCTATGGCTTCCAAAGGACTCTAACTGAAACAGTGATGAATATATTGTAGAAAACCATGATGTGAGTCAGTGAGTGAAAGAAATAAAGAGAGAGATAGAGTATATATATATATATATATATATATATATATATATATATATATATATATATATATATTGGGTATTTAGATCTGTATGGCTAGGTTTCCTTCCTCTTATCTAATTACTTTTCTGGTACCTAAGGTACTTAAGCTTTATTTTTTATTTATTTTTTTAATGCAACTTTAGTTCCTATATAATTTTATTGCTAGCTACCATATTGCAGAATTGTTCTTGGATGTAGTGTTTAGATAGTATTATTATTTTTATATATATTTTTTTATTTTATTTTTTATTTTTTATTTTATTTTTATTTTTTATTATTGTTATAATTAATGTTATTTGATATGCAAATTACTATATCATACGGTAGTCTTAAGGGTAATATATTATTATTATTATTTTATCATTATTATTATTTATTTATGTATATATTAGTGATATTTTAAGCTGAATTATTTCGACACTTGATTATTGGGGAAATGGTCGTATAATCAGTACCATTGGAGAGCCATGAATATTATAACTGTCCTGTTTTTAAATCTCCGAAACAGTTACATGGTAAACAGCTGATGATCCCCGTGTTAATATTAGACGCTTAAGGTCTCCTGTTTTTGTTTCACTCTTAGATAATTAAACCCCCCCTCCCCCTTTTTTTTTTTTTTTTTTTTCTACTTATATTTTTTCATTTATTAATTTTCCAACAAATGTTAAGTCTGCAATATCTTGAATTTAGTTAGTTTGTCTGGGAATTTAAACTGCATTTTACATTTTTTATTTTTTTAAAATTTTATTTATTTATTTATTTATTTATTTTTTTAATGCCTCAAAGCTTCTTTAGACTATATATATATATATATATATATAAGAGAGATAAGTGATAAGTAAGTGAGAAAAAGCACTATTACTGGTACAGTGCTGAATCATTAAGTGTATAAAGCCATGATGATATTAATAAATATTTAATCTGGTTCAGGATTAAAAATTGTTTTAATGACACAAAGAGAAAGTAGGAGATGCTATTCTTATACTGAAGAATTAGAATAAGTTCAACAAAATGTATCTTCAGTTCAGTAACAACTTGTCTGTGGGTACTGAGAAATTGCAGCATTTCATATATATTTTCACCGATTTATATTTATTATTTATTTATACTTATTACATAATATATGAAAAAGACAAAAGGAAAACAATTAAAAACAGAAAGAAATCATCAAAACGAAATATTCACTGGTTTCGTTCTGGTAAATTTCTCGTTTTGATGATTTTTTCCTGTTTTTAATTGTTTTTCCTTTTGTATTTTTCATACATCCTGTCTCTACGGCATTTCATTTTATGATATATCGTGTATTTTATTCTCATATATATAATTATATATTACATAATGGACGTATGTATGCGAAGAACGATTACATGAGCTAGTATGGATTTAGTATCTAGGTGGACCAGTGCAAATCTTGACAGTAAAATCTCTCGGACTAAAAATATAAACATATCTGAACTCAGATTAAAGATCAGGGAAGGGTCAAACAGGTGCGTTGTGACAGGTTCAGTGTCCCCCTTTGAAACAATGACGTCACGATCGTGGGAACGAGAAAAAAACAAAGTTTTTTAGTCAGTCCGTCTTTTGGGAGTGTGGTGCATGGATGCAAAATCGAGATGTAATTTTTAAAAAAAGGAAAATGGGAATTTAATTCCTAAAAGAGTTGATAGCGACTGATATGCTCCTTTCTTCCTTTTCCCGTAACTAGGTAGAATTAAGTTAAGCAGAACAATTTGGCCTCTCTCTCAAATTTAGTGAATGGTGACTTTTATTTGATGACTGACGAGAAAATCTCTCGCAAATAAAGACCCATTTTAAACTCTCCAGCCTCTTGCATTTTTACTTTTCTGTGCATGGAAAGTACTTAATCACAGACACGACTATGATGATGATGATGACGGCGACAATAGCAGGGAAACATGCCGGCGAGTCAGTATACAAAAAGAGATAAGACACTCAGAACATTTCAAATGAGGGACCTTGATATAAAGAACGTGTGTTTCAATGAACGGCAATGTTACATAGAGAGGGATAGGTTATAAGTAAGAAAACACTGTAGCTGATGCAATGCTCAATAATTAAGTGTAGAAATCTATGACATTAAGACATATTTAATCCGGTTCAAGAGTTCATTTTTTCGTATTGACACAAAGAGGAAGTACGAGGTATTATTCTCCTACAGAAAAACTACTTCCACTTCTACTCTTCTAGAAGACAGAAATTTTTCAATTAAACATCATGTTTGTCTGTACAGTACATATCAATTATTATTATTTATTATTTTTACTTTTATTCACCTGAAACCAGGCATATTGCCATTGAAGCATAAGGGCCAGATTTATAATAGTCAACCTGAGTGGAGGATTAGGCCACAAGATGCTTGTTCACATTATATTCAGATTTCTGCATATTGGTATGGTCGGGGAAACAGGGAATGGGGAGGGAATTCCAAAGACAAGTGATCTGAGGAAAGAAGCTATTAGAGTAGAAAATCTTCCGGCATTTTGTGTGATTTTGCTGCTAGTCAAGTAGGTCGGATGTATTTTCGTTTAGGGGGTGCAAGTTCAGCAAGTTCATTGGAGTCAATTTCGTAAAAGTACTTGTAAAACAAGCACAGGGATGCATCACTGCAGTGATATGACAAGGGCTGGAGCTTAGCAGATAGTGCGGGGTGTATTAGGTTTGAAACTATTTTAATAATATAATAATTTCTCTTCAACAAAAAAAAGGAAATTAAATTTTAACTACAATTACAAAAGTAAATATTCAGTGCGGCTAAATGATCGAAGAGAATCACTTTGTATCACCATGGTCAAAAGGCAGCCCAAACAAAATGCGGAAAAGACATGTTAAATGATGAAGAAGAAGAAAAAAGATTGCATCCACTACACATTTTCAATTCAATGTAAAGATTTTTTTTTATTTTAAATATTTATTTGAAAAAATTAATAACTTTCTTTTTCTTGAAGATTCGAATTGATTAATACTTTTGATTTTACTTGAAGATTTGAATTGATTTAGAAGAGCAATTTCTAATATCAAAGGTGATTATTAACAGACTCATAAATTCGACAACCGTAAATGTATTATTTTCAACATGGCTCCATTATATATTTTTGGTACTGATATCAATCCTGAACCAGTTTTCGTGAGGTTCGACTCAGAAGCGTTCGGCTGTCCTACGCAAACGCCCGAGAGTTGACGAGCCGATTTGTACCAGACGACAATTTTCCTGGTGATACCAGATCAGGCTGCCCTGTGGCTCCCTGATACGAAATTCACCTACATTGACGTTTTTTTTTTTTTTTTTTTTTTTGTAAAACTTAATTATGTTCTACAAAACCAAAAACAAAAACAACAGCCCCTCTCCCTTTCTCCCTCCCCTTTTTTATTTTTATTTTTCCTACCCTACTCCCGGTCCTGGATATGACCTTAAACTACATCTGATGGTGAGATCCGGCTTACGGACTTTGGGGAATGTGGAGCCTCCTCTTAATTACCATTGCTCCCAGGTCCACCCTGACCCGGAGTGGTAGTACCTGTTAGGGTCCCAACTATGGGTTAAATAGAAACAGATATTAAAAGGGGAAAGAAACAAAAAAGAGAAGAAAACAAGACCAGATTCGGCATTAAATAACCCAAAAAGGGTTGATATGCCGTAAAACAAAACTACCAAACCAAAAACCCTGATTAAACATTTGAAGATATAAAGAACTTGAAGCATAAAAACTTTCACTATAATGACCAGATTCGGCATTAAATAACCCAAAAAGGGTTGATATGCCGTAAAACAAAACTACCAAACCAAAAACCATGATTAAACATTTGAAGATATAAAGAACTTGAAGCATAAAAATTTTCACCAAAATGACCAGATTCGGCATTAAATAACCCAAAAAGGGTTGATATACCATAAAACAAAACAACCAACAACCAGACGACAATTTTGATACGGTGCTGCGTCCTATGATAATAATATTTTGCTTGTTTTGGGTTTTTTGTTGTTAGGGTTAAAAATATTTATTTGATAACAGTAATTTCGCTCTGTTTTGCTTGTTTTATTTGTTTTATTGTTTAAAAAATTTCTTGCAACTATAACTAAAAATTATAGGACGCAGCAACATATCAAATAAAAAATATATTTATTTGATAACAGTAACTTCGCTATGTTTTGCTTGTTTTTTTTTTTTGTTGTTTCTTTTAGAAAATTTCTTGAAAATATAACTTACAATCACTTGACGCAGCACCGTATCAAAATTGTCATCTGGTACCATTCGGCTCGTCAACACTCGGGCGTTTGCGTAGGACAGCCGAACGCGTCCGAGTCGAACCTCACGAAAACTGATTCAGGATCGATATCAGTACCATATTTTTAATTATTATAAAGCAAAGAATAATTATCATTATTTTAATATTTATTTTTAAAACATTTTTTTACTACAAGATTTAAAAAATGTTAAACTTTCAAAGTTTAAAATTATCTGTATTTCAAATTTTCTGTAACGGCACCGCCACAACGTGAAGTTACAAGCGGTCACTACTACTTTCCAATTTATTTTTGCTTAATAATATTATTGCTATTCAATAAAAAGAAAGTTAAATTAAATTTTGACTCTAATTATAGAAATAATTATTCAGTGTGGATAAATGATAAAATTTCATAAAGAAAATCACTACCATAACCAGCAGGCAACCCACATCTGAGGTGGAAAAGATATGCCAAATAATGAAGAAAAAGAGGTGTAGGGTCCACTGGTATGTGGACACGTCCCGACATTCACTAACCTAATCTCCGGCCACCAAGCATGTGGCAAATGCTGTCTTTGAATGGCCTGTCACAACCTGCATGACAGTAGTGTATGCGTCAACTCACAGGTAATGTGTGCCGTTAATGGAACTACGTCAGCCCTAGTTAGATAGGTGGAGGTCTTTGACTGCCAAAAGTGTTCAAGTTGGTGAAGGATAAGCATTTAGTCATAAAACTGCCTTAAAAATACAAGATAATAAGGCCCCCCTCTCATCAGAGGATTAATTGTGACCTGATTTAATAAATCTGATGATGATAATATTTAAAAAAATATTATTTGAAAAAATTAATTTTAATTTTAATTGAAGATTTGAACAGATTAAAATATGTTAAACTTTCAAAGTTTGAAATTGTATATAATACTGAATTTTCTGAAACATGACCTAAAATTGCAAGCTGTCACTGTTTCATTGTATAAAGTAGTTCTTTACTTTAAAGTATTTATAGTAAAAAGGTTTTGAAAACTATTTCTAAATCGTTCAAATAATATTTTAAATGTCAAATAAATGTTGTGTAAGCTATTTACGAAGATTACATGAAGTTAAGTACAATTCGAAAACACTCAGTCATGTTTTAGCCCGTTATTAGTAGTTTTACACTCAACTAAAAGTAATTGATTTCATCTCAAAAGAATTGAAAAAGGGAATAATAATAATAATAAAAAATTGTTCAGAAGGTTTAGTAACATATAAAAACTCCTGAAGTTTCTACTTTGTGCTTTTAGCATTTTAACAAGTGTGGCAGCCATATTGGAAAACAATATAGCCGCCACATTCGTTAAAATGCTTCAAAACCAATTATTTTAGGTGAGGTTTCACAGCAGATTTTAATAGTATTAAATGGGATTGATTATATGTAACACGTTAACTAAAATCTGACAATTGGAAAAATCGTATTTTCAAAATGCCATTAAAGATGGCCGATTGCAAAATCCTTGAAAATGCTCATAACTTTTTCATAGTTAATACTAAACAAAGTTTTAGAAGAGTAATTGGGTATATGTTACGACGCTCAGCAGAGGCGCGAACGGGGTCCAAAAAAAGAACGAGAAAGAGTTTAAAAACATAAATTTGCAACAAGTAAAGTTGACTTATGTCTAGAATAGACATTTTTCTACTTACCTATGTAATTTGTTTGTATTTTTACGTAGTATAAATGGCTTTTTATTAGATGTTAAACAAAAATTTCTTGTTTTTTAAAACATCTAGTTTCTCAAAGATAAATGGCGGCCAGTCCCTCTATATTATTACGTAGAGCGGCCATTTTTAATTCTTCGAAAACCGTCTGTCGAACGTAAATTTCTAATAAATAGCACTTCAAACGGGTTTAAAATACAAACAAATAGCACATGCAAGTTTGAAACTAACTTTTACAGCTTACAGTTACTTTTATTTGTTGTATATTTGTTTTTTTAGCGTTTTTACTCTGCTGAGTCTCGTAAAAGATGCCCGAGTAATTTGTAGTATTGAAGGAATTTTCCTTACCTCTATGCTAAGTGTGTTAGGATTACCTTCCCTTCTTGGAAGAAGGAGAGAGAGGGGTAATCACGTGAATCACGTTACAAAAGAGATGGAGGAGAGGTTGGGTATTTAATGGTTCAGTTGGGAGCCGGTGGCGGGTTGATGCCGGTCTGTATCCCATACAGGTGGACACAAATTACGTTTTTTTAAGATACCCTATCTCTTCCCTGTTTACCACTAGTCAATAATAATAAGTTACCAACTATTTCTTCAAACGTGACTAACGTTGAAATTAATTTGGGGGGAAGGCCAGAGATACTAATTTCTCTTATTATTTACGAGTGAATCTCGACCGAGATTTGTTTTTTTTTTTAGAGAGTTATTTACTTTTAGCTGGGTATTCTATCCAGGTAAGTCAGTGTGTTTTTCTGTTTTTTTTTCTCCCACCGAGAGGTTATTTCCCCAAACATAATTATTTTGGGGGAACACTGTACTTATTCCGTTAAGCCTATGAAAGGGTCTCGTTTTCCTTTTGTGTTACGTAACCAGGCAGAACGGGCCGCGGCGCTAAAAAAGCTACGTCACAACTTTGAAAAATAGGTAAGCATGCGCTAGCGTTCATTTATTTATTTTTTCTTGTTTGGTTGCTTTGTTGGCGTTTGCAAAGTTTCAGTTTTCGTGCCTGTTGTGGATTTCGAGACCTTGCCGTCTTCAATTTCCAACATTTTGCGATGCTTTTTCCAATATTTTGCGACGCGTTTCCTAATATTTGGTAGCGCGTTTTCTAACAGTATCAAGTATAGTTAAAAAAAATACTCAGGCAAACAACATTTGACAACCAGGAATGTATTATTTCCAAGATGGCGTCCACTACATATTTTCAATTATTATAAAGCAAAGAATAATTATTTTTAATTATTTCTTTTTTTTTTTTACTTTAGGTTTGAACAGATTGATAAAAAAAATGATTTTCGAATGTTAAACTTTCAAAGTGTTTAATTCTTTGTATTTCTGAATTTTCTGAAGCAAAGTCGAGCAAAATTTGACAACCGAAAATGCATTACTTTCAAAATGGCGTCCACTACATATTTTCAGTTATTATGAAAAGAATAATTATTTTAAAAATATTTATTTGAAAAACACTTTTTTTTAACATTATTTAAAGATTTAAACAGATTGAAAGATAACTTAAAACAGACTTAAAAAATGTTAAACTTTCAAAAACTTTCAAAGTTTAACAATCTATATAATACCGAATCATATGAAATGACACCTTTTCGACTTTAAGCTACAAACTGTCACTGCTTCATTCTATTAAAATACTTCTTTACTTTAAAGTATTTGCAGTGAAAGGTTGAGGAAAAGAATTTTAAATCATTCAAATAAGCAAATAAAAACTCAGCTTTAAAATATATTTTAAATGTCGAATAAATGTTGTGTAAGGTATTTACAAAGATTAAACGAAGTTAAGTACGATTCGAAAACACTCAACCATGATTGAACTGGTTATTGGTACATTTTTGCACTCTACTAAAAGTAATTGATTTGATCTCAAAAGATTTCAAATTGGAATGAAAAAAGAAAAAAAACATTTGCTGTTTTAAATCAGAAAATGGTGCTTCTGTAATATTGGGGCAGATAACATTTTCATCTCTAATTAAGAAGTCTATTGAAAGGGGAGATAATTTTAATTTTTTTTGTTGTTGTAACCATAACTATAAGGAAAATTAAGAGAATTTGTTTTTTACGGAAATCACTCCAGACAAGGCATGAATCCACTTGATGTAAGGAGCTTAAAAAAATACTACTTCAAGGTCAAAAACTAGCCAATGATAAGTGTTAGATGGATAGATTCCGTAATTAGTAAGAAAATAATTTAAATAAAGGGTACTTATGCAGTTTACGGACTAGACTGAAATAATAATGTTGTTATAATTTAGAAAGCCATTCTTAACATGGGGGGGTGGGGGGTGATTAACTATTCTGTTTATTAAATTGTTAGGTGAAAGTACAGAATAGTTAATCAATCGCGACCTCATGTTAAGAATGGCTTTCTAAATTATAACGTTATTATTTCAGTCCGGTCCGTAAACTGCATAAGTACCATTTTTAAGATTTATTTTCTTACTAATTCTCTGGATTTTCATTATGAGTTATGGTTACAACAACAACAAAAAACTGTTTAAATTATCTCCCCTTTCAACTGATTCTTCTAAAATTAAAATGAAAATGTCATCTGCCCCAATAATACAGAAGCACCCAGAAATCTTTTATAAAATAAATTTTAATCAATTGCAAACTCAATCAGAATGTATTGAAAGAAAAAGACATCCATTAACTGAACTTTATAAACACTGTGGAAGAAGGAAGTTATTTTACAAAAAAGCATGTCCATGTAAAAAAGTGTGGTGGAGACTTACCTTATCAAAGCAAGAGGAAGCACAATTCGCCCGTGCATGGAGTATTGTTTCCACACCAAGAATGGTGTACCATGTAGTGGATTCAATCTTTTTTCTTCTTCTTCTTCATTATTTAGCGTGTCTTTTCCGCATCAAACGTGGGTTGCATGTTGACGATGGCAAAACGAAGTGATTTTTTTCACAAAATTCGATCATTTAGCCAAACAGAATATTTACTTTTATAATTATAATTAAAATTTCTTTTCTTTTTTTTATTGAAGAGAAATTTTTATATTAGAAAAATAGTTTCTAACCAAATAGGCCTGCACTGTCTGCCAAGCTTCAGCTCCTATCGCATCATGGAAGTGTTGAATCCCTGTGCCTGTTTTACAAGTACTTCCACCCTCGACCTACCCTACTAGCAGCAAAATCCCACCCCTTCACTGTAGAGATCCCTAAATACTGGAAGATTTTCTACTCTAATAGCTTCTTTCTTCAGACCACTTTTAAAATGCCCTTTCTGCTCTTTGTTTCCCCAGCCGTACCAACATGCAGAAATTTAAATGTAATGTGAACAAACATCTTGCTGCCCAACTAACCACCCATGCTGACTCCCTATAAATCTTGCCCCTATCACACAATAGCTCCTTATGCATCAGTGGTAATCTGCCTTGTTTGGGGAGAACAAAAGTTTAAAAAACAAAAAAATAACCTGAAAAATTAGCTTTGAAATATATTTTAAAAGTCTAATAAATACTGTATCAGCTATTTACAAAGATTAAGTATGGTTGAGTAGAATTCGAAAACACTCAATCGAACCGGTTATTAATACAGTTTTGCACTCCACTAAATGTGATTGATTTCACCTCAAAAGATTTGAAAGGAGGAATGAAAAAAGAAAAAGAGATTCGCTATTTTAAATCAGAAAATTATTATAAAATACATTATCAATTAAGTGCAAACTTATCCATCAAAAAAGCTTAATGTGAAATGAAAAGAAAACGATTCATAAACGGAACTCTATAAACACTGGATGAAAGAAGAGAGGTTGCTAGTCTTTCTCTACTCTATCGCTATTTTCATAGTAGATGCTTGAAAAAGCTGCAATCTATGCCACCCTCCTGTAAAACATTGACAGCAAGAACTTGTCCATCTACAACCACTGAAAATAATTTTCTATTCTTCCTCTGTGTAACCAAAACTAAACGGAACTTCAATTAAAAAAGTTAATTTCCCAAAACTGCCCGTCTGTAGAACACGATACCACAGGGCTGCTTCCCAGTTGACTACAACATGATCGTTTTCAAGTCCAATTTTAACAAATTCTTGTTGAGATGTCCTCCTAAATAATCAAACTCTGCCCAGTCCCAACCATTGTTACCAATCTTCCAGACAAATTCATTAACCCTTATTCTTGAGTGCCTTTGGGCCTTGATAAACGCTAACTCGCTAGTACATGAAAAAAAATAATTTGATAAGACTTATCATCAACTTGGCTACTTTTACATTCCTATGTCAACCTGTACTTTTTGCTCTTAACTAATCAACTTCGATTTGTTTGACCCCTGTAACGTATGTATCGTACAACTGTAACCTATTTAATGTTTCTGGTCAATGCTAAGCCAGTGAAAGAACTTATTGGAAATACAGTTTCCTGTAGGCTTGAGGATTATATTTCCCCAAAGGAGAAAACATTATAAAAACGTGGACCAAAGATAACTCCAGGAGCAACCGTTTCATTGCGCGATCTTACAGATTTGCGTCCATCTCCGTCTGGTGTGAGAAAACACAAAAGTGCCGCTGATTATTGCAGCTGTGCCTAGTTATCTCTTTCTATTCCGGAAGATTTTATGCGCTTTGTTACAAGGCGGGGTTATAATGGTGTTGTATGACTAGGCTACTATGATAATGTATTATAATATCAGCCCCGCCATAAGGGCTATGATAATAGCCCTTATGGCGGGGCTACTATGATGATTTTTGAAAAAAAAAGTATAAAAAGCTGAAATAAATGTTTTTCTTCAAAGATCAAATCTTAAGCGTTATTCAATTAGGAAATAGATCGTTTTTTATGGAAATCGTTCCAGACACGGCATAAATCCACGTGATGTAAGGAACTAACAAGAATGAACAATGATTATCGCAAAAACAGAGATGCCTACTGGCCTTAGTATTGAAAACGAGCTGGAACAAAGGAAGCAGGGAATAGATAACACAATTCTGAAGAACACATACCATAATAGTATTTATAGAAAAGACTGAGACTAGCAACATCAAGTCTGTGAGAGAGGGTGCAGAGAAGAAGAAAAATTACAAATATATTTCTGCACTTTATCAAGAACCCTTTAATGGGACAGAGATTCACCAACCCAAATATGACAACAGTACTCCATACATGATCTGATAATAGATTTGTAGAGATAGAGAATAGCCTCGGGTGAGAGAAACTATTTGAAGCGATAGAGAGAACAGACTTTACGAGAAGCAGAAAGAGCAATGGATCTAATGTATGAACTCCAAGAAAGATTTGATGAGAGAGAAAGACCAAGAAGTTTTAACGTCAATTTCTCCTCAAGAGCAGAGCCATCCATGAGAATCTCAGGAAGAAAAGGGACATGCGTACGATTGAAAGACACGAGCTAAGTCTTAACTGGATTAAATGAAACAAGCCATTTCGTATCCCAATCTACAACCGAAACCAACTCAACTTCTAGATCAGTTGCATATTTCAACTGATCCGAGGGAGATGGGCGAGAAGCTATACTATAATAGTGTGTGGTATCATCGACATAGATGTTAATCTTCTGAATAATATTCTTAGGAACATCATTGATATAGACAAGAACAGCAAGAGCAACACAGTAGAAACAAGTGTCCCCAAACCTACCCATAGTATGGATGGTACCTTGCTGAAGCAAAAGGCGGCGAATTATCTGTATATGTACTTGCAAGGCAAACGTCAACAAAAACGAGTCTGATTGAAGCACGAGATTCACGTTTGTCAGCCGAGACTGAGAAGGTATAAAAGAGGTGTGTTTTGGTTTAGGTGCAGTTTCGTCTCTGGAATTGCTGAAGACAAGACGCGTTGTTCGGAAATAGACAGAGACAAAGAGAGAGAGGAATAGAGGGAAGAAAAATGAGGTATATATATATATATATATATATATATATTTATATAGAATAAAATTACCAACTGGACAAACCCCATATCTTTTTTACACGACCTTTTTTTTAGTCTCCATTTCTTAATATTTTTTCAAATGTTGAATTTTGGCTTTTCCACTGCCAACTTATCTATCTATGTAACTCCTCTGATGATAAGATTTTGATCTTTGAAAGCCTTGGCTTAAGGAAAGAATAATAAACATAATTTTATTACCGAGTATACCTTGCATTGAACAATCGAAGTTGAAATAAATCTGCACATTCGTACATGTTTATCACTCTTCTTTAGCTATCTTTATATATATATATATATATATATATATATATATATATATATAATTTTAATATTTTCATTTGTCAATATCACAAAAACAAACAAAATGATAACATTTACGTGCGATAAATCTTCCCCTTCCGCTTGCAAGTTTTTGTGGCCCACCTCTAGCTACTGTGGTCCTGGTTTCGAATCTTAATAATATCAGCCACGCTGATGAGGCGTAAAACGGCGAAACACGTATCTGTGGATAATTATATTTTACAGATACAGTTACTCATATATGGGGCCTCACACTGTTGAAAGGGAACAATGTTTTTTTCTTTAGCATTTAGGTAATGCTTCTTCATAAAACGATATTTGAATATGTACATTTATCAATATCACAAAAACAACAACAAAATGATAATATTTATGTGTGATAAATCTTCCCCCCCCCCCCTTCTGCTCGCAAGTTTTTATAGCCCAGTGATCAGAGCGCCGGACATCAGCCACTGTGGTTCTGGTTTCAAATCTCGCTAGTATCAGCCATGCTGATGAGCTGTAAAATGGTGAAACACATACTTGTGGATAATTACATTTTACAGATAAAGACGCCCCCATATGATGTGTATATATAAATTTACAGATCAAAATTATATTGTGATTTATTGTCAGTTTTGAAACAAAGCGCTTGTGAGGCCTCATATTGAATATGCTAATCAAGTGTGGGCACCATATAAAAAAAAACACATTGAAATGATAGAAAATGTACAAAGGCGAGCTACTAAACTTGTTCCAGGACTGTACGATCAGAGTTATGAAGAAAGGTTGAAAGCTCTGAAATTGCTAAGTTTGGCCTATAGAAGAATACGTGGGGACATAATTGAGTGCTATAAATTGCTCTCTGGAAAATATGATTTCAATGCAGATAAACTATTGACTATTGATTTACTCCTCTCCAGGAGTTAGGCACAAGGCCAGTTTTTATCTTACTCCCACAAGTAAGATGTGACCAAAGGTCGGGTCGGGAAAGTGGGGTTTAAAAATTGCCTGGGCAGCCCCGTCGGCATTCCCCGGTAAAGGCGCCTCAGGCAGTAAGCAATAAACTTACTCCTCCCAAAGAGGGGAGGCGGAGCCTGGGAGGGTGGACCTCCTAGAACTGCACAGGACAGACCCATAGACCGGCGTAAATCAAGCCTCGAAGGCCAAGACAATACCAGTCTATGGGGTGCAGTATCCATCGGAACAGATGCTACACTTTGATCTTAGCCAAAAAGCCAAGATTGACTAGAAAAAATACAAGAGTGGGAAACAGGGGACACAGTCAGATGCTTTACAAGAAACAGGCACGTTTGAACCTGAAAAAATATTCATCGCTGTGTTGACTTGTGGAATAGATTGCCATCAAGTGTAATTGAAGCCGAAACTGTAAAGATATTTGAGAAGCGATTGGATAAGTTCTGGATTGACCTAGAAATCAAATTCAACTATAAGGCTGCTGTCGTCAATGGACGCATACAAAGATGAAGACAAGGAGCTGGTGCCATAGGACGACTCATGTCCTTCTACCAGAATTCATCTATTTTTCTATGTTAATAGCCCCCCTCGCCCCTCAAGCTACAATATACATCTCTGTACAAAAGTCAGCTACATCTTAAGACGGAGTACTGTTGCCACATCTGGAGAGGTGCTGCTCAGAGAACTCCCCCCCCCCTTTGATAGAATACAGAATCGACTCTGAAATCTGGTTGGGGATGATCTCTTCCCTACAGCCGCTTTCCTACAGAAGAGACGTTGCTAGATTTTCTCTACTCTATCATTATTTTCCTGTGAGGCGCTCGACTGAACTCCAGTCCCTGATTCCTCCTTGTAAAACATTCAAGGCAAAACCTCAACTAGCATCAACCACTGTTAAGAATTTTCCTTTCTTTTTCTGTCTACCGGAAATGAAACTATCATCAACAAAGTTTCTTTCCATGAACTTCTTATCTGTGGAATATAATACCACGGGGCTGCTTCTCAACTGAATACAACATGGTAATTTTTAAGTCCAATGTTAACAAATTCTTGTCGAGCCACCCCACTTAAATAATCAGATTCTGACCTTTAAACCCATCGTTTCCAATCCTCTCAAGATGTTGTTCATCGCCAACTAACAATCTCATTAACCCTTATTCTCGAGTGGCTCTTGAGCCTTGATAAGCAGTAAATCATTAGTATAAAAAAACGTTTCCTGCTGGTAAAAGATTGCAAGAATCGATACAATAATACGTTAAGAACAATTTCATGTTCGTACTACGTTATCACCGTCCACCTGTTTTTAAATGACAGGATTGCCCAATCACCAGAGATGCAATGCAGAAAAAGTAATTAAAAAGAAAATTTAATCTGATGTTGCAGTTTGTGTCGAACGTCAAACTCGAGCTAAAATACACTTTCTTGACCTTCAGGCTAGAATCAAAGTATAGTATCTGTTCTTTTCAAAGAATATTATGGGGTCTCTGTTCGCATCAGACGTCCATAGAATAGAAATCTGTCACAAACTCCTACAATTGTTTTAGAGATAGACTCCCATAACTAGATATATTCTGAAACTACATTAACAAGAGTACTTAGATAAGTATGTTTCAGTTTGACCAAAGGTGTAAAAACAACATTGTGGGGTCTGCGTTCGCGCTGGACGTCCATAGAATGGAAATATGTCACAAACTTCTACAAAGATACAACTCTAGAATTCCCACAGGTCTCACTAGTACTATTACTATTATTTTGTATAGGGAGAGGAGGAATGTTGGATAATGGGCCTATGGGAATGGACGTATCTGTTGGAAATCGTTGGTTTGACTTGTGAGAATTAACGTGGGGTGGACCCGGCAGTCGAGTGTAGAATAGGGCCTGTTCTCACAGTCGGAAATCACAGACGTTACAAGGTCACCGCGTGACGATATCCCAGATCAAGGGTCAATGTGGAAGTAGACACCCATAACTACATATATCCCTAAACTACATTAACCAGAAGCTTTAGATAAGTATGTTTCAGCTTGAAATAATATTGTGGGGTCAGCATCCATGCTGGACGTCCATAGAATGGAAATATGTCACAAACTCCTACAATTGTTTTGGAGATAGACCCCCATAACTAGATATATTCTACAACTACATTAACAAGAATACTTAGATAAGTATGTTTCAACTTGATCAAAAGGGTAACAATAACATTGTGAGGTCTGTGTTCGCGCTGGACGTCCATAGAATGGAAATATGTCAGAAACTTCTGCAAAGATGCAACTCTGGAATTTCCATGGGTCCCGAAAAAAATAGAATAAAAAAGAGAAGTCGTTTTATATTGCCATTCATTGTTTAACTTCACCCTCGTGCTTATTTCTCTTCCACGAATTGGTGAGCACAATCCTTCACGTTCTATTTATTTAAACGACACTTTTCAAAATGCATAATACTCTTCAACGATGATTACAGTTATAACTCACTCAATAAAACCTACCCTTGTCGTTCAGCTTCTAGATTTACTCTCGTGTTTTCTTTTTCTTTGGTATTTACTATAAAACATTCTCCTCGGCCCATTGAGTATACATGCCAAATTTGTTTAAGGTAATGATCGTAGTGTGACAAGCAACACTTGTGTAGACACAAGAATAAATTCTATTAAATATAAAAGACAAAAAGAAACAAGTAGAGAAATAGTGTAGGAGGGAGTAAACCAAATTGATCAGCAACAATGGTTAAATATAAAGACAAAAGAAACAAGCAGAGAAACGGAGTAAGAGGGGGTGAACGAAAATGCTCAGCAACGATCGAAGAGATTCCAGAATGGTTGAACAATTCTAAAGGTTCAAAGATCAAACAATTACAAGTGAAATGTCTCTCTTTGTTTTCATATAACACTTTAGACAAAATGGTCTACTTGGAAAGAGTGGAAGTAGGAAACAATCATAATCTATGCTAATACTAGGTGGTTGCTTGCGCCATGGTGCCACCACGGGGAAAATATTTCATAACTATGGGCATATATTTTCTGCTCCTTATTCCAATTTCTGTCAGTGGCTATCCTTTTTTTTAATATTGAGTCACTACTTATCAAGGCCAAAAGCCGTGCTAGGATAAGGTATACTTATGGATCGGTTTATGACATGTATTTGTTGATATTAGATTAGGGGAGCAGTCTCACAGTAATATGTTGCACAGAGGGGAAAAATTGCAAAAAAAAATACTAAATAATACCAAAGCAAAATGTACACACAAAAAATTGGTCAAATTGGTAATGGTCAGAAAGTGGGTGATCATTTTACATTAAATTTATATAGGAAAGTGATTCTTACTCTAAAATCTAAAATATTTTATACAAATTTAAAAAAAATTTATTTTTCACCAGATTTTCGCATTCCACCCAATTTGTTAATTTACCATTGTAAAAAAAAAGTTTGTTAATTGTGATCATTGTAAAAAAAATTAAAATAAAAACAATTATTACATTTGATTACACTTTTTTCTTTTATGCAAAAAAATGGCGATGGCCATAAAGTGGGTGATCAGTTTACGTTAAATTTATATAGGAAATTGACCTTCCTTTAAAATCTAAAATATTTGAAAAAAAATAATAAACTGGGAATTCTCTTGCGACATGATACGGTAATTGTACACAGAAAAAAGAAAAGAATTTGCAACAGCTTTTTTCCTAATATATTTTAATCACACAAAATGAATTAAAAAAATATTCCTTAGTATTGGGATTGAGTTATGTTTGAAATAAGATCTATTTTAATTGTTCTAATTAGCTGTAATTTGCAATTTCATAACTAAGTCACTCATCTACATTTCTGTCATTACTCTCACCCTCTCTCATTCTATTTTGTCTGACCCCTCCCCCTCTTATTTTATACAGTTTCTACCACCTTCACTTTTGTTTCTCTCTCTCTCTCTCTCTCTCTCTCTCTCTCTCTCTCTCTCTCTCTCTGTGTTTATGAACAATTAAAGGTAAAACAACTAACTTTGGAATAGTCCATTATAATTAATATGCAATAATACAATTTAATCCATAGTTAAAAAGGAAAAGATCGAAAGAGGGGGGAGGGAGATAGTTATATAGCGAGCAGGGGAAGCTAATTTTGTACTTTGTCTTTTTAAATTTTTATATTTAACTGGCTTTTCAAACTCACATTTTCCTGATTCAAGCAATCTAACCCGAGCTTAATGGGTGGCCCAACGGTTCACATTTTTTCTAGTACAGTATATAGATCGCATCAGCATGACATAAAGATCATGCATACTGTGGATCAGGGCTTTTCTTTATCTATGTATTACTAAAACCCTGATGATGTTGTTACCGTGCACACTTTATCTGAAGAAATAAAATATTTCAAAAACGTAAACTTACCAGCTTCAAAGCGTATTAGATGTTTCGCATGTCGGCGACCGTTTAGCAGCAACTAATTTGCACATGTAAATAAAAACCAACTGATTTTTTAAAGGATGGATTAAAAGTAGACGGAAGTTAGATTTTTGACTGCTGAAAAAAAATCATTGATGTTGAAAATATCATCAGTGTTGTCACGGTGTGGAATGAGCAGAAGTTCTTTCTGAAGTTTTGATCGTTATTGTGACCTTATTATGGCTACTGGAGATTTATATTCATCTTTGTTTCTTACAAATATAAATAAGTAAATAGAGAAGGGAAATATAAAGAGGGGGGGATTTCCCTACAAAATAATCTGAAGAAAAAATTGGATGAGACATTCGATTTTATTTCTACATTTTCAAAATACTCTTAAAAAAATACTTTTTGTAAATACAATTTCTGTTGTCACGCAATTTGTAAGTACTTTTTTGTATGGGAGTCGCTTCGCCAAGGCATGAAGCCACAATGTAAGAAGCGAAAAAGAATGAAAGATGATTATTACAAAAACAGAAAATGCCTATTGACCTGAGTTTTGAAAAGATCGAGGCGATAGGTAGAAGAAAACAGTCAGAAGGAAGAGAGTTCCACAAGCCTGCAGTTCTTGAAAAAAAAAAAACTACTGGAATAAGAAGCTCTATTATAATGAGATACCTGAACAGCGAATTGATGAATACCACTAGACCAACGAATCAAACGAGCTGGAACAAAGAAAGCAGAGAATAAATCGGACAATTATAAAGAACACGTGCCATAATAGTACTTATAGAAGAGATTGAGACTAGCGACATCACGTCTGTGAGACAACAGCTGCAAGACCCCTCAAATTGGACAGAGATTCACCAACCCAAATATGGTATCAGTACATCATACAAGGTCTGATAGTAGATTTGTAGACGTGTGAACTGTGTTTGGAGTGATTAAGACAACCGGCTTTATGAGAAGCAGAAAGAGCAATGGATATACTCTATGAACTCCAAGAAAGATTTGATGAGAAAAAAAGACCAAGAAGTGTCAGTGTCGATTTCTCCTCCTCCACTTTCTATTATTCATCACCAATGATTCACAAATATTTATTTTTCTTAATTTTTTTTAATTACTTTGCCTTAAACGTTAATTCATTTTTTGAAGATAAATTTGTAAATATATTTAACTTTATTTAGTGTTTATTTCCTTACAGAATAGCCATGTTTTATTACTATTTATTGCTGTATTAATATTTAACTTTATTTAGTGTTTATTTCCTTACAGAATAGCCATGTTTTATTACTATTTATTGCTGTATTAATATTTAACTTTATTTAGTGTTTATTTCCTTACAGAATAGCCATGTTTTATTACTATTTATTGCTGTATTAATATTTAACTTTATTTAGTGTTTATTTCCTTACAGAATAGCCATGTTTTATTACTATTTATTGCTGTATTAATATTGAACTTTATTTAGTGTTTATTTCCTTACAGAATAGCCATGTTTTATTACTATTTATTGCTGTATAAATATTTAGTGGGGAGTGATTCACTTATTGAAGAGTTAAGATTAGCACGAGTAGGACGGCTTTTAGAAATTGACTTCCGAACTACCTATCTCTAGCCAGGTCTTTATTTATCCACCTTTCTCTCAAGTTCATCCTTATCACTTCCTCCCATGATTTCCTTGGCCTACAACTGCCAAGTGACCTAGATACCTCAACTGTTCTACATCTACTAACCCAAGAACTCTCATTTATTCTTTCAATGTGACCAAACCAACGAAATCTCCTGTCTTGCACAATGCAAGACAATAGAGACGGATGAGAACTCGGATGTGGAGAAAGTATATTTAGTTGGCGAGGCTATTGAGGTTATCCAGAAGTTTTGTTTACCGTGATGATACTATTGGACTCCATAGATAACTGGTGCAAGTGTGATTGTAAGAGTTAGGAGTGGATGAAATAAGTCCAGGGAACTTCTACCATTACTAACCAACAGAGCATTACCACTGTCGACCAAAAGAAGAGTCTATAATGCATGTGTACGGAGTATAATTTATGGAAGTGATACCTGACCAGTGAGGGTTAAGGACACACAGCACATGGGGGGGGGGGAAATGATATGAGAATGATAATGATGGATGTTTAATGTGAGTCGTAAGACAACTTAAGATTTGATGACCCAAGAGGAAGATTAACTATGGACAGTATATAAAGATTTGTTCAGAAGAGAAGACTCCGTCGGTATGGTCACATTGAAAGAATAGATGAGAGTTCTTAGGTTAGTAGATGTAGAACAGTTGAAGTAGCAGTGTAAGTTGGCAGGGGAAGGCCAAGGAAGACACATCGACTTGATGGAGAGATAGATAAATATAGACATGGCAGAGATAGGTTAGTTTGGAAGTCAATTTTTAAAAGCCATCTAACATTGAAAGAATGTAAAACAAACGTTATGCCGATGATGATGATGATGATGATGATGATGATGATGATGATGCAACATTTGTTTCTCTACTTTTCATGCTTTATTTCTATATAGTGGACCCAAATTAATCTATCTATCTACTTCTCTCACTCTACCTATCTATCTATCTATCTACCTCTCTCACTCTACCTATCTATCTATCTACCTCTCTCACTCTACCTATCTATCTATCTACCTCTCTCACTCTACCTATCTATCTATCTACCTCTCTCACTCTACCTATCTACCTACCTCTCTCACTCTACCTATCTATCTACCTCTCTCACTCTACCTATCTATCTACCTCTCTCACTCTACCTACCTATCTATCTACCTCTCTCACTCTACCTATCTATCTATCTACCTCTCTCACTCTACCTACCTATCTATCTATCTATCTACCTCTCTCACTCTACCTACCTATCTATCTATCTACCTCTCTCACTCTACCTACCTATCTATCTATCTATCTATCTATCTCTCTCACTCTACCTACCTATCTATCTATCGATCTCTCTCACTCTACCTACCTATCTATCTATCTATCTATCTATCTATCTCACTCTACCTATCTATCAATTTACTACTAAAACACTCAAAAGTTTGAGGACTATATCAAAAAATCTTTTCCTTTAGGTATCTCCAAAAGAGAAAATCACAAGGGCTTAAGTTTGGTGACTTTGGCGGCCACCCCTTTCTCTTGAACTATTTCTTACAATACTCCATCATGATTGATGAGGAAATGAACATGATACAGAGTAATTATCCTCAAGATGTCATCCATGGAATTGTTAATAAAATCCCCTTTCTGTTTATTGATGAAAATTCTATTTCTAACTTGTGAATGAAAGACCAATGAAAATGCTATTTCAAACTTTAGTGTAACCGACTCACTGATGGAGACAAACGGGACTAATGAATAGACAGATCTTATGGAGATGCATGAGTGCATATAAGAATGCTATTTTCAACTTGAGTGTGACAGACTGATCAAAATGCTATTTCAAAATTAAGCCTGACAGACCGATGTGCGGACCAACGAATGGTTAGAATTTCTTATAGAGATGTTAATGCGATTGCAAGAAATAGGAATGGATAGAGTAAGTTCAGGGATTCAGGGTTCTGCCATTACTAACCAACAGAGTTACCACTCTCGGCCAAGTGAGGGTTCAAGACATGAGTTGCATGGAGAGAAATAATATGAAAATGATAGGACGGATGTGTAATGTAAGTTTTAAATACAGGCTTACATCTGATAAACTCAGGGGAATATTAAATCTGGACAGTTCAGGGAGATGTGTGCAGAACAGGAGACTTTGTTGCTTTGGTCACATTGAAAGAATGGATGAGAGTTCTTAGGTTAGTAGATATAGAACAATTGAGGTAGCAGCTTACAGGGGAAGGTCAAGGAAAACATTGGAGGAAGTGATAAGGGTGGACTTGAGAGAAAAGGGGATAAATAAAGAGCTGTCCAGAGATAGGTTAGTTTAGAAGTTAATTTCTACAAACCGTCCAACATATGCCAGCATGTAAAACCGACTTTGAACCGATGATGATGATGATGATGAAGATTGGATGCATCTATGAAAGTAATCTGTTTAATTTACTTATGAGGATGTAATGTTCATACAAATATGGCTTTAGTCTAATTCTTTTGGACAGTCCATTACTTATCAATTGATAAAATCTGAAAATAAGCTAAATAGCCATTAAATGGAACCTCAATAAGGTTTAACTCATCTCGTCTATTCAATTTGAATGCGGCTTTGAATATATCCGTTTTTTTGTTATTGATATTTATTCGATCAGATAGGAAATCAATGCATTGATATGATTACATACTGAACTCCAAAGTGAATTATTTTTAGCTTTACTGACAAAGAAATCGAAATTGGATGCTCAATTTGATCCAGAAAGATCGACGGGAAAGAATAAAAAATACTAGCATACAAATCACTAATGACTAATACACATGGTGGGTCCCAAAAATGAGTTAGACGTACTGTTTGTATTCTAGGGAACCGATTCTAGTGGTGTACCGGTTCTGAGCATTGCTGAGTTGTTCCCCTTTGATAGTACCCATAAAAGGTAAAAAAAGTATTAAGATTTCACCACCATCAGACCTCTCACACGAGACTCCAACAAAATGAAAAATCTGGGTCCCTCCGGTAAACGATGTTCTTAATAATGTGTATGCACTGTGATGATGTATGGAAGTGAAAACTGGTCAGTGAGCGGTGAGGACGTGTGTTGCATAGAAAGAACGGATATGAGAATGATACAATGGATGTTTTATGTGAGTCTTAAAAACAAGCATAGATATGGTCACCTCAGAAGAAGATAAAATGCAGAACAGTAGACTTTGATGGTATAGCCAGGTTGTTAGAATGGATGAGAGTTCTTGGGTTAGTAGATGTAGAACAGTTGAGGTAACGGTCAGTTGACAGGGGAAGGCCAAGGAAATCATGTGAAGAAGTGATAAGGAATGATTTGAGAGATAAATAAAGACTTGGCCAGAGATAGGTTAATTTAGAAGTCAGTTTCTAAAAGCCGTTCAACACATGCCAGCATGTAAAACGGATGGTAAACCAAATATGATGATGAAAGAACGAACGAGAGTGCTTGGGTTAGTACATATCGAACAGTTGAGGTAGCAGGGTCAGTTGGGAAGGGAAGGCCAAGGAAAACATGGAAAGAAGTGATAAGTTTCAGTTCGAAATTCTGTATAGGTTCCCCAGTTTGACATAAAGATCTCTAAGTTCAACTATTAGGTTCCTAATCTCGAAAAGATACATCTGAAGAAGGTCGGAGGTTACACCGACCGAAACGTTGTGAATTGTTGTAGTAGAATATCCTACACCCCCCATTTTCTATTTGGACTGACTAATAAGTACAAGGGGACACAGACTCAAGCTCTCCAAGAAGTACGGAAGAGTGAACATTAGGAAGTTTCATTTGGGCTCAACAAAACAAGCCATTTCTTACATGCTTACAATTCAAAAACACGAGCTGAGTTTTAACAGGATTAAACGAAACAAGACATTTCTTACCCAATGCAACAGACAGTAAATAACTACAAGAGACAAATGAATATTTATCACAGACCGTTAATTAAATATCTATCCAAGACAGTAAATATCTATCTATAACAGACAATAAATAATGGTAATTACAGTTTAGCACCAGTAAATGCAGTGTGATACACTTTGGCCACAGCAACATAAGATCAATGTACAGAATGAAATACAATCATGGAGAACGGATTAACCTTGAAAAGTCAGAGCTGGAAAAATATTTAGGAATGCATGTTGACAATAGGCTGACATTCTACTGCCATGTCGATGAATCAATGAAGAAGGCCAATCAGGATTAATTAAAAAGGCTTTTGCCACTAGAGATAGGGTAATTATGAAGAAGCTGTTCACCACAATGGTTAGGCTGATATTGGAATATGGAAATGCTCCCAGGATTCACCAATTGCTGATGATATCGATAAGGTTGAGAAAGTTCAGCGTAGAGCTACTAAGTTGTGTTCGACACTACGAGATCTGCCCTATGAGAAGAGATTGGAAGCAATGATGCTGCCCTCAATGTATTATCGACATGAATGAGGCTATAAGATCCTGACAAGAAGGGACAAACCTAACCAACAAAGACTACTATCTCTCAGCGCAACCAACAGAACAAGAGAGCATAGTCTCAAGCTCTCCAAGAAGTACAGAAGATTGGACACTAGAAAGTATTCATTTGGTCTAGTTGGAATAAACAATCAGAATGAGTTGTCAATGCCAAAGATGTCAACGATTTGAAGAGACAGCTGGACAAGCATTGATCATATAGACAATATTCTGTCAGACTCCTGCAGTAACAAAAAAAAAACAGGCATGTTATGTTATGTTAATGTCTGTTTATCTGTTGTGACCTTGAAGGGGCTATAATAATAAATGAGACAACACGGTGGTATATTTAGACGAGTGCATTTACAGAAGTACAGAATAGCATGTTACAGAAATTCTGCGTCCGAGACTGTGGCTATGACTGCCGCCATGACTGTTACGACACTTCGCCGTACCTCTATTCATAGTCTCTGGAAGAGTCCATCTACTGCTGAAATAGGGTAGATCACCATCATACCATAACACTATCCATTCATCGTACTTTCTATTGCAATAAACCTTTCTTTCTTTTTATACTAGTGTATGAGTTGTTCCTTTTGAGAAATCGAAATAATACAGCTTATGAATCCTAATCTAAAAAATTCCAAAATAAATAGTTTCTTAAATCTATAATGTGTTACTTACTATTCCTCTTTCAGATCCTACCTAAAGCATCGGCTTTCAATTTTCCAATGTCGCCTCCATTGACAAATCTAAAACATGTTTATTGAATTTTCTGCAAATTCAATATCTTAAACAGTTTTATCTTTCTTTTTTTCTGCCTGCAACATTTTCCGTTCTTTCTTTTAGTTAATTTCTCATGCATTTCTGCCAACAGAACCAATCTTCAGATTTTGGCATCTGAAAAATGAAACATCTGGACTTCTAATCTGCCTGCAGTGCCAGTTGTTGATATATTGACACACTTAGTTTATTTGTCAAGAGTCGTCAGCTTTGCAGCATAAAGTCTCTAAAAGACACAATGAATAAAAAATAAAAACAGTTTTAACTTTTACCAGTTTTATTTAACTCCTGTATTGAAATCTTAGCAATTGATTCTTACTTTTAGTAACCAACTTACTATATCTCTGAAGATACTGACTTGCTGACCAAAAATGCACCAAACATTGATGCTATTGTTTTTTCCTTTCCCTTTGCAAAACTCAATCATGTTCTGCAAAGCCAAAAACGAAAACAACAATTTTCTTCTACAAAACAACCAAACGAAACACCATGTATCAATATTTGAAGATATATAGAACTTGAAGCATAAAACTTTTACCACAATGACTGAATTCGGTATTAAATAACCCGAAAAGGGTTGATATGCCCTAAAACAAAACAAAACAACCAAACTATATCTCTTCA
This sequence comes from Sepiola atlantica, assembly GCA_963556195.1. Taxonomy (NCBI): domain Eukaryota; kingdom Metazoa; phylum Mollusca; class Cephalopoda; order Sepiida; family Sepiolidae; genus Sepiola; species Sepiola atlantica. Next base: position 70,328,074 of record OY744516.1, on the reverse strand, counting down.
TATATATCTATATATATTCGAGGTTCGAATCGTTCGATTGGGGAACAGTTTAATTAGCAACACTGATAAGTGTTAATGGTAACATGAAACGTATATGTCTATGCATAATAAAAAAAAAATTTACTTATTCAAAATAGTTATTAAACTCTTTGAGGGAGATTAAATTGATCGGTAAATGAGGAACAGAAACTGCAAGAAACGTCACTTCATAATCTCCCCCACCCTCCCGATAAATTACACCGGCCTCAGCTAACACCACACTAAAATGAACCAAGGAACAGAAATTACAAGAAACACTATAAGTTCTACCCCCCCCCCAATTTTTTTTTAAATAAATAAATTTAAAAAATGGTGCCTGCCTAGGCTGACACCAGACAAAACATTTGTAGAGGGTCGAGGAGGATGAGGAGACCGAGGAGGGACAGCACAAACCAGACCTCCACTGGAAAAGTGTGGAGAATGCTGGGATCTTGGGGAGGCTTATTGCCACCCAAATCTCAGAAAAGACCAATTGTTCTTACCAGTGAGAAATCAATGGTAAGCGGCTGTTGCGATATTGCAAGGTTATTTGCGATGGTTATCGAAAAGAGGTGAAGAATACTGGAAATCTGAGGAGGCTTGTTATCACTCAGACTCTTTGAGAGAGATTAAATTGATCGGTAAATATAGCCACATGGCGAGTTCTCACTCTTTAGGTAGATCGAACACTATTATTTGTGTTTATAAATAAAAATACAAAACTACAAAACGTATTTCTCTTGCAAATGAAGTGGGATTGCTATGACGGTCTTGTGGTAGAAGCTTGGATTCATAATATTTGAATCATTTGACCGGTGGAACAGTTTCATCGCCCATACTAATGACTGTTAATGGTAACACGAAAATATAATAAAAATATTTATCTATTAACAATAATCATATGTATATATATATATAGAGAGAGAGAGATAGAGGGCTTGAGATGAATAAAATTAGCACATTATTTATATCAGTTCCTAGAATTCAAACACAAAAAATATATGGCATACGATTGTTTCTATGACGATTTGGAAAAATTTATTTTATACTATTGAGGATTCCTAAAAGAGTCTTCTTCAGCGTCACTCCCAACATCACAAATAGAAGTTAAGCGACAGAAACAATGTTTTACTATTTTCTAGAGAAATATATATTCAATTATTATAGGATACAAAACAGTAGCTCTATTTGGTCTGAAGGTTCAACCATTGAGATGATATGAATAACTGCAGTATTTGGAGTATTGAAATGCCTGTATTTTGATTAAACGTATAATAGCTATAGGTGAGTCATTCCGTTGTACATTTATACTCTACTTAAGTCAATAATATATATATATACATATATATACAAACACACACATATATATATATATATATATATATATATATACTTTCACCGGACACTTTATCTACGGACATTCACCAACTGGACAGACTCCATATTTTTACACGCACACTCTTACTCTCCATTACTTTATATTTTTTCAAATTTTGAATTTTGGCTTTTCCACTGCCAACTTATCTATCTATGTAATTCCCCTGATAAGATTTTAATCTTTGAAAAGCCTTGGTTTAAGGAAAGAAAAATAAACATGTTTTTACCGAGTACACCTTGCATTGAACAATCGAAATTGAAATAGATTTGTCATTCGTACATATTTATCTTTCTTCTTTCATTTATCTTTATTATTGCTCTATCTTGTATATTGAGCTTAAACTATCTCACTATAGGTTATATCCTCTAAAAGTATACTTTTAGTTTCATATTTTATTATATATATATATATATATATATATATATATATATATAATATGTGTGTGTGTGTGAATACATTAAAAGAATGGATGAGAGTTAATAGGTTACAGGACCGGCGGGACAGTTATAAAAGTGGGGGGGGGGCTCTCCTAAAAAGTGGGGGGGGGCCGGTTAAACACATGCATATATGCATATATAACTTCATTATTGATGACCGTAAAGTTGGGGGGCCAAGTCAAAAAGTGGGGGGGCTTGAGCCCCCCCCCCATCCCCGGTGCTGCCGTCCATGGGTTAGTGGATATATAGATATATATATAGAACAGTCGAGTTAAGTTCACAAGGGAAGACGAAGGAAAATATGGGAGGAAGTGGTAATGATGGACTTGAGAGAAAGAGGGAGAAAGACCTGGTCAGAGATAGGGTTAGTTTGGAAGTCAATTTCTAAAAGGCATCATGTAATACTGATGTTAAACTATATATGATAATGATAACTCATAACATAATAAGTAATCAATACTTCTACCCGGTCATGGTCGATGGAACGAGAACAATCTACCTCCGTGGATTAAATAAAGGTTCAGTTCAAAATTCCGTACAGGTTCGCGAGTTCTACATGAAAATCCCCAAGTTCGACTAGAAGGTTCCAAATTCCGAAAAGATGTACCTGAAGAAGGTCGAAGGTTACATCGGCGAAAACGTTGTAAATATAACAACTAAGATGAGAACAGTAGTCCAAATAATACACATAACCCAAAGTATCAAACTTTATCTAAAAAATTCCGAAACGAAATAGTTTCTTTAATCTAAAAATAGTATTTCTCTTAGTTTTCCAATGTCGCCTCCATTGTCAAATCTCCAAATAAGTTTACAAGGGGGTTACAATATGAAATGAAAATTAATACAAAATGGAATGGAGTTTATGGAATAGTGAATAAGCATGACAACAAACGAGTGAATATAAGGACACCAACACATCATAAAAGCTAAACCAAGATATTTCGGTCGATTCATTCGACCATATTCAAAATATTTTGGTTCAGCTTTAATGATGTTTTTGTCCTTATTTTCACTAGTCTGTTGCCATGCTTATCAACTATTCCATGTTTATTACATTTTCCGCAAATCAATATCCGAAACAGTTTTATCTTTTTTTTTTCTTCCTGCAACAATTTCCGTTCTTTCTTTTAGTTAATTTTTCATGCATTTCTGCCAATAGAACCAATCTTCAGATTTTGGCATCTGAAAGATGAAACATCTGGACTTCTAATCTGCCTGCAGTGCCAGTTGTTCATATAAAGAAAGAATAAAAAGTTTTACCAGTTTCGTTTGACTCCATTCTTATATTGAAATCTTAGCAATTCTTAGTTTGAGTAAGCAACTTACTGTATGCAAAACGATATGTATTAATGAATTTTGGAACAAAGCTGTTAGGCGTAAGAGTTGGCAATGTGGGCTATATTTAGTTTAATTTAGTTGTATGCAAAAAGAAGCAAAGAGGGGGCAGAAGCCAGTCATGAAAATTCGGATACCTCCAATTTTTGTAGAAATATGTATGAGACATTAATTAATAAACGATTTTCTGTTTCATTCGAGATATTTCAAAGTGTTGTTAGGCAGTAAAATATGGGCACAACCTCCCATTTGAAAAGTCAAAAATTTCAGATTTGCATTAAATTTAGAGCATAATCATTAGACACCAATTAAGCAAGATTCTCCGAATTTCAATTTCTTTTTAAGACCCCTTAATCTCAGACATTTTCTAGAATCAAAATCATGTAATTGATTTTGATCAAATTTGAAATAAACATTCTAGAAATAAGGTTTAGTAGCATTATATCTTGATTTTAATCTCCGCATAGGGACATAAAAGTGGTGCAAAACAATTCTGTTCGGAGAATTAATTTTACCTGTCCTGGGGCGGGTATTCTGGTTAAAGCCTAGTTTAGAGTTCTTAACATAATGGTTTAGTTTTTGTTAAATATTGTTAAAGGAACCATTTCTAGTTTAAATCTAATTAGTTTTACGCATGTAATCTTAAGAAACACACGCTTGAAATGTGTAAATAATCGCTAGAAAAAAAAATAGTCTTCAAACCATTACTTCTGTTACGATTAAGACATCATTTGTTTCTTCTAGCAATTATTTACACATTTCAAGCATGTTGTTTCTTAAGATTACATGCGTAAAACTAATTAGATTTTAACTCAAAATAGTTCCTCATGTACTAATATTAGACCATATTTAACAAAAACAACAACAGGAAACTATTTATCGCCTATATGCCATTTTTATCGCATTATGTTCAGAACTCTAAACTACACTTTAACCAGTATTCCATTATTATATATATATATATATATATATATATATATATATATATATATATAAAACGGGTTTAATATAGCTAAACTTGTATTACTCTCTCACACACACTCACACTCACACATATTACAGAGTAGAGGATGTGTTGCATTAAAAACTGAGTATTTCACAGTATTAGCTAATCCAGTACTGGTCATCACTCACTTTTTACTCCAGCTATGGCAGACTGCGCACTAACATTGTTCATTACTATTCAGAATACCCTGTTTTGTTTAGTTCATTTACATTGATAGAAGAGCCTTTCTCATGTTTTGTCATACATTGCACGATTAAAAAAAAAAAAAAACGATTTTGAGAGCGTTTTCCAAATGCCCAAACAGTATTTGCAACAACGATTTTGATAATGTAGCCTGGTGCCAGGCCGCCTTCCCCATCTATTTCAGCTGACAAGAACTGAGGTCAACAACCGACATTACATTACCTGCCTACGCCTCCTCCATCTACGCCAGTTGAAACATCCGAATCTCTTGTCAATCATCTGATTTAGGTCTTGACCATTGATTTTAGGGAATTGTGCTGGAAGAGTGCCTTATAGATAAGCACCCCCCCTCTAACATTTGTATATTTTTATATTTGAAGATTATTAAATAAAAACTTTTATTATTATTATTATTATTATTATTATTATTTGTACTCACTAGGAGTTCTCATACGGATCATCATCAGAGATTACTCACTGATAATAACCAGTTGTGTTGCCTGGAGTCTGGGTGACAACAAGTCTCTCCAGATTTCCAGTACTTTTCACCTCTTTCAACAACCTTTGCAAATGACTTTGTGTTATCGCAACAGCAACCTACCATTGATTTCTCGCTGGCTGCGACCATTGGTCTTCTCTGGGATTTGGATGGCAATAAGCCTCCCCGAGGTCCCAGTACTCTCTGCACTCTACCAGTGGAGGTCTGGTTAGTGCTCTCCCTCCTCGGTCTTTCCATCCTCCTTGACCCTTCACTTTTTCTTTGGGGGGGGGGGGAAGGGGGGCACAGTTTATAACATTTCTTGCAGTTTCAATTCCTAGATTTATTATTATTATTTGTATTCACTAGGAGTTTACGGTTTTAGCTTCCTTTTGAAGTTTGGTGATCTGGGTTTCCAGTCTGATCTCCCATCCAGGTTTTGTCTTTCCATTCTTTAAGCCAGTCTTTTTTTCTCTTTTTAGTTTTATACTAATTGATTTTGCCCCGCATATATGAAGTTGTTTAGGTCTGTGATAGTGTCTGTTGGGATGTACGCGAGTACTCTGTATACTTTCTCTGTTTCAACTTTTAACTTCTTCCAATGTTCGTCTCTTAAGGATGGGAGTTTTCTTTTGTTCTCGAATGTTTTCCACTTTTCTTGTTTCTTTCTCAGATAGTTCTATGGTTTCGTCGTCTTCACTCTCTTCAGTTTCTGTGTTTATTCTTTTCCCATCTTCTTCCTGGGAGTTTTTCGTCAAGTGGTGTGTCTTGATCTGTCACGCCATTTATCTTTTGTTTGATTTCCGTTAATTCCATCTCCGAAAACCACCCTCTCTTGAGTATCTGCCTTGCTTGATTTGCTATCCTTTGTGCCGTTGTATGGTCGTCAGTAGAAATGTCCCATAGACCTTTCATTCGTTTCCGGTATCCTCTTTCTGTGGGGTAGCAGCTTTTGTAGTAGCATTCCATTACCAGTCTGTTCTCTTTTGTGGTCCATTTCTTTCTATGGCTTTTTGGTCTATTCTTTTCATTTTTCCTTTCTTGTGTTTGGTCTGAGTCCTTGTCATACCTGGAGTTTGATGGGGTACTTACCTGTTTTTTGTCCGTGGTCTTGTTCCTGAAATTAAAGGAGCCAACATTCGCAGGATGCGGACCGGGTCCCCCATGTTGGCCATCGAGGGAGCACCTGCTCATCATGGCACTCAGATCGTTCTTCTGAGTCCCACAGCGTTTATTTGGTTTGGTGTTTGTAGCAACACCAGGCCCAGTCTTAGTTTACCTGTGATCCTGTCACAGGGATAGTGTTTCTCTCATTTTCATGACGTTCAAGGTGCACTATCACACATACATGAAGACACATCTACAGAAAATAAATAAATTAATAATTAATTAAATAAATAAATAAAAATAAAATAAATAAATAATAATAATAATATAATAATAATTATATATATATATATATATATATACATTTACCTAATTACATGAGTATAAGTTTTCTAGGATACTCTTAAATAATAATAAAAAAGACGATAGATTCCCCTCCCATGTTTGTCTGATAAATTGATGCTAAGTTATTAAACGTTCGGTCGAGATTAAAAAATAACGGAAACTTTTTTCTGTCACGGGACTAGTTAGTTTCTTTTTTTTAATTCTATCACGTTCAACTCAAACAAAAAGAAAAAAATATTATCTCCCGACCCCCCGAAGTGAAATCACAGAGGCTTCTTATTAGTTAACATTAAAATTCACAATAAATATAACATTTGTATATCTACCAAAAAGACGTCTTCAATCGGTACGCTCGAGACTTTAAATTATTATTATTATTATTATTATTAAGAAAATAAACAGGTGTTACTGTGTAACAAAAGGAATGTAAACACGGACTTCGATAACGTATATGGAGAGAATATTTTATTCGCACTCCATTACAGATAATAGGTAAAACAATAATGGCGGTCTCATCATTTCCGGCCGGAAGCCGCCTCCAGCCTGGGAGAGTGTTCAGGGGGAGATCACTCGCATAGATTAACAATTATTATTATTATTGAAGGAGGAGGAGGAGGAGAAGTGCTGGCCTCATAATTCCGAAGCAGAAGAGCTGGGACACAATGCGAATGAAGATAAAATTTGCATCTCTAACAAAGTCCTGCAATCAATACCGTCTGGCTTGCCTTCAAGCTGCCTTCTCACCACACAGCTGTGTGTGTCCGTCATAGGCCGCCTGTAGGGAACCTAATCAATGATGATTGTCTCAAATTCATCATCCTACTTTTCATTCTACTTTAATTCACTCAGAGAAAGGGGCACATTGCCACTGGGACAGAAGGGGCTACTGTGAATTACGAGCCAGAATTATAGGGGCATGCTAAGTGATGAGTTGTGCAGCGAGATGTTTGTTCACATTACATTTAAATTTCTGCATGTTGGCACAATTAGGGAAACAGGGAACAGGGAAGGTGAGCTGTCCGAAGAAAAGAAACTATTAGAGTAGAAAGCCCTCCGGCATTTGGGGACCTCAACAGTGAAGGGGTGGGATTTAGCTGTTAGTCGGGTGTATTTACATCGAGGGGGCACCAGAACAGCAAGTTCGTCGGAGCACATCCCATTGAAGTACTTGTAAAACAAGCACAGGGATGCAACATTGCTAGCGATGAGATAGGGGCTGTAGCTTGGTGGACAGTGTGGGATCTATTAGGTTATATACTCTTTTTTGGACTCTGTCTAAGAGAGAGAGAGAGAGAGAGACTAGTGGCAGATATGGCAACAATACTCCATGCCCGAGCGAATGGTGGTTTTGAAGAGATATAGGATACTGGCAGGTGTGAGAAATTTTCTAGCACGGTAGAGGGAGCACACTTTCCTTGCAGCAACCTTGGCAATGTCTTCTATGTATTTGTTCTAATTCATGTTACCTGTAAATGTGAGGCCGAGGAGTTTGAATGTTTGACTCTCCGGTAAGAGTGCTATCAGCCATGGCAATTGGTGGTTGAAGAGGTTTCTTATAATTGTTAAAGAAAAGGAGCTTTGTCTTAGTAGCATTGTTGAAAATGGTATTTTCAACATACGGTTAGATTAAGAAAAATGTAAAAATTCCATAAGAAATTAAAAGATTAGAATTTTGGTGATATGTCATAATATGACGTCATGGACAGGAAGTCAGAAGTGACTCATAGCCATAAAGGTATCAACTTTTTCCTCTTTAGCAGTTGTACAAATTGGATTCACACGTCTTTTCAAAGCTCTGTCTTCGTTTTCCTCCCCCCCCCCCACCTTCGGAAGGGGGGGGGGCGGCTGGCATAATATATAACTTATGTCATATTCAACTCGTAAAAACATTACACAAAATATTTACACTATGAATAAAATATCCATATACATATCGAATTCTAATTTAATCTAATAGTTCTCCAAAATGCCATCTTAATTCTTCTTTTAATCATCATTTCTTCGCCCTGTCAGCAGAGCCACGAATTTGCCGACTTCAACCCAATGCAAAAGGGTACCCCACCTTGCCCCCGAAAACTTGGACACCTAGTTTTTCCAATTAATTATTTTCAATTATTGATTTGATCTGAATATGAAATTTTTTCTAATCGAGATGATTTTACGTGCTAGATCATATATTTCTCTCATATATAAAGAATTACTTTGACATTTTGCCTTTTTATGTTTCAATGTGATTTTCTGATTACATCAAAATCACCATTGCATTAATAATTCTCCACTTCCTGATTGTTGTCCCCAATCCACATTATCCTATCTGAGAGTAATTTTTTGTAGGAGTAATGTTTTCTAAGAATATAAAATAATTATCCTATCTATAGGATTCCATTTGACAACTTTATTCGGCATTAAATAACCCATAGATGGCTGATATGCCGTAAAGCAAAACCAATCATAATTTCGCAATTCATTTAATTCTATCTTAAAATGTCCTACGCTATTTCCGTGATAAATCAGATCTGGCAGCTTGTTTAAGAAATATTAGAAAAACAAATTCAATTTGTTAATAGATCTAGTTTTTGAAACATTCAAGATTCAGCATCATCATCATCATCATCATCATCATCATCATCATCAGTTTAACGTTCGTTTTACATGCTGGCATGTGTTGGACCACTTTTAGAAATTGATCCCAAACCAACCTATCGCTGGACAGGTATTTATTCATCCCTCTTTCTATCAAATACATTCTTGGTCTTCTTGGTCACCTGCCACCTCAACTGTTCTACATCTACAACCCAGCTCTCTCATCCATTCTTTCATCATTATCATCATTTGGTTTAACGTCCATTTTATATGCTGGCATGTGTTGGACAGCTTTTAGAAATTGAGAGATGTAGGGGTGAGTTATACCGTTATTAATTACTAGCGGTATTCACACCTCATTGCTTATGTGGAAATATATTCTGCCATGTAACCCTCGTTCTAATCTTTAACTTCTAATGGAATGTTTCACTTCTCTGCTTACTCTAACCTTATGTGGGAATACCGTTTTTGACACTATTTTTACACGTTCACACCCAATATGACAACACGGGCTCTCTGGCTTATAACAAGTCAACATGATTACACTGTATATATAAAGTTACACATTATGTAAGCTTCTCCTCGCTCGCTCTCAGGAGGGAGTGACGAATGCAGATAGACCATCGAAAACGACATCCAAACTATATCAGCTCGTACTGACCAGGCTCAACGCTGCTTAACTTTAAGGATCTAATGAAAATCCATTTAGGTGAGATAATTTTAATGACGTTAGTCTTTGCAGACTTTTACAAGCATGTGGCACCGTTCCCCCGCATACAGTTCTTGGTATTCCCAAATGGTTGACCATCTGGTACTGACCAGGCTCAATGATGCTTAACTTTGGTAATCTAATAAGAACCAGTATATCAACATGGTTATTCCGTATATATATACAGTTACACGTTATGGAAGTGTCTGCTCGCTTGCTCTCCGTAGGGGTGGATGAACGAAGATAGTTTCGAAAACGATGTCTGAACTCACTCAGCGCATCTGCCAAAAAGGAAGATCTTGTTATCCTCATCATTACGTGTCCCTTCGGACTTTCTGTCCGTGACGTCATATCCTGCTAATTCTACTCGTTTCTTTCTTTCTCTGCTTACTCTAACCGTACGTGGAAAATACCGTTTTTGACATTCTTTTTACACACCTGCATCTAATCTTGCACCTGTATTCGTATGTAGATTAAACATCTATGATCAATAGATTTATTATTTTAGTCTTGTTGTTTGTCTGCTATTGTTTATAGATGAATCGAAAAAAGCAATTTGAAAACGTCGAATAATGACATTTCTTAAATTGTGTCTAAATTTAAATAGTTTGTTTACAATACATATCGTAATATGATATCTACAAGAGGAACTACTTGATTAACATTTTACCTGGCATATGCATATATATATATATATATATATATATATATATATATATACATTTTAAGCTGAATTATTTCGACACTTGATTATTGGGGAAATGGTAGTTTTATCTGTACCATTGGAGAGCCATGCATATAACTGTCCTGTTTTTAAATCTCCGAAACAGTTACATGGTAAACAGCTGAAGATCCCCGTGTTAATATTAGATGCTTACGTTAAGGTCTCCTGCTTTTGTTTCACTGTTAGATACTTAATCCCCCTTTTTATTTTATTTACTTACTATTATATATTATTTATTTATGAATTTTCCAACAAATGTTAAGTCTACACTATTTTGGATTTAGTTAGTTTCTCTGGGAATTTAAACTGCATTTTCCTTTTTTTTTGTCTTTTTGTTTAAAATAACTCAAAGCTTCTTTAGACTATATATATATATATATATTCTTGCAGTCACAATTTGCAAGGAATACAATATATATATTAGTAAAATGAAAACTGAATTCTTTCTATGTTTTATCAGTACCATTGGAGAGCCATGAATTTTAAAACTGTTCTGTTTCTAAATCTGCGAAACAGTTACATGGTAAACAGCTGATGATCCCTGTTTAATATTTCACAATTTAAGTTAAGGTCCCCTGTTTTTGTGGGTTTTTTTTTAACTTTTATATGCTTTTTGCATTTGCAAATTTTCCAGCCGACTTAGGCTTATGAAAGTGCTAAGTCGGCGATATTTTGGATTTAGTTAGTATCCCTGGGAATTTATAAACTGCATTGTTTTTCTTTGTTTAAAATGACTCAAAGCTTTTTTAGACTATACATATATATATATATATATAGATATATATAGATATATATTCGCTGTTCAGCCTTGGCCGAGTGGTTCTAGACGTCGGGATTTTAGTTGTAAAAAAAAGAATAGTCATATCTCTATGCTGATGAGTCCCGATTATAAAGGACGAAACGTATACGTACATAGATAATAAACAAAACAAATATCATATATATATACATACAAGCAGTATACACCCAGCGTTGTCCGTGTTGAGATATATTACTGGTCTTGCAGATTAGTTAACAGTTATGAAATCGAAAACAAAATAACAACAAAAAATGCCTGACATCAATCGCCATATATTTACATCAAGGCCAGAGTTAGACCAAAGGTCAGTTTTTAATGTTGGTAAATTCAATCGCCCACCAAAATGAGCACTCTGGATTGGGATAAAAATTGCCTCAGTCTAGAAGGATTTTTCCTTCACTGACCTTGGAAAGCATCATACATATTCTTTGATCACATTTACTTTATTGTTTGGGGGAGGGGGAGGGGCAGTGTTTTTTAATTTTACGAATTACCCGCTACTTACAATAGTAGGAGGAGTGTGAGGTAGTTAGCCAAAATATAGAGAAATCTATTTTGTTTGATTCAAAAAATGGATAAATCCTATTTAAATCACCTAAATTACTTACAGGGTTCTTTTCAACTTCTTTATGACGAATTAATACTCTAATACTTATATTTTGAAAAATTTAATTTATATCTATCCCGGGTAACGCCGGGCACAGGTACTCCGAACAAGGAATAAGATATGAGAAAGTCCTTTAACCAAAGGAATCTCAAAGAAATAACTCTTATCCTCAGAAAGAACTTAATTCGTGGCATGATGATTCTACATATATATTAAATTCTTCATAAACCTTTGAATATTTCCTGAATTTTATTGGAATCCAATATACTTAACTATATAATACAATATTCCAATTGGATTTTTTCAGCAACTTTACTGATACATTCATCACTACAATTGACTTTTTGCTCATTAATGAACAAAATATTTTACTCTTTTTTTCACCTACTGAAAAGTGCTGAAGAGTCAGTCTGGTACTATAAGCCGGTTTTTTTATCCTAGAACCAGCATGGCCATATCGAAGAAACACCGGTACACCTAACATACACTAATGTAAAGCTTTAAAATAAAATCCTTCTTATAGAACCTACAATCGATCACTTTATTGTTTTTTCAACTAACTTATGATTCATGCTATATATATATATATATATATATATATATATATATATATATATATATTTCTTTGTAAGATCAGTGGGAGAGAACCCCAGCAGAGTGTTCGATTATTAAAAATAATTCCAAAATAAGAGCGTAATATTTATTTATATATGTATTACAGAAGATCAGAACAACATAGGTACTGTCGGTTTAAAGTCCATCAACCGATAAACCAGCACTCCATCTGTGAGGGATATCATCTCTACAGAACCAAAGGCAAGTGAAGGTGTGGGCTGTTCTTGCAGGATCAAAGATAATTGGTCCCTAAACGGAAACTATAAGGTGGAGTCCCTGGTATATGAGGCGACTGTCACAAGTCAGCCCAGCAGGAGAGCTGAAACATACATAGGCATGATGCAGAGCACTTTCAAACAGAGATTATACACACATAGAAACACATTTAAATATAGAGACAAGGCATATTGCTTGAATAAGAGAGGGAAATTTTCAAAGGATGTATTCACAGGAGGCAGGCACTCTTAATAAACTTCTCAGACCGGCTAACATAGAGAGAAATTCTTAATAGGACTAAGGGGACCTCTGCGCAGGAAATAATAAAATAAAATAAAATTAATGCATGCAGAAATGAAGATACTAATCTGTACACTGTAGAATAGAATTAGTAGAAGCACAACCATATACCAATGCTCCCATATGGTTTTTCTCCCCTTTTTAATAAGCAATTAAAAAAAAATACTCTTTTCGAGATACTTTTTTTATAAATACTTTTTAGAATCATGTTTGGGGGAAGATACTTGTTTTGCCAGATAAACCATACAATTTAGCCTAACTTATTCACCCACCAAATGCCTTACATGCGTTTATTTTATTGAATTTCTCTTATTATATCCTATTACCTTACAATCCATTAATATGTGTGTATGTATACGTATGAATGTATATATACAAGGCCTGTCTAAAAAATATTCAACATTTATTTTTTCCGTGCGGAATAGAGACGATAGGGCGGTGCCACTCAACACAGTGATGGAAGACATCTTCATGCACATGTGTTAATTTTATCACCGCCTTCCTACGCATTAGTCGCTGCCTGTCGGTCGCTGAGTGAGGTGCTACACAACGTGTTCATCAGATTACCGATTCTCTCAAGATGACTGAACATGTTAAGCAAAAGTACTGCATCAAATTTTGTCTTGGTGATTCTCAAAGCAAAACAATTCGCAAGATTCAGCAGGTGTTAGGAGGAGATGCGATAGGTGTAACACAAATTACAGAAGTGGTTCAACCGATTCAAAAATGGCCGCACATCAGCGGAGAGTGACCAGCGTTCTGGCAGGCCCCAAACTGCTTGGAGTGCGAAATTTGGTGATGGAAGATCGTCGTTCAACTGTGCGAGAGATCGCCCAAGAGGTCGGAGTGAGTAAAGATTCCACACATGCAATTTTACATGATAATTTGAACATGCACAGAGTGGCTGCAAAATTTGTGCCCAGATTGTTGTCGCAGGAACAAAGGGACCTCCGTTTTCTAGTTGCCCAGGGCCCTCTTGGAAACCGCCAACACTGATCCTGGGTTTCTGAACACCGTGATAACTGGAGATGAGTCATGGGTGTACGGGTACGACCCAGAAACAAAAATACAGTCGTCGCAATGGAAGCATCCCGAGTCGCCAAGGCCAAAAAAACGTGACATGGGCGAAGCAAAATCAAGGTGATGCTGACTGTCTTCTTTGATATCCGTGGAATTGGGCATCACGAATACGCACCAGAAGGACAAACAGTGACAAAGGAGTACTATCAAGATTTTATACAGCGTGATGCAGTTAGGCGCAAAAGACCAGATATGTGGACGCCGAAAAACTGGCAACTGCATCACGACAATGTCCCGGCACATTCATCCCAATTGATCGAACATTTTTTAGCCAAAGATGGAATTCCAGTCATTTGCCAACCTCCCTACTCTCTAGACATGGCTCCTTGTGACTTCTGTTTTTTCGAAAATTGAAGGCGCCACTGAAAGGTTCCCGTTTTGAGACTAAAGAAGAGATAATGCGGAATGCGACAGCAGAGATGAATACCATTCCAAAAGTAGACTTTCAGAGGTGTTTCCGGCAGTGGATGGATCGGTGGACTAAGTGTGTGCAAGCACAAGAGTCCTACTTTGAAGGGGATTAGGGTCCCAACCCTATCAGGTATGTGAAATATTTTTTCTGGCCTAAGGTCGGATACTTTTTAGACAGGCGTCGTATGCCACTAGGTACTTAGTCGTTATACTGGTTGTTTGAGGAATTCTTAAGTTTTAGGATTTCTCGGATTCCTTAACTCTTTTGAGCTAAAGGAGGTAGTTCCGAGTTTTTATTTTAAGATATTTTTTAAATATAATTTTGGGGTTATTATTTAAATTCTTTTAGGAAATTTTTTAAATAGTTTTTTTAAATAGTTTTTTTACAGAAACTTTTATCATAAGTTTCTTTTGGTATTTTTGAGGGGAATTTTTTAAAGGGAATATTTAAGTGAACTTAAAGTCTTACCTTTTGCCAACGATTAGATATTAATCTGAAATATTAGTTTAATGTGAATGTTTATGTTTTTATGCAATTCTTATATATACATTTATGTATTTTACATTTTATACACTTACACACTTTGGTTTACAAAAAATGTTTTTTGATCTGAGGCAAGAATGGAGATAGATGTTTTTTGCTAATTTGGGTATGCTAAATTCAAATTTATAAATAGTTTTGCTCTATCACCTCTAGTTTTCTGGCTTTTAAATAGTCTTATTTTAGTATAAGCAGAGAATAAATGTGCATATTTCAAGAGTTGCAGAAACTATAACAGATAAAACAGGATAGATAAAGAACACTGATTGTATAAATATACTTGGATAACACAATTACACAATTCATAGTACCACAGACAGTCAAAAGTGTGTTTTCTTAGAAGATCTGGTGTATTTTGCCTCCGGAATGTCACACAAGAGCATCCAGCAAAAGTCTCTCATCATGCCAGAGTTCCATTTGCCTTGATAGTTGCTCTCCATCTTTGTAATGTTTTGGTGGAATATTTCTCCATGCTCATCACTCACTGCTCCAAGATTTAGCGGGAAGAAGTTGAGGTGGGAATGGAGAAAATGAATCTTGAGTGATATCCAGCACCCCATATCCTCGTAAGACTTTGGCAACTTCTTAACTGCCAAAATCCGTCTTGATATATAACTATATATATATATATAATGTAATGCTATCACTTACATTTAGTGCATAATAACTAAAGAGAAAAGCCATAAGTCTTACAATATTATAATTAGCTCTGAATGGATATACACCTTTTATGTACCGTATATGCACAAAATGCATATCAAAAACACTAGAGGTGATGAGTAAAAACGGATTTCAAATTTGAATTCAGCACCCACAAATTAGGTAAAAAAACGGGTATTTTTGTTCTTGCCTCAATTTCTTAGTAAATCAGTGTTATCGTTCACTTTATAGATATAGTTTTTATTTTTTATATTTTTGTATTTAATTTTTTAATTTTTAAAGCACAATAGGGATGACGCGGACGCGTTGTCCCCCTTACTCCTAGAACTATTTTTAAGCAGTAAAGGCCTTTTTTGTTTACATGCAACAGCATAGATAAAAGTTGTTTTTTTACGGTTTACCATAGGCTTAATATATTTTCACAAATTATCGATTGTCGATACTAGAGTTGTTCTGTTTCCGACCATGACCTTCTGGTTTTTCGTGCTTTTCGTTTTTTTTTGTTGTTTTTTTTCGGCATCGGAACCGGAACAGTAGGCGGTTGTAAGTCATCATAAACTTGAATTCATATATCCAGGGAGAAATTTTTTTCCCGACTTACCCATGCTGCAATTGTCGGTAAAATATACTAATAAAAACCCCAAACTAGAAAAATATAGGACAGAGGGTTGAAATATCGTTACGACCTCACACAACGTGTGAGTCATCATTCTCCAAAGCAACAAACCACAACTGAAGCTTAGGAGAGTCCATAAAGGGTAGTAACATGCTGTTCCTCTTTGTTGGATTTGAAACCGACGGTACCTATGTTGTTCTGATCTTCTGTAGCACACATACACACACACACACTCACATATATATATATATATATATATATACACACAATTATTTATAAATAAATATTATTTTCAAATTGACCCATATACACATGTTTCATGCTACAGACAATCCCCGCCGGTCACACGATTCTAACCCCAATACCAAAGTCAGTCTTGCCTCAGCAGTAAGAGCGTTAACCGATGTGGCCATCACGCATTGCTGTACAAATTAGTAAATTAACGTCTAAATTCCAAAATCCAGCGGGCATATTAGCAAGCTGTCCACAGAACTCAATAGGCGAGGCCTAGAATAAGGCATTTACGCTATAAATGACTTTTAGTTGTTAACCTACTTAAAGTGCTCCATCAAGCGAGAGCTTTGAACAATTATTTTTAAATAAATATTATTTTCAAATATATATATATATGTAATAATCATTCAAAGCTCTCGCTAGATTGAGCACTTTAAGTAAGTTAAAAAGCCGTTATTTATAGCATAATGCGATACTCTAGACCACGCCTATTGAGTTCTTTTGACGACTTGCTAATATGGCCACTGAATTTGCCATTTAGACGTTAATTTACTCCCCCATTGCTAGGCAATGCGTGGTGGACACATCGGTACGTGCTCTGACTACTGAGTCAAATATGATTTTTGTATTCGGGTTACAACCGTGTGACCGTCAGGGATTGTCTCCTCCCATACCATTATTGCAGGTTAGACATAACACACATGTTTAGATGGGTAAATTTAAAATATAATTTATAATAATTATATATATTAGAAAGGGTGTGTAGACATATTTTTTAAACCATTGTTTCGTAATAGTATTATTTGTAATTCAAATTGGCCTAGCCGCGCTTACAGACAAAACGTGATTTTCTGACCAAAAAGTCCATTACCATCGGATGATGAAAAAAAAAGGAAGAAAAACACTGCTTTGACAAGGAGAATTTAATTCTCGAAAGAACAGATTAAAATAAATTTTATTTATTTTAACACTACACATTGTCATGGTTTAAAAAAAAACAAAACAATACTATTACGAAAAAAATGGTTTAAAAAAATGTCTACACACCCTTTCTAATTCAAATTGGCATAGCCGCGCTTACAGACATAACGTGATTTTCTGACCCAAAAGTCCATTACCATCGGACGATGAAGAAAAAGAAAGAAAAACACTGCTTTGACAAGCAGAATTTTATTTCTCGAAAGCTCAGATTTAAATAAATTTTATTTATTTTAACACTACACATTATGTTTTTTTTCAAAAAAAATATAATATCTCTCTCTCTCTCTCTCTCTCTCTATATATATATATATATATATATATATATATATATAATATTCATAAATAAATATTAAATTATATGTATCTATAGACAACGTCGTTTCGAGCTGATGTTCTAATCAGTGTAGGTAAGTGATAATTACAGACGGTCACATAGCACGAACCCCTTTCACAGAGTCACCTTTGACTCCGCATGCTTTCACTTTATCCTCTTGGCAGTAGGAAATTATTATGTGGTACAGAGACATCAAGTTATATTTATGCCAATTGCGGCGAGCGATAAACATAAAGACAATATATAGGACTCAGCGAACCTAATCAGAGCCTATAATCTTTCGTTTAGTTTTGTAGAAATAAATAAAAAAAAGATCCCAATAATTTAATGAGCATAATATGTATTTACTAATGGTGTTACAGAAGATCAGGTTAAATGAACATGATACCATCGGTTTCAAGCCAGATACGGTCCCCCAAAATGAAACCCAATGTTTCGTTGAGTTTGCTTATAATAACTGTCGCCGAAACATGACTAAAGATAGCCGGTGACGGCGTGTTGTTTATTATTATAAGCAAACCCAACAAAACATTGGGTTTCGCTTTTTAAGACCTCACCTGGCTTGAAACCGATGGTATCATGTTGATTTGACCTGATCTTCTGTAATATATATATATATATATATATATATATATATATATATATATATATATGAAGTGTTCTTGTTTTATAAAAAAAAAAAAAAATTTAATTTTAATTTTCCGAATATTCCATTTAGTATTTCGGTCAAATTCGTGTATGTAAGTTCCATGGGTTTCTTGTTCCATTTTTCTTTCCTTTTTCGCGAGTACTTTCGATTTGATTCGTCGCCACCTATACATTCCAAACATTTTGTACTTGTGATGTTTTCTTCAGACAATCATCTTGAGGAAGTCTTATAATAAAGATGAAACGTTGATGAATACATAAATAATATTTTTTGGTTTTCCTTTTACAATTTCCATATATATATATATATATATATATATATATATATATATATATAGAACTTATATTTAAAGATGAGGACTCATGCGTATTTATACTTATTCCATATTCATGAACGCATCGCAGAACAATTGTAGGTGGAAAAGAGTGCTTCGTTCTGTGATCTATGTTGCTAAGCAATTTGCATACATGTAAATGAATGCTTAACAGTAGTGTTTAAGTTGTGTGCCAAATGATATATGTTTAAATATTAGGTGTTATGTCTATCACAGCTTTTGGTCTAGTCATTGCTAAGCATAGCTTAGAGTTGACACAGTCAGATGTATTGAGAGGCTCAGTATTAATAATACAGGTCATAAACTTATAACCGATTCAGATTATGACTGACCGACTTTAGGACCACAACGACGATATATATATATATATATATATATATATATATATATATATAATTTCATTAAATGTTACAGACAACTTGCGGCTGCATATCTTTCTTTTGATCCTTTCTAAATTCCTTATTAGTTTTATAGTTTCGAGCTGACTGTATATAGATATATACACACACATGCATATATATATATTAATATTGGAGAGTTCATTTTTTTCCTTTTAAACATTTTTTTAAAGAATTTAATAATAAATGAGGCGAAAAGCCTATAAAAGCATGTTTAGATGCAATATTTATTAATGAAAACAATTAGAACAGATTTTTAATTTTTTTTTTATTTTTCATTCTTTACTTTGATTTTTTTGGCTAATAATTTCACAAAAGAAATCTTGCTTCTTCAGAGCGGTAGAAGTAAGAACCTTAGAGATTATAATATATATATATATATATATATATATATATATATATATATATATTTAAAAAGGGTATGTAGACATATTTTTTAAACCATTGTTTCGTAATAGTATTTTTTTTTAAACCATAACAATGTGTAGTGTTAAAATAAATAACATTTATTTTAATCTGACCAAAAAAGTCCATTACCATCGGACGATGAAGAAAAAAAAAGGAAAAACACTGCTTTGACAAGGAGAATTCTATTTCTCGAAAGTTCAGATTAAAATAAATTTTATTTATTTTAACACTACACATTGTTATGGTTTTTTCAAAAAAAATATAATACTATTACGAAAAAAATGGTTTAAAAAATGTCTACAGACCCTTTTTAATTCAAATTGGCGTAGACGCGCTTACAGACATAACATGATTTTCTGACCCAAAAGTCCATTACCATCGGACGATGAAAAAAAAAGAAAGAAAAACACTGCTTTGACAAGGAGAATTTTATTTCTCGAAAGCTCAGATTAAAATAAATTTTATTTATTTGAACACTATACATTGTTTTAAAAAAAAAATTTATATATATATATATATATATATATATATATATGGAAATAATCGAGCTACATTTAGAAGCATCGGTTAGTAAAAAATATGAAATCAGATAGAAAACCAGTTACACGGTGTGAGATTTTTTAATTCAAAGAAATGAAACATCATTTTTTGTTTGTTTTAATCTAAATACTTCGATCAATAAGCCTTTCTCAGTGGTGTACAGACATCCAAAAAAAAATTTCTTCATTGTCGAAATCTATTGACGTCGCCGTCGAAGATACCTTATTTCTACCGATATTATTGGCGAGACAGTTTTTAAAGTCCGGATCCTACTACTTATTCATATATGCTCTGTTGTTAAAAATTGACATTTATCGAGCTTTTACTTTGAAAGTTCTGAGTAATTATACAATATTTAAATATATATATATATATATATATATATATATATATAATGATATTGATGATCTGGCCTTCGTGGGTGAATGTTTTGCTTCAGCAGGTAAGGGAGAGGTACATGCACTCTTAGCCAGATCATTGCGACATGTCGCTCTTAGGTAAAAGGAAACTGGTAATAAGAAATGGAAATAGATCAGACAGATACTACACTACACCCTAAATAAAGAGATAATGTATGGCAGGATGGTCTCACGACAACATACCAAATATCACATGACCACCCCTCCCGAATTGATACCAAATTTCCATTAGTAATAGATATAAAATTACGCCGAATGGTGCATTAGAGGAAAAGCCCTTTTAAAATATGCTGACTGAAAGATTCATGTATTTGTGATTTACGACTTGATAACAATAGATAGGACTGTATCCACTTTCACACTCACAATCTATATTATAATCAAACGATTCCTTTATCTATGTAATCATACGCTAAAGCAATTTCACGTCCGTACGTACGTTATCACCCTCCACGCATTTTTTCAAAGGTGGAATCGCTGAAGATGCAATGCAAAAATAGTAATTAAAAAAAAATCATCTGATGTCGCTATTGTGCAACTCCAACCAAAGTACACTGTCTTAATCTTCAAGCTAGGATCGAATTGTAGTATATTTTCTGTCCAAAGATAATACAATAATATTGTGGGGGGTCTGCGAATGTGACAATCAGAGATTCTAATCTCTACACTATCAGGCACAATCTTACTGTTTATGTAAACAATATCAGCTACCTAAGAGTGCTCTATTCGTTTTATGAATAGCTTTCCATTATCGAGAGATAAGTGAAATCGCCAGTTACCACCAGCGATAATGGAAAGCTATTCATGAAACGAATAGAGCACTCTTAGGTAGCTGGTATATATATATATATATATATATATATATATATATATATATATATATATATATATTCAGTATTTTATGTAGTTCAATATGACAGAACAGATTCACGTCATTTTTTACAACTTATTTTTTATTTCGCAGACAATTGTTTCGGCTAACATCAAGATATTTGTAAAATGCTCCTATTCATTTATTTATTTCCTGGTGTGGCTATCTTCAGTGCACATTGTACAAAACAAATTCAAAAAACTTTAAAACTATGCAAAAACTTGGCGATTATAGCCCGAATTACAGTCAGTACTCATTATCAACTTTATATATATATATATAGAGAGAGAGAGAGAGAGAAATGTGATACTTAGAAAGGCAATACAATGCAGAGGTGTGACGGATAGACACAAGTTGGAGCAAATAAGACATATAATGGTAGAACAAGTTAAATAGTTTCACCCTTAATACAATGTATACATACACACATATATATATATATTTATTTATTTATTTTCGTTTTTTTCACAAACAAACATATATCTGTCTATCTACACAATGTTACAATATTATGTAATACCTGTATCAAGATGGTCTGGTGGAAACTCCGTATGATATAATATTTCGGGAACTCTTCACTTCCTCAGAACCGTGCTCAACTCAACTCAAGTTTAAGCGTGCATATATATATATATATATATATATATATATATATATGTATATATATATATATATATGTATATATATATATATATATATATAATTACATCTTTTTGAATAGCATGTACGTATCCTATCTTTTTATATTTCTAATCATTCATCACCGGCCATCTTTATTAATCTAACTATTCATAAAATTAAGGTATATATTTTTACTGACCGGCTTTGTTATTTTCGTCCAGTTATTTTCTCTTTTTTCTTTAGTTTTTTTTTTAGTCATCATTTTCCTTTTTTCATTTTGTTATCCTTTTTTTCTACACGTGTTATGTCGGTAAATTTAGCTGACTTATGTGGATAAAAATAAAAATATTTATTATTAAATAATTATTTATAGCTTCCTGCTGGCTGGGTGCTTTAAGAGAAATGAAATAAACTGTATAATCTAAGCTAAATGCAATTTCTTGCCAACGTTACTTGTCGAACACTGTAAAGATGGCTTACTATGTTGTCTGCTTGTAAAAACATAAGTAGGGTTTATTTCTCTTCTGTTGAAGCTAGCCTCATTGGTTGGAGCAATAGGATTGGAGTTTAAAGGTGACTCGTGTTCAGGGTGGGAGTCAGGGGTTAAATCGTGCAACTGGCTGAACAGTTATTTCCACACTGCCGATTCCGCGAAGACGAAACGTATAGGTATATGGATAACAATTAAAATATTTATTATTAAATTATTATAATATATATATATATATATATATATATATAAGAAGTGAGGCTACCAACATTTGTAAATTTGAAAAAAAATTTTTACAAAAATTATTTATCATTGTATAATCTTATAATGGGTTTCGAGCATCTTGGCTCTCTTCAGATATTTTTTCCATTGGAAAAAATGGGTTTATTTTTTACTTCTTTGGGTCAAAGCTATGTGTTTTTTAAGCATGTTTGTTTCTGACTTTTATCTCTCCGGTCATCTTCGTGTGTGGCGATTAAGTACATTTTGGTCAGATTCTCCGGTTGTAGGACTGATCTTGAAATTTTATTACATTCTGTCGTCTCTGTTTCTTCGTGCGTGTGAGCGGACTGCATGCACATTTTGGTAAGTGCGTTAGTTTTGGTTTGTGTATACAGGTGCGTGCGTGCATACATGTGTTTTTGTTTTTGCTTTTACATACATACATACACACACATGTATAATTATACCCACATATGTATATATATATATATATATATATATATATATATATATATATATATATATATATACCCATATACATATATATTGGGGGAGGGGAGAAATAAAAGCAAGGAAAGAATAGTTATTTATATATATATACACAGAATTTGATTAGCTTTTAGTAATTGTTTATTGAAACGATTGGTTGACGGTTACCGTCAGCATTTGGATAAAGATAGAATGATAGATAGTTAGATAGATAAATAGATGTATAGATAGATAGAATAGAATGATAGATGGATGGATGGGTGGATAAATAGATAGATAGGCAGACACACACACGCGCACCCACATTCATTTTTATATACATGTATGTATATATATAAATATAAATGAAAGAATAAAGATAAATATTATATCTTTATATTAACTCCTATCGTGATAAGTCAATGTTCGATATACAAGATAGAGCAATAATATAAGAAAATGAATGATGAAAATAAAAATGTGATAAAATACAATATTTGTTAATTCATCAAGTATTCAAACAAGGAATGTAAAAATACTTTTTTATTTTCCTTAATCCATGGATTATCTAAAGTAAGCTCTTTTCATCAGAGGAAAAATCAGCAAAAATATTATTACTGGTTAGCATATATTCGAAAACATAAAAAATTGTGAGCAAATAAACATCTTTAAAGAAAAATATATTTATATTATATATTTTTTTTATTTATCTAAGATAAACCTCAGACTCGGATCCTATTCCTTAAGCAAACATCTGGCAAAAACCACACTGAAACACTTCCATATATTGCGCCATTGCGATCATGGTTAAAGAAATTGTTTCTTTTTTACTACACTTCATCCATATTTTTTCTCCCCCCCCCCGCCCGCCCCCCATTTATTTATTTATTTATCTATTTTATTTTTAACGTCTCTCTGCAAGCGCTTTTTATTATTCTTTCTTTTTTCAAATAGTTAAACGCGCGCCAATGACGTTTTCTCTGTGCCTTCTTCTTTTTTTTCCCTATGTTTTTACCGTTATCGAATAAATTTAAAATCTTCACTTTTTCTGAAGACGTTCATTAATCCGAACGAAACCGGTAAAATCTCTCGTTTTCTGTGATGATTTTTCCTCTATTTAAAATATGTTTTTTCCGTTTGTCTTTTTTTCATATATATATATATATATATATATATATATATATATATATAGTCTCGGAAGTTTCTCAACCATTAAAACTATATAAAAAAAAACAACAAAAAAAAACTTATAGTCTCAAGTCTTCCAGTGGAAAATCACTCATGTAAGTCAATTTATTTTTTACAGTTATTATATTAGTTAGTTTCTAACACTATTTTAAGGGATCATCAGTTGTTTACCATGAAAAACTGTTTCGGGAATTTAAAAACAAGACAGTATTTAATTTCATGGCTTCCCAGCAGAGTTGATCAGACCCCACTTCCCTTAAAAGACAAAATCATAAACGTTCCTTATACTAAATCTACGTTTTGTTCCATATAAATGTTTTGCTAACTTATATTAGTTATTTAAGACACAAAAAAAAAAAAAAAAAAAATTTCTTTACCTGCGCTGTTCGTCTGTCTAATAAAATTTATCCGTTACTCACAAAAATGTTGCTGCATTTTAAAGTGTTTAGACGAATCCATGACACTATTATTTAAGTGATTAATGTATTATTTTTAGTTTTATATTATAAATATAAAAAACATCAACACATCAAAAAATAAAAGATAAATAAATAAATATGTATATACATATATATATATATATATATATATATATATATATATATACATACACACATACATATATATACCTTTAGTTCCTCCTTTTCTCCCTCGTCCTACTTTGTTGTCCATCTCCCCGTTGTTGTCAACCGCAAATAAATATTAATCTTCCTTGTTCACTATAGTTTTTCTAATCTGCGTTCACAACTGTCGACTTTTTTCTTTTCTCATTGTTTCAAATCTGCGTCTATAAGTTAACCGTTAATTTGTTCTCTTTTTCTTCTTCTTCTTTGCCAACTCCCGGTGTTTATATATATATATATATATATATATATATATATATATATATATATACATATGTCTTTGCATATGCAAGTAATCCGTCACTTTAAAGTGTTAATTGCTCTCTCTGGTTTTCTCTGTGACTTTTCCTGTCTGTTTAATATATATATATATATATATATATATATATATATATATAGGGTAGGGATGCACCAACTACTAGACTTTCCCTCTTAGACAGGGTAAAAAATAGAACCTCTAATCTAATAGGTCCCACACTCTAACACCTATTCCAATGCTGCAATGTTGCATCCCTGTTCTTGTTTTACAAGTACTTTAATAGAATGTGCCCCCTCGATGTAAATACCCCCGGCCAACCCAACAATCAGCAAAATACCCCTCTTCACTGTCGAGGTCCCCAGATGCCGGAAGGCTTTCTACTCAAATAGCTGTTTTCCTCGAAATGCTAGCTTTTGGAATTATCTCCCTGTTCTCTGATTGTACCAACATGCAGAAATTTAAATGTAATGTGAACAAACGTCTCGCTGTACAATTCCCCACCTAGGAACCCCCTGTAAGTATGGCCCCTACTTTACAGTAGCAATGTGCCTTCTTTGGGATGAATAAAAGTTAAAAAAATAAAATAAAAAAGAGTAATTTCCTAAATTAATAAACGGATCGTTATGAATTTTTTAGGCAATTAGGTGAGTAACATGGGCACATTTTTTGTTTTTGTAAATGTTTACATCTATTGGGTGGATATATATAAATTTTATTTTTTTTATTTAATTTTTAAAACATTTTGTTATGAACCGATCCTTATGAAGTTTAGATTATATATTCTCGGCAAACAAGTGAAAGAGAAATTCTTCTAGACTGAGGCAATTTTTATTTTTGTTCCAATCCAGAGTGCCCCTTTATGGGGAGCTAGATTTTCCCCACATTAAAAACTGGTCTTGCGTCTTACTTTGCCCTCGTGGAAAGAAAAGTAAATAGGAACATGGACATATTATTTTTTTTGTAAACTTCACCAAAACTCGCATCTGCTTTCCAAAACTTTTTAAATAAGTTCGATACGAAAAATTTAACAGAGAAAAGAATTGCTCTACATCAAATTTTGAGCTAAATTAAGTAATACATTTTTAAATGGATTGGTGCGTGAGCATCACTAATATGTATGTGCTTGGTAAAATCCTAAACTATTGAACTTATGAATTATTGAATATGTATTCTAGCCTACAGGGTGACTATCGCAAGCACATTATTTATTTTGTTGCCGACTTTACCATTTAGAAGGTGCTATACCTCTAAAGAAAGGAAACACATTAAAATTTAAAACTAATGTTATATTTATTGCTTATATCTGTCCTGGGACGGAATATTCTACTAGTTTATATATATTGAGATGCTGATCGAACCTGGATTGAAGGCTGAAGGACATTGTAGTCATCGATAAACAGAAT
Organism: Sepiola atlantica; assembly: GCA_963556195.1. Lineage (NCBI taxonomy): Eukaryota > Metazoa > Mollusca > Cephalopoda > Sepiida > Sepiolidae > Sepiola > Sepiola atlantica. The sequence continues at coordinate 70,301,484 of OY744516.1, read as the reverse complement.
GTCTCTTCAATCTGGCTAGACAGACAAGTGTTTCAAGCTGAGATCAAAAATCGACCGTTTTTCAGTAGTTGAAGATTCTAAGCACTACATACGTAAAGAAATCTTTATAAGAAATACACATATACTTTCCCAGATAAATCAGAAAATCTGAAACTGAAATGTTCGATTTTCTTCAATTTATCAAATAACTTATATATGTTCGACGTTGTCTCGTGCAATTGTTTATATGACATCTGTGTTCTAAAATGATTTTTAAATATTTTGGGAATATTTGACAATCAGTATTTTGGCATATTATAATATTTAAGAAATTTTTGAAAAACAAATAAACAGTGTGCATTTTTTTTTTGCTTGAGCTTTTAACGTATCGTTGATTCCATCGAACGGACTCTTATCTCCGAGAGGCTAATATGTCTCTAACCAAAAGAATTTTAAAAAGAGAGAAAAATATGTCTATACTTTTGAGGACATTTTACGTCGAAAGCTCAAATCTTTAAAATAAATAAATAAATTTTTAAAAAATTCACATTGTTTATTTGGGTTTCAAAAATTTATGAAATGTTATTCAAATATCAAGCAATGTTTCAAAGTGTGAATATTTTCATTACTATAATTTTTTTTTTCTTTTATGTAACAAAACAACAAACTTTCCACGTTTGTTGGTTAAAAAACCTGACTTAGCCTTTGTACAAAAAAGAGTCAAGTTGGAGTATATATTCCCTACCTGAACATGGCGCATGTGGTTCCTGGTCCTGTTTGACCCCAGTTCTTCGAGTAAGTTAGCCTCTTAGCTAGTCGAATAAATGAGTCCCTTGCCCCTGATAATTGAGCTCCTCCAAGATACCCACTCCCCAGTTTTAATTTTTGCCCTCGGCTTCATCCCAAATTGTACTTGGAAGGACATCATCCATTCTCCAAAACTCCATCCTTATTTTTATCCCACTTAGATCCCACTTCCATTTAGAGATTGCCCTGCTTGTTTTCGGTTCTGAACAAACCGGAAAACAGTGGGCTGTCTATTATTAAGAAAGGGTTGGGAGGGTCTTACTAACTGTTTTTTTATTGTCCCACTCCCCATTGTCAATGAATTTGTATAAAAATATTCGACTCTTGGTTATAATCATCTCAGTCACCACAATACCACATTTACTCTAAGGGCCCCTATTTATGTAACATAACATTTTTAAAGTTTCAAATACCTTTGGAGATATTTTTGAAGTAGGATGGCCCTTAGAGTAAATGTGGTATTGTGGTGACTGAGATAATTATAGCCAAGTGTCGGATAGTCAATTTTATTAGTTTAAGCCAAGGATGACCAACGACCCCCGTTTTTGCTACACTTTTGATGGACTTATGTCTAATTTGTCAAAAATGTAAATTTAATATTTTTTGCAAATAAATAATTCAAAGTGTAGTATCTGCTCTGTTTTCGGTCGAAGGAGAAGGTCATCTTGACTGTGGCAATTTCTTTTGTTGCATCCAGACTGCCCCTCTCTTCAGATGATTCCATTTTTGGCATTGGTTTTCCTGATATTTTTCTGGTCAAAACTCTTTCTTGAAAGAAATCAAGTACTTACAGGAGGGGCCACATGAAGGTTGCCAACATCCACAGGTGATAGTATTTCTGTGAAGCGCACTGGATTCGAACTTGGCACATCCAGGTCGTTAGTTAGTGTCGTTAACCACATAACCACCATCACCTCCCTGGCAAGACGCATTATTTTCGGTCCACAGAGAATCCAGAATTTGACAATTAACAAAGTTTTCACCACAGAATTTTCCGGACCAATTACAAACAAGTTAACATATAAAAAACGTTGCTTCTTCGTGAATGCACCAGAGTTATCTGAGGAAAAGATCTTCACGAACATTGTCACGTCTTGCTCACTAGACGATCAACAATGTAGTATCCATTCGGATATCTAACAGTCATCATCCATTTTTTTTTTTTTTTACTTACACCCCCAAACAAAGCACATTGCCGCTGGGACATAAAGGGCTACTGTGAATTATGGGCCAGATTAATAGGGGGCATCCTAAGTGAGGAGTCGTGTAGCAAGATGTTTGCTCACATTACATTTAAATTTTTGCACTTTGGTACAGTCGGGAAAACAGGAAGCAGGGAGGGAATCCTAAAGGCTATTAGAGTAGAAAACTTTTCAGCATCTTGGGATCTCTATAGTGAAGGGGTGGGATTTTGCTAATTGATGGGTTGGTCGGGGGTATTTACGTTGAGTAAGCACAAGTGCAGCAACTTCATTCTGTGGAAGTACTTGGAAAGCAAGCACAGGGATGGAAAATTGCGGCAATGGGACAGGGACTGGAGCTGAGTAGACAGTGTGGGACCTATTAGATTAGAAGTTCTTTTTTGAATCTGTCAAAGAGGGAAAGACTAGTGGTTGGTGCACCAGTTCAAATGTTACAACACTACTTCATGCATAGGTTAATGGTGACTTTGTAGAGATATAGGATACTAGCAGATGAGAGAAGTTTCTTTAGCCCACCTTCTTTGCAGTAGACTTGGCAGTATCTACTATGTATTTGTTCCAATTAGTTTAAATGTTTTAAGGATTCAAATATTCTCTCTCATCTCATCTGTCCTTTCTTCTGGGTGATCGTTGGGGCGCCAAGGATGACCTGGCAACCAGTTTTCTCCAGCCCTGCCCATTTTCTGCCTTACTTTTTTTTGTTACTAATGAGTCACCGCTCATCAAAGTCCAAAGGCCACTCAAGGACAAGGGTTAATGGTTTGTGCCAGGTGGATGGTGAGACAAACACCGTGAGGATTGCAGACGATGGTTGGATCTGGGCTGAATGTGATTACTTAAGGGGACGGCTCAACAAGAATTTGCTAACATTGGACTTGAAAACAAGTGGTATTGCATTCCACACACGGACAGTTCTTGGAAAGAAACTCTGCCTATGGAAGTTTCATTTAGCTTCAAGTCTACAGTGAAAGAAAGAAACATTTTTATAGTGGTTGTAACTAGACGAGTTTTTGCAGTGAATGTTTTACAGAGGGGGCAAACTAGAGATTGGAATTCAGTCAGCACTTACCATGAAAATAAGGATAGAACGTGTTGCTCAGCGCCAGCCCTGTCCACTCTTTCTTTGTTTTCACCTCCTACTTTCTCCCTGTACAGTTCCTTGCAGGATTGTCTTTGCTTTGATTATCGTGTTACATGGCCACGCCACTTCATTGTCCTCTTCTTCACAGATGACAGTTGGTCTGAGTCTGTTCTTTACTTCCTCATTTCTAATTTGGTTTTTGTATGAGCTATTTAGAATCTTTCGGAAGTATCTAATCTCTGTGGCCTGTATACTTATCTCTAGGTCTGCAGTTAGGGTCCATGACCCGTATGCATACAGAAATGTGGAGATGACCAGGGAGCACACCGACCCCACAATGTTAATATAAAACAGCAACCAGTAAAGTAAAAAGCAAACTTTCGAGCTGTGTGTGTGTTTCAGACGGAATCTTTGTGTTTAGTGTACAATGTAAATATATATTTCCTTAGTGGGAACTGTAATTTTGGACATCAACACCAGAAAAAAATATTAGTTTCTTTTCATCAGTAGAACGGATTTCCTGCAATTAGTCATTTTTTTAGATTAAAACAAATGTCAAGATTCTTAGTCAGAATTTAATAGCATTATTAATTCTCCCTCTTTCAATTATTTCCTATTTAGGTAATTAGTATTCTTCATTTCTACAACTAAATGTCAGATGAAATAATTTTTGACTTCAAATATGTTCTAGTTGACTGACATGCATACTACTGCAAGCAATATTTTATAACGTGGTACTAATCAGAATAAATAAAATGCGACATAAATGTGCATCCATAATTTTCTCAAATGTTGTATTTCGTTTTAAATGTTGGACGGTTTACAGAAATAGACTTCATAATTACCTATCTCTGCCCAGGTCTTTAATTATCCCTCTTTCTCTCAAGTCCATCCTTATCATTTCCTCCTATGTTTTCCTTGGCCTTCTCTTGTGAACTGACCCTGCAACCTCAATTGTACTACATTTACTAACCCAAGAACTCTCATCCATTCTTTCAGCATAACCATACTATCGAAGTCTCCTGTTCTGCATACATCTCCCTTTACTGTCCAGATTTAATCTTCCTCTGAAGTCATCAGCTCTAAGCTTGTCTTTAAGACTCACATTACACATCCATCGTATCATTCTCATATCATTTCTCTCCATGCAACGCATGTCCTCAACCATCACTGACCAGGTTTAATTTCCATACATCATCACACTGTACACAAATGCATGATAGACTCTTGCATTAGTTGACAGTGGTAACACTCTGCTGGTTAGTAACGGCAGAAGTTCTCCCAATTCTTGCAATTACACTAGCACTTGCTCTACCCTGTGCTCCAATGGTATCACCAAGGTAACAAAACTTCTCAACAACCTCAATAACTTCATCATCCAAATATACTTTCTCCACATCTGAATTCTCATCCATCTCAATTGTCTTACACTTTTTGCACACAAACACAAAAGGTAAATTTCGATGGTGTCTTTAGAGTCTTTTAAAAATTTAACTCTTATTTGTATGTTCTGACTTTTAACATGTCGATTTCTATAACGCACAAACATTGTCTTTATATATATATATATATATATATATATATATATATATATATTTATATATTAGAGAGAGAGAGAGAGAGAGAGAGAGAAGATAAAAGAAAAAAATATATAGTCATGCAAAAACAAACATTTGTTGTATTTCTGTTGTGTATAAAAGAATGACGACACACTTATATAAAGATAAATTATATATCTTTATTGTCGGTGGCGGTGAAGGAGTGTGGGTTAGTGAAGAAGGAAGACGCACACACAGGAATTTGACGGGTGTTTTTTCTCAAAACCAAACCACCAGTAAACTGACTATATCAATTTCAAGTTGTCATTATATAACAATCTGTGACATCCTCAATTCCACCTGCAAGCGCCCACTGTGAGACTTCACTGTCGATGTAGCAACGCCCCAAGGTTTTATTCGGCAACAGGGTATTCTCTTCTACTGCTAAATTTTGAAGTTGGTTTCAATCAATCAATTATTTTATTTCCGACAATCCGTCATGTTTGTTTTTCCCCGACCAGGTGGATTGACTTCAACCAACGATTATTTTATTTTCAACAATCAATCATGTTATGTTCTTTATTTCCGGCCAGGTGCCTGTCCGTTTCAAATGCCTCTACTCCTGTTAAATAACCGTTTCGGTACACCCAGCCTGGATATTGAACGCAGAGTTGACATTTGGTTTACAGATACAAGTAGTGGTGTTCACAAGGGGACAACACAGGCTTTAGTTCCCTCTTTCTCCCGTAAAAAATTCATGGCAAGTACTCGTCTAGCTACTACTGCTGCAAAGAAGTTTGCATTCTTCCTTTGTGTACCAAAAACCGAGCAGAATTTCCATGAACAGAGTTTCTTTCCAAGAACAACCCATCTGTGCAATACCACGGGACTGCTTCCCTGCTGACTGCAAAATAGTCGTCTTCAAATCCAATGTCAACAAATATTTGTCGAGCTGTCGTCTTCAGTAATCTAATCCTGCCCTTTTCCTTCATCAGCGATTTCCCGTGTCCGTGTCAATGTTGCCCTACGAATCCAAATCAGCCGACATCTATAGGTGAATGTATCCTTTACTATTTAACACAAGATCAGAAAACTCAAAACTATAAATAATTTCGGTCAACAAAAAAAATCCTCACGTCAAAAGACATCTAATCCTGCCCCTTTCATCCATCGCCTACAAATCCTCCATGGTGTTGTCCATCATTCAATTGACAATCTCATTAATCCTTATCCTCGAGTGGCCTCTGGGCTTTGATAAGTTGTGACTAATTAGTATGAGAACATATTATTTAGGGTTATCAAATACATCTCATCTGTAACTAAACTCCTGTTTTCTTACGATTCTTCTGACCCTTTGAGTTCTCCATTTTCGGTATAAAGGTGTGATATGAATTTTGTCTGATAGATGTGTAGTCAGTAGAGAAGCAGTCCCGTGGTATTGTATTCCACAGAACTTCCCGTCTGTGAAATACTATATCAAAGGACTGCTTTCCTGCTGACTACAGTATAGTCGACTCCAAGTCTGATGTCAACAAATACTTAGCGAGCCATCCTCTTAAGTAATCTAATCCTGCCCTTTTCACCCATAGTCTCCAATCCTCTCCTGGTGTTGTCCATCATCCAATTAACAATCTCATTAACATTTATCCTCGAGTTGCCTATGGGCCTTGATTCATTAGTATAAAAATAAGTTTTTGGGGTACTTATCCAGATTAGGACCCAAGCTAAAATCGACTTGGTGCCACTTAAGATTAGAATTAGCTTGGATTCTAATCTGGATGAGTACCATTTTTTTTTTTTTTGATAAGGTGAACAAATTGAAGTAGGCAGTGATCAGGGTGCAATCCGAGAAGAGCATGCAGTGTACTCTGAACAGTTATATCCAAGTTACTAGGACCAACTTCAAGGAATTCATTATTTAGCATTTGCAGCTTGCATGAGGTTTCCGAACGTTCTTTAGAGTTTCACTATTGATAGTATCAACCTCATACAGTATTGTGGTCATGTGCAAGCTGCTTGCGGTTGAAAGCAACTCATAGTATTTTGGCTAGGAGCAAAGTGTAGTATCTCTTCTGATACAACACTTCATCTGTTCTGTTCTTGGTTAGTGAAGGAGAAATCTTTTCTAGACTGAGGCAATTATAATTTTTGTCCCAATCCATAGTGCCTCTTTTTGGGGAGCTGGATTTTCTCCACATTAAAAACCGACCTTGTGTCTAATTTTGTCCTCGTGGGAAGGAAAATAAATATGAGCTAATGACTTTGGAAGGATAAAGGATTTATTTATTCGATTTGGAGTGTGGCTATAAATATCGCACTGGTAGCTGCAGATCCTTACAAACATCTTATATATAAGAAACGCTTTCATTCCCAGGTAACGCCGTGTGCTTGTAAATCTATAAAATATCATTAGATTTAATCATCAATTTGGAAGATAGTCATATTATGTTTCTGAATTTTTTAGATGAGGATTGATAATTTGTATTATTTGGATTATTCCGACTGCCGTTCTCATCTTGAGTGTTATTCTAACAATGTTTCAACCAATCTAACCTCTAACCTTCTTCAGGTGTATCTTGTTGAACTCGGGAATCTTTCTTTAGAACTCGGGAATCTGTACAGAATTTCGAACAGAACCCTTTATTTAATCCACGGGGATAGCAGCCATGACCAAGTAGAAGTATTAAGTAATTCGCAATTGTATTGTTAGTAACGCCTGCAGTGAAGATTGAACCTGCAACCTCCAGAAGAGTATCACTTAGAACTGAATTTTACTTAGTACTTTATCCGTTATGCCACGGGTCTGCAAGTTCAACAGAAAGATTCCTGAGTTCGACAAGATACACTTGAAGAAGGTTGGAGGTTACATCGGCTGAAACGTTGTGAGAATAACACTCAAGGTGAGAACAGTAGTCGGAATAATCCAAATAATTCGAAGTCATATTATATCATTTGATAATTGAAAATCTTCATTTTAACTTTTGTATAAAACCTAGTTAACATACCCACCGCTGAAAGAAAGGAAGAAAAGAGAAAGGAAAAAGAAGAGAAAATCTGAATCCAGTTCTGAAATTGTACCTCAAGTTTAAACAAACAGAGTAAAAAATAAATTGTGTAAAGAAGTTATAATGTGTTGACTTAGTATATTTACTTAATATATCGTTTATTTATCCTATTTATTTAATATGTTGTGGCCACATTAGTCTGTGGTAGTGAAGTTAAAAACGAGTGTGCAGAACCTTGGCGAGTTCAGAAAACTTTAATATTTTTTCAAAGAAATTTAATATGTTGTACTTTTTAATGGACATAAATCTACACTAATAAGTAATAAACACTTTTATCTGGGAAATACATAGGACAATTCATATCAAATGACTTTCCATTGTTAATGGAATATACAAATAAGGAAGCATGAAAAAACATTTCCTTTGTAATGAAGAGTTTCTGGATAATTGTCCTATGTATCCCTTGAGCAAAGCCATTAACGGCCTTTCCTTTTTCTTTAACTAATGAGTCCCTCAACTAACACAATTATACTCGCCCTATATTTAACAGAAGGGCATAACTAGTTAAATGACAAGCCATTTGTTCATTGTATAATTTCATTTATATACTTATCAAGACTAAATACCACTCGATGATAAGGGTTAATGAGATGGATAAATTGTAGTTGAATGATGAAGAAAATTATGAGAGGATTGAAAATGATGACTATAATGGAAATTGACAAAGTTTAAGACGGTTTATGACATTAATTTGATTTCTTTTTAATTATTTAATCTAAAAATCCAATATTGTTATGCAGAAAAACGGTTTATCTCTCCCTTTCTCCCTTTCTCTCTCTCTCTCTCTCTCCCTTTCTCTCTATCTCTCTCTCTCTCTCTCTCTATCTAATCTCAAAATGTTCATCTTTGTCATACATTAGCCATTAAAAATTTTTTTAATTATTGATTGGTTGTAATAAGGTTCGAAGTTTCTTTAATATATTCCTTTTTATTTATGCATATTATAAAAATTTTTACTTCAGTGTAAGTTCTCAGAAATCAAAGGGATCCTTTCTGGGCTACCACTTGACCTCTATATTAATTGTCAGTTGAATGATGAAGAATAGATTGAAATTGATGAATAAAATTAATATCGTTTGATGACTTATTGACCACTCACATCCCTGCTATTTATATCCAACTTAGTGCTTGACGCTTGTATTTCTTTTCCTATAAGTTTTCCAAACCTTCAAAGTTCCACTACTGATAGGATCAACTTCTTACCCCCAAAAGAAATCCAAGATTTCTCACCACCACCCCCCAAAAAATATTGCAGATTATTTCGAAATATTATGAAATAACATGGCAATGCCATCCAAACTAAAATAAATTAAATTTTATTGACAATAAATTAGAAATATAACCCAAAATAAAATGTTTGCATGCTGGCAAAGTAGAGAGAGCCAGAGCCAGCCTTCCTTTTAGGTTTACAGCATAGGACTTATCTGCTTGGGTGACTTTGCTGTCTAGTGTAAATAGTTCAGCAAAGAGTATTCATACACTTAGGATTTTCATTGGCTGACTGCTGATGAACTCACATCAATACAATATCTATCCGTTGAAGGAAAATAGTTCGTCACTGCTACAATGAAAACTCCCGCTGAATTGTTAAAATGCAATTTGATAACAAATAGCAATATTTTAAAGTGTTCTCCTGAATGAAGACATTCCAAAAAAGCATAACACTCACAATTGGAGGCAAGTTTTCAGACAAGTTTTAGAGTAGTGTTTTTCAACTGGTTTTCGGAATCCTAAGGTTCTACAAAAAATCCATAAAAGTACTGCAAGAATAAATGAGATAATTTCATATATGCAATATTACTAAAGATGCACAATACATTCTTTATTATTGTAATACTAGTGTTTAATTTTTCATATATAAATCATTATTTCTGACAACCTAAAGAAACAAAATACTCACCGCTGACTTTTTATTTAAGGTGAAAGGGTTTTTTTCCCGAATTAATTTAAGATGACAGGGGTTACTATTTGCTTTCCCGCTTCCCCTCACCACTTGAAATGCTTGTCCAGGGGCCAGAAAAAGTAACATTTTATTTGCTAACTTTTGTGTGACTGGACGGATTTATCTTTATTTATATACAAATAAATAGACATTAGTCTTTATTAGGGTGAAGGATAGACATCATCATATCTAACCTATTAAAAAATATAACGTATTATGTTATCTAACCTATTATCTTATATAGACATCATCATATCTAACCTATATCTAACGTATTATGTTATCTAACCTATTATCTTATATAGACATCATCATATCTAACCTATTATGTTATTTAAAGAATATAAGACACATTGGGAATATATTTAGTGATGTCTGTATAGTGCCAGTGTAAAACCGCCTTTACTAGTCAGTGCCCACTCAATGGACAGGACATGTACATGACTGATTCATGTATAAAGTGACCTATTCAGTACAAGACGCATGCAGAAACCGTCTTCTCTTCATTGAGAATGAAATATATGTGCGTTTATCTAAAGTTCGACATCGAATTAAGTATTTGCTTAGCAAAAGAATGGCACCACAGGTTTCACATTCGAGAAACATGTTTCACTTACTCAAATGTTTCACTTTCTCAAATGTTTCATTTTCTCAAATGGCTCTGAAAGTAACATTTTCTTGACCCATTTATTAGTTCACAGGATATTTTGCCCTAATTTACCTTGATTTGCTTTTTCAACATAGTCAGTAAAAGTTATAATTCTTATTAACTATCGTGATTTTTCGATCACCCCAACGTAATCTAGTTACATCCACTTTCTCACAGAAGAGATGTTGCTAGTCTTTCTCTGCTCTATCGTTATTTTCATAGTAGATGCTCGACTGAGCTCCAATCTATGCTCCCCCTGTAAAATATTCACAACAAAAACTTATCTAACTACAACTAATGTCAATAATTTCCCTTTCTTCCTCTGTTTACCTAAAACTAAATGGAGCTTCCATGTGCAGAGTTTCTTTCCTAGAACTACTAGTCTGTGGAACACAATACCGCGAGGCTGCTTCCCAACTGACTGCAACATAGTCGTTTTCAAGTCTAATGTAAACAAATTCTTGTTGAGCCGTCCTCTTAAATAATGAAATTCTGCCCAATTTCACTCATCATTATCAATCCTCATGGTGTTGTCTCACCGTCCACCTGACAAACTTATTAACCCTTATCCTCGAGTGGTTTTTGGGCCTTGATAAGTGGTGACTCTTTAGTAAAAATAAAAGGCAAACAAATTTGGAATCTTGGGGGAATGTAGAGTTATGAACCTGTATGCGTGCGTTCACTGCACTGGGTGCGATCGTCCTACTCGTTGCGCTGGTCCAAAGTTGTTGTTCGATTCAGTCAATGCGTTGGAGGTTACAAATGATACTCGTATTCTTAGGTTGAACAGCAGACCCGCAAAATGAGATCTTTTATCTCGGCTACATAAAATATAAGTCCCATCAACACAGTCCTTTGGTTAAGAGCCCCAGAGGCTCACCTGGAGATGCACCCAGCACAACTTACCGTCAGCTCTCAGAAAACCTCACTGCCTCTGTCACGCTCAGAGGGCCAAATCCTTGCCTATAAGCTGGAATATATGTACTTTTGATTGGAAATCCAAGATGTCAAGTCCCCATCCCCATTCAACCACCCTGAAACCGACCACTTAAGATAATGACTACTGGAGATATCCACTTGAGATAGCTGCCAGACGGCGTCCACTCAAGGGGGTTTATCATGGACCCCGATCTAAGAACATTACTTTTCTCAAGCAGGTTGGTCTCAGCATAATTCCTTGTTTCTATGAGGCACTTATTTTATGTCAAAGAGAAATAAGATTCTGGGTGGTCCAATATAAAATCAAAGATATTTTCAATTTCCTCTGTGTCCCTCCTTTTTCCTTTTGCCGAGCATCTATCACTTGTTATTCGTATGCACCACTAAAACATGCAGCCTAGTGTATATTTACAGTCACCTCTTACTTACCATTACTCCAATGTCCACTCTGACCCAGAGTGTGAGTACCTATAAGACTCCCATCTATGGGTTAAATAGAACCTGTCCTTGGTATCGCATGAACCTACATTCAATTGTAATGTTCAATATTGGTTGGGTATGTCTACTAGTATAAATATTAGTTAAAAAATCTTTGTTCGGATGGATCTGGTAGTATGTTGTAAACTGGAAATGTTCTAGAACAGCATTTCTAAACCGGGGTTCCCTGGAACCCTGAGGTTCTTACAAGAACAAGTGACTTTTGTATTATTTGGATTATTTGAACTACTGTTCTCATCTCACAACGTTTCGGCCGATGTAACATATATTTATAAATAGTAATAAGTAGTAATCTATAGTGATAAGTAGTAAGACTGCACATTTAAAACTGGAATACATTTAAAGCTCCTAAAATTCATTATAGAATTGTCCGCAACGACCCGTGGTTTAACAGATAAAGTGCTAAGTAATAATCGGTTCTAAGTATTACTCTTCTGGAAGTGTTGGAGATACTAAGAATACAATTACGAATTACTTAAGACTTCTATCCGGTCCTGCCTGACGGAACGGGAGCAAGCTACCCCCGTGGAATAAATAAAAGGTTCCATTCGAAATCCTGTACAGATTCCCGTATTCGACATAAAGATTCCTGAATTTGACAAGATATACCTGAAGAAGGTCGGAGGTTACATCGGCCAAAACATTGTGTGAATAATATTCAAGATAAGAACAGTAGTTCAAATAATCCAAATTATGAATCTTTATATAAAAAATTCCGAAACATAAGTGACTTTTTATTTAATTTCATAAACGTAAATGTTACTGAACACACATAATATATTCATGGTTATTGTCATATTGCAATATAGATCTCATCATATCATTGGGAATATATGAGTGGCCACTCAGTGGCGGACAGGACCTGATTGATGCATCAAGTGACTCATTTAGTACAAAACACATGCATTTATTTATGTGCATGCCATTTTGCCTTGATTTACCTGATGTCTTTTCATCATTGTCAGTAAAGGATAAATAAATAATGATGCACCAATCGGTTACGTTGTTTACATTTACAGATATATGATTTTGCTTACTTATGTTTATTTTTTTGTATTGCAGTTTAGAAATGTTTTTTGACCATTCTATGGTGAACACCAGAGTTCACCATAGAATCAACTGAAGAACAGTCACACTTTGTATCTTTAACCCTACAAGATAAGTTTCTCGTGTTTCTGTGAAACCGCAGGTATCGATGAACTATCAAACTAATGTATATTATTATTTGAAATAATAATATATGTTCGCACATACTTACTTGAATACTATGGTCATTTCCCCATACTATAAAAACAACATTACACTATTTTTTATATATATATATAATTTATTTTTACATCCACATATACGCGTGTTTCGTCTTATAAAGACTCATCAGTGTGGCTATCTACAGTTGACACGATGGCTCCATAGCTCGAACCTTCGACTTGAGTCATCACTGACTGTTAATATATATATATATATATATATATATATATTATGTATGTGTGTGAGAGAGAAAATGCACAAAATAAAAAAATATTGACCAGAGTGCTCAATTACTGGAGTAAGGATCCAAGATATTTATTTAAATAGGTACAATCAAAAGGTTAAAAACGAACCCGAGGTTTCATAGCTATTCCAAGAAATCGAAGCAGATATGGACAGCTACTCTTCAGTGTTGTGATTCTTTAGAATTCGGAAATGGAAGAGCTATGACACCTCAGGTTCGTTTTATAACCTTTAGATTGTACCTATATGAGGTTCATGTAGTTGGCTTGAAGCATTGTTTAGTGTATATATATATATATATATATATATATATATATATATATATACAATAATATTTTTATAAATATTAATTATTTTTAAAATACCTAGAGACATCGATGTTTCATGCTAACGCAATCTTCAGTCTAGGAACTAATTCTCAACGGTCGGAAGGCGCGAACCCCGATCACAAATCGCCTTTGATTCGCAGTCGGTGATCTTATCCATCAGGCCATCGTCAATTAGTTAGTAAATATATAGAAACTTTAAATGTAAACAGCTTAATCGGCGACTGTTTACCAGGCAGATAAGCAGTGCCTCGGATCTCGCATATAGCTATTTGTACTGCTTGTTATTAAAGCTGCTAGAAAGTGCCCAGCCCTTGTGGGGGGGGGGGAGGGGCTGATAAACAATGATATTTTTATAAATATTAATTATTTTTAAAATACCTAGAGACATCGATGTTTCATGCTAACGCAATCTTCAGTCAAGGAACTAATTCTCAACGGTCGGAAGGCGCGAACCCCGATCACAAATCGCCTTTGATTCGCAGTCGGTGATCTTATCCATCAGGCCATCGTCAATTAGTTAGTAAATATATAGAAACTTTAAATGTAAACAGCTGAATCGGCGACTGTTTACCAGGCAGATAAGAGTGATCTTACGAAGCAGTGCCTCGGATCTCGCATATAGCTATTTGTACTGCTTGTTATTAAAGCTGCTAGAAAGTGCCCAGCCCTTGTTGGGGGGGGGGGCTGATAAACAATAATATTTTGATAGGTGGTTCATAGAAGGCAATACAATGCAGAGGTGTAACGGATAGACACAAACTGAAGTAAATCAAAACATAATGGTGGAACGAGTTATGTAGTTTCACCTTTTTTTATTAATACAATGTAATATATATATATATATAATGTGTGTAAAATGAAAAAAGGAAAGCCAAAAACTATGTGATTTATATATTCATCAACGTTTCGTCTCTATTGAAAGACTTCCTCAGGATGAAGAAAGCAATGTAGAAAAATCAAACAGAATATTAATTTTGATTTGTCAGAAAGTGTCCAGACTTAGGCATGGTTGTTGAGGTGAACAAGCAGAGAATGAAAAACAATAATTTTGGTTATAGCGTTATCAGCAGTGGCCTGTCTCCTTCAAGGACGCCAGATGAATGGGATTGATGGCTTCAACTTATTAGTTTATGGCTATTTTAGCTAGTTAGTTTGTTGGGGTCAAAATGTACCCCACTCCTCCAACTTTCGTGACGTCATCAGTTCGGCCGTTCCTTGGTTCGGTGGGTCACCCGGTACTGCCCGGGAAAAGTTGCCGCCCTGATGAAGGTTTACATTGAGAAGTTTCAATAAAAAAAATATATAGCTCAATTACCTATTGACACTTAAGAAGTAACTCGATTTCTCTCCCTGTGGCTTGGTAAAGGCACCTGAGATTTTATTACTCAGTGGTCTTGTTAAAAACGGCTCAGCGATTTTAACAAGTGAGTGATTTTAAGGTTTTCCCTCTCTCCATTCATACTAGTGCTGTATCTTAGGCTCAAACGTCGATGAGGCTGTTCGATACTGTCACAAATATATGTCACAGCCAAGCTGGCAGTAGATGTGGAGGATGGGGAGTGGAAGTATGAATATTCTGTTTATTCTAAACTGGGAGGGGAAAGAGGAAAAAGAAAAGAAAAAGAGAAAGGAGAAAAGGAGGGGAAGAAAAACAAATATAATAAGAAAGTAGAGACGTGGAGATGTTTTAAACTGATTTTGAAACGCAAAATATGATTGAAAATAAAAGTTTTGGCATAAAGAGAGAAGGGAGGTTATCATATTTATTAGTTTAAATATTCAAAATGGGTGTATTAATTTAATCTTATTTATTTAATTATTTTATTTGTGTCTCTTAATTAATTAATAAGTTTCCTGTAATATGTGGGAATATGTATGAATGTATTTTGGCATAAAAAGAGGAGGTATCATATCTATTTGTTTAAATATTCAAACTGGGTGTATTAATTTATTTCTATTTATTTGATTACTTTATTGGTGTTTCATTAATTAATTTCTTGTAATGTGTGTGAGTATGTATAAAAGTGGGTTGGAAATAATATATTTATTTATTTATATATGTAATTACAGAAGATTAAGAAAACATCGGTACTGTCGGTTTCAAATCCAAACAAAGTAGACCTATAGTTAGCCTCCTATGCCGGACTCTCTTCAGCCTCTGTTTATGTCTGTCCCAGACATAACCAGAGGATGAAGAGAGTCAGGTATAGGAGGCCAACTATAGGTCCCCTCTGTTTGGATTTGAAACCGACGGTACCGATGTTGTCTTAATCTTCAGTAATTACATATATAAATAAATATTACGCTCTTATTTTTTTCTTAATAATGCATTAAGCTTACACACACACACACACACATACACACATACATACATACATACATACATACATACATATGTGTGTGTAGAGAGAGCAATCTAAGAAAATGAGTGTTTTTACAATCTGAACATAGAGATGTGTGGTTACTACTGTCCATCGAGAAAGTATTAAGCCATTGTAATATCTTGATTTCCTCTCTTCATCATAATCTCATGCTGGGTTTTCTGTTAAAAAATCCCATTACGCAGGTCTGTAAATGGATTAAAGTGTCGTGGCCCCGAGGCTGGCTACATTTCCATCATTTAATGGCAGTATAATTTCCGAACAGACTTTCAAATATTTATACACACATATTATATATATATATATATATATATATATATATATATATATATATATACTAGCAGGAAGACCTTACGCTGCTTGGGGTTTAATGAGGAACACTATATCCTTTTTCACTATGCTCATAATACCATATTACTTTTTTTCTTTTTTTACTCCCCGTGTTTCGCGCCATAATATAGTCGAAGAAACTGAAATTTTAGAAAATTCTCTGAATTAGTATGTTATACATCTGGTTTAAATTTCACTAAAATTAGATATACGTATTTAAAGTTTTAATGGGTTTCTGCCCTATAGCTCCATGAGGAAGACACTTAGAAATTTGGGATAACTTTTATTGTTTTCCCTGGAAAATTTTTAACATATGATTTAAATTTCATCTGAATAGGATATATTTTTAGTTATAAGAGGGATTCTGCCTCCATAACCACATTAGCGGGGGGGGGGGGCATTTAGAGTTTCAAGACCGCTTCCATTGTCTTCCCTGAAAATACCACAACTACTACCACTATTTATTCTACTTTAATTAAATTCAAAACTTCATAAACTATGACATATCTTTTCAGACATTCTTCTTGCATAACTAACAATAATAACTCTAATTACTTGAATATTATTATTATTATTATTATTATTATTTACTCACTAGTAGTTTTCCTACAAATCATTATCGGTAGTTGCTCACTGACAATAACAAGTTGTGTTCCCTGTAGTCTGAGTGACAACAAGTCTCCCCAGATTTCCAGCACTCTCCACCTTTTTCAATAACTGTTGCAAGTCATTTTGCGCTATTGCAACAGCCGTTTACAATTGATTTCTTGCTGGCACCACACGTTGGTTTTCTCCAGAATTTGAGTGACAATAAGCCTCCCTAACGTTCTAGTACTCTCTACACCTTTCCAGTGAAGGTCTGATTGGTGCTCTCACTCCTCGGTCTTTCCATCCTGCTTGACCATTAATTATTTACTCACTAGGAGTTCTCACACTGGTCATCATCAGTGATTGCTCATTTAAAATAACCGGTGGTGTTCTCTGGAGTCTGAGTGACAACAAGTTTCCTCAGATCTTCAGTAATCTCCACTACTGTCGATAGCTGACAAATGACTCTTTACTTTTATTATTATTATTGTTATTATTGTTATTATTATTATTGTTATTATTATTATTGTTATTATTATTATTGTTATTATTATTATTGTTATTATAATTATTATTGTTATTATAATTATTATTGTTATTATTATTGTCATTGTTATTATTATTATTGCTATAATTATTATTGCTAGAATTATTATTATTATTTTTTTATTATTATTGTTATAATTATTATTATTATCATAATTATTACTATTTTCATTATCATGTATATTTATTCCTCATTATTCAAAAATGAGCACAAAAAATTATGTTTCGCCAGTGTTCACACTGGCTATTTATTTAGATATATTACTGAAATATTCTTATAAAATTATGGAAAAATACACCAGTAGTTTAATTTTTCATATATAAAATATTATTATTTCTGATGACCTAAAGAAAAGCAAAACACCCATCATTTTTATTATACGTAGAGTGGAGGATTTATTTCCGAATTTATTTCAGACGGCGGGGTTAGTCTGAGATGTTTTTCTAATTTTTTATTTCGTTTCTTGCTTGTTCTCACCACTTGAGATGGTTTTGTCCAGGGACTAGAAAATGGCACGTGTTTTACTCACTAACTTTTGCGTGGCTGGATGAAAATACATCTATTTATTTATATATATATATGTATATACAAATAAATACACATTGGTCTTTATTATATAGTGGAGAATTATTAATATCACAACCACTACCAATATTTATTCTACATTATTAAACAATCGAAAATTCATAAACTGTGACATATCTTTTAAGACATTTCTTCTTGCATAACTAAAAATAATAAGTCGCTTTGCTTCTATGTTATTATTATTATTATTATTATTATTATTATTATTATTATTATTATATAGTTGCAAAGAAACTTATTACTGTGCCATCTAATTTATATACGTGTTTGCGGTGATACGCAAATATAAGTTAGATGGCCATGTTGAAAAAAGAAAGCCACTCTTTCTCTAAATGCTTTCAACATTAAGGAATATTAGAGTTATTGAATCAACATAGAGTGAGAGGAGCGAGAGAAATACATCGATAGCTAAGAAAGAGATGGGTGACTTGTTCAGTTAATTACAAATTACTGCTAATTAGAAGAATTAAAATAAAATTATTTTCAGAACTGAAGAATATTTTTACATGTATTTTGTGTCATTCAAGTATATGGGAAAAAAGTCTTAGGGAAACAAATGTTGATGAACACAGCTAGTCTCTCTCTCTCTCTCTCTCTATATATATATATATATATATATATTTCTTTGTAAGATCAGTGGGAGAGAACGAACGACCGATTTGGTACTGTTATCCATGGTGTGTAAGAAATCCCCATATTTTTGGCGAACGTTTTCGACCGACATCGGTCGTCTTCAGGCGAATGAATGAGTAAGCAAGGTAAAACTGGTGAATCCACTAAGAGGACATTCTTTTAAACATTTCAGTAACACTTCAACATACCTCGCCCCTCTCATAACGAGAATGGTTGATGCTAGGTTTATTTATGCGAATGAATAACACTTCCATTATGGGGAGGCGAATACTACATTACATTATGGGGAGGCGAATACTACATTACATTACTCATTCATCCGCCTGAAGACGACCGACGTCGGTCGAAAACATTCGCCAAAAATATGGGGATTTCTTACACACCATGAATAACAACACCAAATCGGTCGTTCGACGACTGGAAAAAATGGATCAGAAAATGAATAAACAGAAGCTAGCACTCCTGTTCAATCAAACGTGTATAACGGAAAAAATGCTGCCTAATTATACAAATATATATAATGCTAGATATTGCTTCTTATTTACTGGCCGCCTAACAAGAGCAAAGTGAGACACAAGGTTGGTTTTAATATGAGAAAATTAAAAAATGGGCATTCTAGATGGAGCATCCCTTCTTTGTCTTCTTTGCATGAAACTAAATTAAACTAAATATAGCCCACATTATCCGCATTACGCCTAGCAGCTGTGTTTCAAAATTCATAATGATCGGTTTATTAATTTAGGATTTAATTCTATACATAGAAATATATAAACATATACACATATCTACTTTATATTAATAGAGATTAAAAATTCGAATAAAAGTACTTATATGGGGTTCAGAGATGGGAGAAGTTTCTTGAGTTCCTCAATTAAAATGCATGAAATGGAAACTAAATTGTATAGAACTTAACATTTTATCTGAAACGAAATTTATTCAGCTGATGATGTCACAATCTCATGTTTTATTGAAGCGAGAAAACATTTTGACAGAATTTCAGTCTTTGTTTAATGTTATCTCAGCAGAACTCGAAATTTTCTATGGAACCTTGGATAGATTATTTTCATATGCGTCCAAGCGTCTCTATAAGAGGTTCTGTCTGTTGGTGTGTCATACTCGAGTTTGAAATAGCATTTTCTTTGGTCTGGCATTTTTAAGGTTGAAATAACATTGTTAGATGGGTCAATAGATCTCTATAAAACTCAGTCTGTCTGTTGGCCTGTCACACTTATGTTTAAAATAACATTTTTAGCAGACTTTTATGCTTAAGTCTAAAATGACATTTTCTCCAGTCCATCACGTATATGTCTATCCATCACATCAGTCGGTCTGTCATGGTTAAGTTTTGAAAAGCATTTCCATTAGTCTGTCATGCTTAATTTTGAAATAGCATTTCCATTAGTCTGTCATGCTTAATTTTGAAATAGCATTCCATTAGTCTGTCATGCTTAAGTTTGAAATAGCATTTCTTTTAGTCTGTCATGGTTAAGTTTGAAATAGCATTTTCATTAGTCTGTCATGCTTAAGTTTGGAATAGCATTTCTCTTAGTCTGTCATACTTAATTTTGAAATAGCATTTCTCTTAGTCTGGCATGCTTAAGTTTGAAATAGCATTTCCATTACCATGTGCCTTTGTTCTTAAATTTTTCTTGGTCCGTATATATCGGAGGTCATAATTATTTACCGAGCTCTTTTTCAAACAAACCGGAAATCAGTGTCGCCATAAGAATCTCTCACGGCCAGTCAGTAGATAAGATATGTTCGATATGAAGAGAAGGAAATCACACAAAAAAAGCCGTGTTCACCAGTTTCATTGTCTTTCACTGAATTAAAATATCCAATTAAAGAACGTGGATAATAGAATTACAGTTTTATTTAGTTGATTTCATTTAAGATTTATACACAAAATTATGTATAAGATGAAATAAAATAAAAACAAACAATTAAACATCCTAAATAGTCGTAAATGGTTTATTAAAATCAGTTTTTAAAAACAAATATGCAAATTAGCTGTACAATTAATTCTGTGATTCGCATTTGTATATTTAAACCGAATTGGGTAGTAAATTAAAGCAGACAACCTAATAAACCGGTATTGTCCGGTCTATAGGGGTTGCCGGTCATGTGCAGTTCTAGGAGGTGCATCCTCCCAGGCTTCGCCTCCCCTCTTTGGGGAGGAGTAAGTTTATTGCTTACTGTCTGAAGCGCCTCTACCGGGGAATGCCGATAGGGCTGCCCAGGCAATTTCCACTTTCCCGACCTTGTGTCACATCTTACCTTGTGGGAGGTAGATAAATAAAGCAGACAGCCGGTCTATTGGTTGTCCGTCCTGTGCAGTTCTAGTAGGTGCACTCTCCTAGGCTTTGCCTTCTCACCCTTTGAGAAGGGGTTAGTTTATTGCTAATCGCCTGAGGCTCCCCTACCGGGGAATGCTGACGGGGCTGCCCAGGCAATTTTGAAATGACCAGAGTGCTCAAATTCTCGAGCGCTGGTTTTTTCCCACTTTCCCGACCTTGTGTCACATCTTGCCTTGTGGGAGGAAGATAAATAGAAGCAGACAGGTCAACGGTATAAATAATATTCTACACTATTTCTTGATTAAAAAATTAAGAATAAAATTATCTATTATATAAAAAGTATTTGTTTGTGTGTGTGTGTGGGTGTGTCAACGTAAAAATCAGAAACTTCACAAGACACACCAAAAAAGCTGATATATTCTTTTTAGCATTGCCTAGGACAGAATATGGACACCTTCTTTTTTTATTGTAATATCCATTATTTTGTAAAAAATTAATCAAGGGATGGTCGACATTTAAAGCAATATTTTTTTTCTATCGACCTTTGGTGTTAACTAGTAATTTCCCTTTTCGTCTTAACATTTGAAAATGTAATATATTTTTTAAGGCATATGGATGTGAAACTGGGAGAGAGAAGAGATGGGAGATTACCGAATACCATGGCTAATAACACCCTACCTGAGAGTCCAACAATCAAACTCCTTGGCCTAACATTCACAGGTAACATGAATTGGAACCAAAAGATAGAAGATACTGCCAAGGCTATTGCAAGGAAAGTACGCCGCCGCTACCGTGTTAGAAAACTTCTTACACCTGCCAGTATCCTATATCTCTACAAAGCCACTATTTGCCCATGCATGAAGTATTGTTGCCACATTTGAGCTGGTGTACTAACCACGAGTTTCTCCCTCTTAAACAGTCCAAAAATGAGTCTGTCATCTAATAGGTCCCACAATGTCTACTCAGCTCCAGCCCCTGTCCCATCAACTCAATGTTGCATCTCTGTGCATCCCAAGTACTTCAATGAAATGTGCTCTGACAAACTTGCTGCTCTGATGTCTCCTCAACGTAAATACACCCAACAAACCTCACAATCAGTAAAATCCCACCTCTTCACTGTAGAGATCCCCAGATGCCAGAATGCTTTCTACTCTAATCGCTTCTTTTATCGAACTGCTTGCCTTTGGAATTCTCTCATTGTTTCCCTCACCGTACCAACATGCAGAAATTTTAATGTAATGTGAACAGATATCTGGATGCACAACTCCCCACTTAGGATCCCCCTACGGATAGGGCTCCTAATTCGCAGTAGACCCTTATGTCTCAGTGGCAGTATGCCTTGTTTGAGGTGAATTAAAGATTTTAAAAATTGGAGGAGGATAGAGAGAGAGAGAGAGAGAGAGAGAGAGAGAGATTAAAAAAAAAGATGTTTCACACACTTTTAACTCTTCCATTTTGTTGTCTATACCTCCCGGGCAAATCTGAAATAAGAGATAAAAAAAATAATAACTTAGGAGAAATTGTGACGTAGTTTCGGTTACAATCTTCTGTTTTTATTGCCAACCATATAGAATCAAAATTGAATAAAATAACTGAATAATGACATATTGCCACATACGTTATCGTATCATATTCTGTTAACACATACTGCCTAATTCACTGATTCTGTACTTTCCAAAATGTACAGACTGGAAGAAGTTTTTATAACGTATCATTTATTATGATGCCAGAGGAGAATGTCTATATAAATTAATTTATTTAGCTGGGGAATAACAGAGGAGACTGTCTTTATAAAGACATTTATTTAGCTAGAAAGATAGCAAGAGAATTGGCAAGGCTCAGCATAGCACACTGTATGTAGAAGCCAGAAAGAACAATTTATACTTGAAGTAAAGATAATGGTTTAAGTGATCTAGTGGTGAATGGTCTCTTCTCCTCTTTTAGCCTTCATAAGTGGCGATTCATTACTAAATAAAAAAAAGTATATGTATACAAACCTTAGTAGAGTACAAACTCTACAAAATCTTATCTTTTTAACTGAATAAAAGCTTGTTAAAGGTATTCTCCCGTTTTCATTATAATTTATTCAGCTTGTTTGTGATTGGTTGAAAAAAAACCCTGCTGATTGGAGAATTTGTCCAAGAGTCGATATGCAAAAACAAAATTCGTTGCAACTGCTTCTACTAACAAGCTAACCAAAATAAACAATATGGCAACTAGTTGCAGGGCTACCTTTTTGGATATTGACCAATGTCCATTTCCCGCAGCAAGAGAATATAAGCACTGGCATACAGTTTTTTGTAATTACATTCTGAACTACAAAAAAGGGATAAAGTTATTAAGATGCGCGAGTTCTTGTGTTTTCGAATAGATCGAAGAATTCAAAGATTTTGAATTTGCATTATCTAGACTTGATATTTTCTGTTGAAAAAGAAACTCTTCTAAAAATTCGTTCATCATGAGATCCAACATTCCTTCAGTGCTCCAAGACGGTTGGATCAAGTTTAATCAACTTACAGAATATTGTTATAAAAAAAGTCAAGGTCTCTTAAAAAAAAAAATACGTTTATGTTTCAAAAATTTTTGAGATGAGGATTTATATACATTATTTCGAGTCCATACAGAGTGGATATTATGTTTTGGAATTTTTGAGATGAGGAAATTCCGAAACATAATATCAAATCTGTAAAAACCTAAAATAATACAACTATAGAAACAAACGAATATTAATCCTCAAAATCTCTTACTAATGGAGATTTGGTATCTGTCAGTCTGAAGCCAAAACTATACTATTGCTTCTATTAATAATGGAGATTTGGTATCTGTCAGTCTGAAGCCAAAACTATACTATTGCTTGTATTAATAATGGAGATTTGGTATCTGTCAGTCTGAAGCCAAAACTATACTATTGCTTCTATTAATAATGGAGATTTGGTATCTGTCAGTCTGAAGCCAAAACTATACTATTGCTTCTATTAATAATGGAGATTTAGTATCTGTATGTCTGAAGCCAAAACTATAGTATTACTATCTTTTAATGCTCAATTCAAGGGTGGTGGGAGGGGTAGTGTAGTATCTATTCTGTTGTCATGAGACTATCTTCCCAGGCATTTTCTCCTTTGTGGTGCAGTCTAGTATATGTTCTATTATCATGAGACCATCCTCCAAAGCATTACCTCATCTTTTGGGGGGTAGTGTAATATATGTTCTTTCCTCAAGATCATCCTTCCAAGCATTACCTCCTCCGTTATTTTTTGGGGTGGGGGGGGGGCAGTGTAGTATACGTTCGTTCATCATATATACTAACAAAAATATGTGAGCGGAAGGAGTATTTATTTGCTCGTATGTTCAACAATTTTTTGTTTGTATTAGTGGTGGGAAGATTAATCGGGAATCGGAAAAATCAAAACTTTTAAGGGTATCGGAATCTTTTGGGAGGTTGTGTAATATATGTTCGTTCCTCAAGATCATCCTTCCAAGTATTACCTCCTCCAGAAAAAATTGTGCCTATTTTCTGATGCCAAAAACGATTTAAAAAAATTTTTGTATTTGTTTTTGTTTAAAGCTTAATTTTCCATTGTTGTTACTAATTATAAAATGACAAATATTTATTGATTTTAAACTACCAGTAAAATTAAAATCTTTAGTGTATTTTTACATTTGCGAAAATATATGCACATATTACATGGGTTTTTACGGTAATCCAGAAAATTAAAAAAAAAACAACAACAACTCTGTAGCTAAATATTTAGAGATTTAAAAAGATTGGAATCGGAATCGGTAATTTAGAATAGAATCGATAATTGTATCGGAATCAGGAAAAATATTGAAATCGTCCCATCACTAGTTAGTATTTAACACATTTGAGTTAAAGTGTGAAATGAAAAAATCCATTAATTTTTGTTCTTGTCATCCCATCCTTTTACTATATTTCTGGTCTCTCTATCTCTTTGTCCGGTGTCTCTATCTCTTTGTAAAAAAAGCCCTATATAAAGAGCAGCCACAACCTTTTTTCAAGTAAAATGCAATAATGGTATTAATTTTGTATTAAGGGCTGTCCAATAATATTGTGGGGTCCGTATTCTCGCCGGACATCCATAAACAGAAAAGACAATGTTTTACTTTATTTTATTTTAATTATAACTTGAAAATTGAAAATTATAAAAAGTAAAAAAAATAAGAATAAAATTGTTAATATGAAGTTCAGGGCTGGAAGCAGGAGTATACATGGATCCTTATTAATTCCTGAGCAACTCCGGGTGTGCCGGCTCGTAGTGCATAAATTGTACAACTTGTAACTTTATTTTGTCTTTATAAGCTTACTAACAGTACCTACTTGGTGTTTCTCAAGATAGTGAAGTCATTTTAGTTTTTAGTTGTCTGCACATTTTTAAACTTAAGGTATCATAGTCTTCAATTTAAAATGTGTTATCCCACCCGGTGCTGCTTTTTATTTTTAGGTGATTATTTTTTAATGTTTCATATTAGCAGTCGTCTAGGCAGGACTAAGTAAGGTCTAAATAAATAATAGCTATATACGTTATTATATTGCCAATAACACGGTACAACAATAACAAATGAAAATTAGTTTGATTTGTCAGCTTAAATGCTGTTTGGACCAATTTTTAAAATCCGACAAGAAAATTTAATATGCTTCACGAATTCATTTATACCTAATTCAACTCAAGACCAAGCCTTTGAAAATGTCTAAAGTTTTGTTTTTCACACTTTTTGGCCACCTCTTTTAAGATTTGCCAATGCTGGTTGGGGGACTGACAAAAGTCCACCGGACAAAAATCCCGCCATATAAAAAAAAACTTTTAAAAAAGACGACAAAAGCCCAACAGCATAAAATAAATGAATTTGAAAAATTAAAAAGATACTTTTTATATTTTATTTTTAATTTAATTATAAATGATGTTTTACAGTATCTGTCTTGAGAAAAATGTTTCATTTAATTTTCAAACATTTTTCGGAATTTTGTAAATCAACTTCATTCTTTTAAAGGTTACCTAGCGAATTTATGCAAAGTTTCATTTTTTTTGTTTTTTTATTAAAATACATTTACATCGTATTTTGATGTTATTATGATCTATAGATTTTAGTTTTACTGATAGTTTAAAAACAATAAATATTTATCATTAGTACCAGCAATGGAAAATTAAGTTTAAAAAGAAAATATTAAAAAAATCATTTTTGGAATTGGGAATTAAGCTCAAATTTTTCCAATTCCGATACCCCAAAAAGTTTCGATTTTTCCGATTTTTGATTCCGATTCATCGTCCCAACACTAGTAGCACGACAATTTTTTGTTGTGAGGTTTTACAGGGGTGGGACATAGATTGAAGCTCACTTGAGCACCTGCCATGAAAATAACGATAGAGCAGAGAAAAACTAGCAACGTCTCTTCTGTGAGAAAGAGGCTGTAGGAAAGAGAAGAGGGTGTCCTCCCACTAGATTTCGAAGTCGGTTTTGTACTCTGTCAAGGAAAGAAAGAGTGCTCTGAACAACATCTCCCCAGATATGGCAACAGTACTCCATCTTAGGACGTATTTGACTCTGATACAGGTAGAGGACTGTGTTGAAAAATAGAAATAATGGCATTTACTTGTAAATGGTCATCAGTGATTCTTAAATGGTCATACATTTTGATGGTAAGGAGAGTAACAGCAAGAATCATCTCTATTTTTGAAGCCGAAATTTCAATAATAAACGTTTTCTTGTAGCTTTGCATATTTTTTTGCTACTAAATCAGGCTGTCTGAAGATACTGGCTTCCTGACCAAAAATGCATCAAACATTGATGTTATTGTTTTTTTTTTACTTTCCTTTTGCAAAACTCAATCATGTTCTGAAGAGCCAAAAACAAAAATAACAATTTTCTTCTACAAAATAACCAAACATAACAACATGAATAAATATTTAAAGATATATAGAACTTGAAGCATAAAAACTTTTACCAAAATAACCGTATTCAGCATTAAATAATCTGAAAAAGGGTTGATATGCAGTAAAACAAGACAACCAAACATCTTTTGCTCTCATTTTTATCCACAAAATATTCATGTCAACTTGAGCTGATATTTTCCCTCTCAGTCTTTATCAAGCTTATTTTTTTCAAACGTTTTCTCTGCTAGCTGCAGAATGCACACGAAGTATCATCCAAGTCTTACGATCTTGGGCCAACGTGTTCGCTTGTTTCATGTTCATGTTCATCCATTCACAAACTTTGTCTATTCATCTTTTCTTTTTTAACTGGCTTCCTTGTATTATACCTTCATCGCATATTTTGGATAGCCCTTCACTGGAACGCTTAACATGACCAAACAATCTCAAGACTTCACATTTGATGACAGAGCATATTGACAGGATGCTTGTGAGTTCAACTCTTCGATACTGATGTGATGTGGTTTTGGAAAGTTTTACTTTCTGACATAGTTTTACAGTTCAGTTGAGACATCCAAATCCGTATAAGACTACAGAAAGAACATATGCGTTATAGATTTTTGCTTTGATTTTGTATGATATGCGTTTAGAAGTTAGGGCGGCTTTGTTTTTTGTGAAGGCAGACCAATCTAAGCTTACTTCACTGCATTTGGCCATTTTTTTTGCTATTTACTCAAACATTATCTGGTCGTAGTGATGATGTAACAGCCGAAGTTTCTATGTCTTTCTCTCTCCTTCTATCCACAACAATGTTTCATGAGCTTCTCCTCTCCTGCTCCCCAGGAGAGCGAATGAAGACAGAGCTTTAAAAAAACAAACGTTCAAACACAGTTTACTCAAAAGACCAAAGAGGAAGATATTTCTTTCTTCTTTGCCACGTTTTATTTCAGACTTCCTGTCCTTGACGTCATATCTGGAAATGTGACTTTAACTCTAATTTTTAACTTTTAACAGAATTTTCCATTCATTTGCTTAATTTAAACATATGTGGAAAATACCGTTTTTAACACTATTCTTACACACCGTGTTCAATATTGCTTCATTTTAATGTATTGGCCACAATTTATTTTATATAATTTTTTTTAATTAGTAAAAATACAATGAAAAAATGAAAAAAAAAAACCCATATTTTTTTCCTTTGTGTTTTTTTATATCCATACACAAAATATCATAAATAATTTTGTTCACAAGGTAAAGCTATTTTTTTATCTCTTTCTCTTCTCTCTCTGTATATATATATATATATATATATATATATATATATATATATAAGCAAAGCTGTCATGTGTGTTGCAGCATCACAGTTAAATGATTGATCTAAGATCCAAACCGACGACAGATTTGAATCAGCAGCTTCGATCCGATGTTCCCTTATTGATGCTAGAAGTTGTTGAACTTTTTAAAATCTCATTATTCAAAATTAAAAGTATGTAAAAATGACATTAGAAACAAATGTTCCGACATTTTTAGCATTCCTGTTTAGCCGACCAAACAGCTACTTTTTATGTCAACTAATCGTACATTTTTGACGTATTGTTTACCTTAAAGAGAAGACATTTATTCGGTTTTAATTAGAAATAGATAAAAAAATATTTGATAAATGTTCACTAATATATTTTTACTTTAATAAGTATTTTTTCATTTTATATTTATTTTATATTTATGTTTATTTATCTATTTTAGACTATTTTAGATTTGTATAGGGAGGTGAAAGAAAATCCCTAAGTCAAACTCATTTAAGTAGGTTAAAAAGACAAAATATTTTCGTTGGATCTGTGGCTTGGTGGATAAAGCGCTCACCTTCGGTTCCAATATTTTATGCCATCGTAGGTTCGAATCTCACACTAGACGATTGTTGTTTTTTTTTTAATGCTATAGCGTTCCAGTTATTTCGTAACCGATATCGATTATCATCATAAGCCTGAATAATTTTTTGAATACAAAATGGTTGAAAAATATTGAATAGATGTTCTTAACTTCTATTCTTGGCTATAAAATTCAAGACATTTTGAGAAACCCGGCATGAATGGGTACTTCAGCTAGTACTTTATAAATATAATCAGTTTTTTTTATATCCATTCATGTGAGATATCATTATGCTCTACTCCATATATTTTGGATTTTGTAACCAAAAGTTTTCAATTTATGGCAGTGTAAAAAGACACTAAAACATGCATACAAGAAAAAAAACATTCAATAAAAAATTTTGTTGGCAAGCTAAAACTACTTTTTTACATATAATATATACATTTGAGAAATATATATTTTTCTATATAGTTCTGCTTCTATTTTTTTCATCCCCATCAAAAATATAGAATATTGTTGTATACTTTTATCAATTATCACATTATAAATTTTTAGACTTTTTTTCTATTTGGTCATCACTTCTCAAGGCCAAACGCCATTCGATGATAAGAGTTAATGAGATAGAATGTTTATCAGCTAAAGGATGAAGAACACTATGGGAGTACTAACATTGATCAATGGTATACGAACTGTGTTTGATTACTTATGAGGTGATTTAGGATAAAAATTTGTTGATATTGGATTTAAAGACGACCATGTTGTAATCAGCAGGGAAGAAGCCCCACGACAATGTGTGCCACAGGCGGGAAGCCCTTGCAAAAAAGCTCTGCCCATAGAAAATTCCTCCTGACGCTAGTCACATGGAAGGAGAAAGGAGTCTTTTTCCATAGTGGTAGAAATATGAGTTTTTACTGTGAATATCTTACACAGAGGAAGCAAATGGTGGAAATAAAAATAGAGTAGAAAGAGACTAACAACGTCTCTTCTGTGAGAAAGGGGGTGCGGGAAGTAGAAGAGATCATCCCTATTAGATTTCGTAGTGATTTTGTACTCTGTCAAGACAGGGAAGAGTGTTTTGTGCAGCACTTCACCAGATGTGTCAGCAGTATTCCATCTTTAGATTTATCTGGCTCTTATACAGGTGGAGGATTGCATCTGGAGTCGAGCACTTTCTGGGGTGGTAGAATGATCCAATCATGTTACCAACAACCTTAGCAACAGACTATATACGACTTCCATTTTAGATCTGGAGTGAAAGTCAGGCTTAAAAGCTTATAAAAAAGCGGCTTCTTCAAGGCAAACTTCTGTAGTCAGATGTCTTCAATTCATTGTTTTGTAAAAAGAATACTAAGATATACATACAAAAATACATTAAATAAAAAGTCGGTTGACAAGCTAAAACTATTTTTATATACATTTGAGAAATATATATTCAAAATGTTGAATATCGTTTTGCTTCAACCTGTATATTTTAATGAGTTTGTAATCAGATGTCTTCAATTATGGTCGTGGAAAAAGGATATTAAAATATATATACAAAAAGTTACATTAAATAAAAAAAATCGTTTGACAAGCTACAACTATTTTTATATACATTTGAGGAATATATTTTTCTAGATAGTTCTTTTGTATCTCCATTCAAAATGTAGAATATCGTTGTGCTCCACCCTCTATACTTATATATATTAAGATATATATATATATATATATATATATATATATATATATATATATATATATATATATATACAAAAAAATTCATTAAATAAAAAAAACATTTGATAAGCTACAAATATTTTTATATACATTTGAGAAATATATTTTTCTTTTTCATCCTCATTCAAAATGTGGAATATTGTGCTCCACCTTGTATACTTTTAATAAGTTTGTAAGCAGACATTTTGAATTTACGGCCAGGGAAAGCGGACGTTAATGTATCTACACAAACAAAACATAAAAATAAAAGCGCTAGTTGACAAGTTAAGACAACAATTAAATCTATACGTTTGGTAACCTCTTGTCATGTAAAACAAATACTTGAGCAAAGAAGTTGACAAATGCATGAATTTCACTGTTGTTTTAGCTTGTCAACAGAAACATTGTCGCCTTGTTTATACTGGGATATCATGTGTATGATATCAATATACACGTTATCTAAAAGAATAAAATAAAAAGAAAGATGATCTCTGTTGATGGAAACGACGTGCTCGTCACTGGAACTTTGTGACATGGTATACTTTTCTCTGATGACACCGTATTCAATACAACAACATATCTGCCACAAATCTTTATCACATAGATATTTCCCCCAAAACACCGTTTTTAATACTGATCTCTATTGCTCAATGATCTTATCCCTTTGAGTACGAAAACATCTTCTATGGACTTCCATTAAGCCTGTTTTTATGGATGATGAAGCACGCTAGTCACACAGGGTCGATACATATAAATACTTTCGTTGCGGTGTGTACTTGTTTTTTATCACATAGAGGTTCTACACAGTAAGCAAAGATGTGCTCTTTTATGACGTCGGTATAGTAAGTCAAGACATTTTCCACCACTCGATCTGGGTTCAGGCTCATCATGTATGCCATATTGTCAGGGCCCACGAGAGAGAGAGACCAGAATCACTTCATAGCTCTTCTATTTGCAATTGAGCTTGGGGTGAGCTATCCCTAAACAAGTCCGATAGCTGCCACATCTAGCTGGAGGAGAGATAATATTAAATTCTGACGGAAATGACGTCACTGGTCCATTGTGTCAACCACCGAGGTCAATCATTTAGCTAGTGTGTCGTTCATTCTGAGACCCCTTTTAACTAATCCGTTATTCTTCCAATATAGAGAGACTCAAGCTCTCATTCTGCAACATTTACATGCGTGGGGTTTCCTCATGAATAGTAATGTGACTTGTATCACAGAGAATTTGGTTTGGTTGTTTTACAGCATATCAACCCTTTTAAGGTTATTTAATGTTGAATCCGGTCATTTTAGTAAAGGTTTTATGCTTCAAGTTATATATATCTTCAAATATTTATTTATGGTGTTTTTTTTAATGGAAATCGCTCCAGACAAGACATGAAGCCACTTGATGTAAGTAGCTAACAAAAACGAAAGGAGATGCCTATTGGCCTTAGTCTTGAAAAGACAAAAGCTATAGGTAGGAGGAAAACAGTCAGCAGGAAGAGAGTTCCACAAAACTGCAGTTTTTGGAAAGAAGCTACTGGAATAGGAAGCTGTATTACAATGAGGTATCAAAACAGCGAATTGATGGAGACCACTAGACCAACGAGTCAAACGAGCTGGAAAAAAAGAAGCAGGGAATAGATCAAACAATTCTGAAGAACACATGCCATAATAGTACTTATAGAAAAGACTGAGACTAGCAACATCACGACTGTGACAGAGAGGGTGTAGAGAAGCAGAAAGAGTAGGGCCAATCAAATTACAGATACGTTTCTGCACCTTATCAAGAACCCCCAAATGGACAGAGAGTCACCAGCCCAAATATGACAACAGTACTCCATACATGGTCTGATAGTAGATTTGTAGAGATAGTGATTAGCCTCAGGTATGAGAAAATGTTTAGAGCGATAGAGAGAACCGACTTTATGAGAAGCAGAAAGAGCAATGGATCTAATGTATGAACTGCAAGAAAGATTTAGTGAGAGGGAAATTAAATACTCAACTATCACTTTTTCATTCATTTATTATTGCCTTCATTTGATTTAAATGAGGTGATTGGCTTAATGATTACAATTATGGAATAAGATATGACGAGTTCAATTCAATTCATTTGGCAAAAAATAAAACAAGCATGTTTCAGTTGCAATGAAAGGGTGGTAGAAATTTACACAGAAGAGGATACAGTAGCCCAGTACCAAATTCACCTTGAGTTGCTGTATTGTTAGCGTATTTATTACCTCTCTTGGAAGTCTATTCTAAGGTCCAGGGATCCTGATTGAGAAAGCGGCCCTCCTCCGGTTCAATCGAAATCGGCAGTGAAATAGTTTCTTGTAG
Organism: Sepiola atlantica; assembly: GCA_963556195.1. Lineage (NCBI taxonomy): Eukaryota > Metazoa > Mollusca > Cephalopoda > Sepiida > Sepiolidae > Sepiola > Sepiola atlantica. The sequence continues at coordinate 70,268,833 of OY744516.1, read as the reverse complement.
TGTCAGCATAGACCTCTTTCTGGTGTAGGAGTAAATAATAGGTCCTGAGGTATATCGTAATGACTATTAAGGAGATTGTAGGCCAAAATGAGATCACTACATAATCATTGAAACTCAAGGAAGAAGTGTTGTTTTTTAAGTCGGCTTTCATAGGGTAGATCCCATAAACCTTGCACCATTCGAGTAGCCAGTCTCCAGATGTTGGATATCATGTATTAGATATTGAGCAGAGGCCTGGACATCATACTCTAACAGTAGTCTGACAAGAGAGATATAAAGTGGGAGAAATATTTCAGGAGTGAGTTTACAGAAAGAACGTCGAATGAGAAATAGAGTGGTCCTTGCTTTGTTTGCAGCCTGAATGCAATATTTAGATGGTTTGAAGAACGAGTCGACCAGAAGGCCAAGATCTTTTGTCTCGTTCGCCTCCTTGAGTCGAGCCATGTCACCGATATGATGAATTCAATCCCGGTAGATTACTATATAGTCGAATCCAATGTCAGTAAATATGTGTTATAAATTATCCCCATGAATCATCAAACTTAGTTTATTCCATCTCAAAAAACATTATCCTCGAGTAGCTTTTTATCTTGATAAGTGGTGACTCATTAGTAAAAACGATGTAATAATGCAATACAAACGATAAACAGTGTAGGTTAGAAACATGGATAAAGTTGTCTCAACTCGAAGTTACATAATAAAATAATAATAATAATAATAAACTTAAAACGGCATTTTAAAAGCAATTGAGAGAAATTGGAAATCACAACATTCCTTTGATCCAACGTCATTAAGGCGAACAATGGAGAATGAGAAGCACAATTCATCAAAATTAGGTGACAACTTTTTGTATTGACCAGACAAATAATGGCATAATTGGAATCTGCAGAAAAGTGGGACAAAAAAATAAGCAGTGATAAAATTGATAAACAAATTGATTTTATGAATTTTTCATTCATTACTCCATTCATTTAGGTAAATGAGGTGATTGGCTAAATAGGATGTGTGTGATAGGAATCGTGAATACAACTTTGAACTATGGAATGGGTTATGCTGAGTTCTACTGGGGTCATTTACACAATAAATCTGTTGGGAAGATATTGACTCGCACTTTCCTAGCTGTTATCAGTAAAATAGCAGCTTGTATTTAATGGCACATATTCAATGAATCGTTTACAATCGGCATTAATTTTATTTAAAAGGTCTGAAATGTTTCGTATTTTTTTAGATGAGGATTGATAATTTATATTATTTGGATTATTTGGACTACTATTCTCATCTTGGATGTTATTATCACAACGTTTCGGTTGATGTAACTTCCGACTTTCACATATAAAAGAAGATGTAATCGCCGACTACACATCTAAAACAAGAATAGGTTTAAGGCTCCTAAAATTCGTACTGTTCATAATCACCTGTAGCGTAACAGATGTAAGTGCTGAATAATAATTAGTTCTAACTGACAGTCTTCTGGAAGTGGAAGGTTCAATCCTCAGTGCGGGTAATACTAAGAATATAATTATGAATTACTTAAGACTTCTACCCGATCATGGCTGATGGAATGAGAGCAAGTTAACCCTGGAGATTAAATAAAGTGTTCCGTTCATAATTCCGTACTGATTCCTGAGTTCGACAGAAAGATTCCCGAGTTTAACAAGATGAAGAAGGTCAAAGGTTACATCGGCCGAATAATTCAAATAATCCAAAGTCTGAAATGCGATAAAAACAGTATAAAATTGACTTCAAAATCTAGTAAGGATGATCTCTTCTGGTCTCCATAGCCCTTTTCTCACAGAAGAGATGTTAGTAGTCTTTTTCTACTATCGAGAGGGTGCTCGACTGAGCTCTAATCTGGTTCCTCCTTGTAAGACATTCACAACATAAACTTGTATTTCTAGAACAATTTAAAGAACTTTCTTTTCTGCCTCCGTGTGCCTAGCTTCAAACAGAATTTCTATAAAGAGAGTTTCTTTCTAAGAACTTCCCATCTGTGGAACACATTGCCACTGGACTGCTTCCTTGCAGGTTATAACCCATTCGTCTTAAAAACAAATGTCAACAAACATTTGTTATAAAACTTCCCCATAAGTAATCAAATTTTGTTCATTCCATTCATCATTTTAAATCCTTTCATATTATTTTTCATCACTCAACTAACAATTTATCTTATTAACCCATATCCTCAAGTGGATTTTAGCCTTGATAGGTGGTGACTCATTAGTAAAACAAAAATAGAATGGAGATTGCTAAAAATCTAGGAAGACTTCCCGTCACTCAGATTCCAGAGAAAAACATTAGTAAAAAACATTTGTAACCATTGGGTAATCTTCTTTCGTTTGCTTCACAGCATCTCACTGTTAGATCACCAGCTCGGTTGAGAAAAGCCATGTTAATGTTTTGTTGTCTAGCACAGCTATGTCGGCTTCGGCGTTGGGTGGTCGATGTTTAAGGCATGACTCGATGATACGTGACCACAGTCGCAGACAGCCGAGTCCTTGAGTTCCCATCCTTTCAGCGTTGCAGTGGAACGGCCGACACCTGTCCTGAGGCAGTTGAGCATTGTCCACTGCCGGCGAGAGAGGTCCATGCCTGGTAGGTTATCCGAGTCCTCCACAAATCTGTGCAACCTTGATTTATCTGCTGCCTGCCATTCCTCCCTCCAGTAGCGTTTCAGCCAGATTCGTTTTGTGACGTTACCGGGTGTTGAAAGCAGGAGCTGGTGGGCATGCTCCGAGAATGGGTGTCGTGACTTCAGGCGAAGTCGTGGAGGGGTCTCTGTGGCGAGCTTGTGGAGAAGGTGGTCTTCATCGATAGTGGCCTTCCAGCGACCCCAGCATCCTTTACACCATTGGGTAATAAAAATAATAATAACAACAATGACAACATAAATTATCGGATAAATATTAGCTAAATTTCTTAATTACGAGCAGGAAGACCCGACGTTGCTGAGCATTTCATGAGGAACACCATAACGTTTTTCACTATGTTCATAACACCATATTACTTTCTTTTCTTTTAATTTACTCCTGCCCATTTCGCCCCCTAATATAGTTAGAAGAAACTGAAATTTAGGAAAACTCTGGTTTAAATTTCATTACAAGCGGATATATGTATTTAAAGTTTTAAAGAGTCCTGTCCTAATTGATCACTCAGAGGTATGGGCATGTAGATATTTGGACCATAGAGATTCAAAACCACTTCCATTGTCTTCCGTAGAGAAGTTTATACATAGGATATAAATTTCATTAAAATATAATATATTTGAAGTTTTAAAGGAGGTTCGGCTCCCATAGCTCCCTTAAATTAGAAGGGCACTTAGAGATTCGGGACCACTTCCATTGTCTTCCCCATACTATTTTATGCATACAATTTAAATTTCATAAAAATACGATATAGTTGAAGTTTTAAGAGTTATATCCTTATAGACCCCATTAAGGGTGCACTTAGAGATTCGGGAACACTTCCATTGTCTTCCTCGGTAAATTTTATATAAGAATACACTTTTAGATTTTACGTAGATTCTCTATCCTACCTTTTTATAGGGAACACACAAACATCATATACATACGCACATACATACAGTTTTATATATATATATATAGAAGATATACATATTTGTTCTACATGGATGTTTCTAAATTGTTTGCCAAATATATTAATAGACAAGACGGTAGGTTAGCAATAATAAGGACCTTCAGCGACAATGTCATCATGGAATTTGGCCAAAGCAAATAGGCTCAGATCACTTTTAAAAGAGGGAAATTGGTAGCGGCAAGGGCGATAAAAATTAAAAATAAAATTATAATGGAGATGCCAGTGGCGAAATAGTTATTGGCACCGATTGCGGCTTGGCATGCCAATTTCCAATTTTGTTGAATTTGGTTGAGTTCACTTGTACTAATAGTCCTGAAAAAGGTATGAATCCATCCCTTCTCACTAATGTAAATGAGTGAAAATAATATTTCGCCATCCTAGCAGCTCACAGGGCAAGGATCAAGGAGACAGAAAAAAGAAACAAATACGTGGAACTTGCCAGAGAACTGAAAGGAACATGAAGAAAATCACTATAATACTAATAATTGTAGGAGTACTAGGAACAGTACCGAAAAAACTGGAAAAAAAACTAGGAGAAATTGAAATCACAGGGAAGATTGAAACCATACATGGTCGGCAATGATGAGAACAGCCGAAAATCCTCAAATGCGGAAACCAAGCCACATAATCTATGAATGTTAACCAGTCACCGGTAAATAGAAATAAAACAAAAGCATTGGAAGATCATCACATGTACCCCTAATAACTGAAACTACCCGAAATCCCATAAACTGCCCCCCCCCCCAAACAAAAATGTGTATGGTGGCACCAGCCTTAACTGGTACCACACAAAATGGTTGTGAAGGGTCAAGGAGGGTGGAAAGTCCAAGGAGGGAGAAAAACAAATAGAGATCCACTGGAAGGGTGCAGAGAGTACTGGGAGCTTCAGGAGGCTTATTGCCACCCAATTCCCAGAGAAGACCAATAATTGTGGCCAGTGAGAAATCAATGATAAGCGGCTGTTGCGATAATGCAAAATCATTCCCAATTGTTATCGAAAGAGGTGAAGAGTACTGGAAATCTGGGAAGACTTGTCATTCAGACTCCAGAGAACACCGCCGGTTATCATCAGTGAGCAATCACTGATGATTACCCATGTAAAAACTCCTAGTGAGTAAACAATTATGCTAAATGATTAACTGAACACAAGTTGCTAATTGGCCCATAGCTGGGGAGAGGGGATATTGTGGGTTCATATCTTTTCTAACAGCATTAGTGTTACATAGACGTAGGGGCGTCATCAAGATGACCCGATATAATCATTTAGTTTAATTAAAATCACTCGGACGCTGATGTTAATTGATAAAGAACAGTCACAAAAAAATAAAGAGAGAGACGGGTTACTTGTGGTGAAAGATTTAGACATACAGATAGCTTGCCTCGCTACACCTAGCTACATTACCCCGCCTAATAAACCGGTATCGTCCGGGCCTTTGTGTCTGGATTTACGCCGGTCTATTGGGGGTTGTCTGGTCCTGTGCAGTTCTAGGAGGTGCACCCTCCCAGGCTTCGCCTCCCCTCTTTGGGGAGGAGTAAGTTTATTGCTTATTGTCTGAGGCGCCCCTACCGGGGAATGCCGACGGGACTGCCCAGGCAATTTTTAAATGGCCAGAGTGCTCACCTCTCGAGCGCTGGCTTATCTAATCCCACTTTCCCGACCTTGTGTCACATCTTACCTTGTGGGAGGTAGATAAATAAAACTTAGCTACATTGTGTGCCACCCCATTGAGGTAGGCGCCCTTCACACGTTCACTCTGCTTCAAGTGTCGCCAGAAAGAAACAAAATAATTTCTGTACGGAGTCAGTTTTCTTTTTCTTGGAGGGGAGGGGGCGGTATTGAGTTGAGGGTGTTCATCTACACATTTACCAGTAATTTAATTTAATTTTTTAAATATTTCATTCACTTGGTTGATAGTTTTTGTTTTGTTTTATCAAAACTCTAGATTTATTAAGAGACTTACTTTTTTTTCTTCCTGCAGGTGAAAGCAAACAGATGCGAAACGCATCCACCCAATTTCAAATTAACTCAAACAACGAGTATTTTACTTTAACTTTCCTTTTGGTTTTTCGGTAGATACATAATCTTTTCCATTTAATAGTTGCTTTACCCTCTCTTATTTCCGTCCCGTCCCAACTTCTAGTGTTAATTTATAAAAGGTTTATTAATCAGAGAGTCACAGAAAAAAAAAACAGAGATGAGTTACTTACTTGCACGTGTGTGTGAGAGAGACAGACAAAGAGAGACAGATATATGGATAGTTTGTCTTGCTACAACAAGCTACATTGGAGACAGCGGCATTTACAAGTCTTCTCTGCTTGAAGTGTCGTGAGTAGGAGACAGAATTATCTCTGCCCGGAAATCATGTGATTTCGTCAACTTCTATTTTGGGGTCACCTGACACTTAGGTGTCCCTCAAACTTTTCCATTCCAACAACGGCTTTCGTTATGTACCATATGTAAATGACATATTCAGGTGAACTAATTTGCATATTGATTTGCTAAAGGACATCTCATTAATTCACTATTCGTTCTCATTGTTTTCTGATTCAATGATTGTTTTTTATTTTATTATTACACAGTATTGACACATTTTTTAGATCGGTGAAAGAAAATCAGCATTTTAGGTGGGAAGCATCTTTTGAGTTTTTTCTGGTCAATTTGCTTCTAGGGCTTGCGATCCGGTTCTACATTATAAATTAAAAACACAGCCATCGTCTAAACTCATACACTTATTCTCTATTACTAACACCTTGTCTATCTTCACATATTTAACGAAGATGGCCAATAAAGTAGATATAAATGTTAGAATCGGACTTTGTCGTATATTCTACAAGAGTACAAAACATCTCATACTTACTACAGCCTTTTGCATGAGGACAAATTCTCTCCAAGAGAGATAACTCTGGTCTCGACACCACCATTGCATTCTTCGTAAAATTTTACTCAAGAAAAGTAGTGTTTGATCTTTGTATAGAGTTGTAGCAGTTACATGACTGAGCTCTACTTTGTTTTGTATTTACATGAAAAAAAAACCCCCAGACACCATAGTCATGCGAACATGTCAGTGGGTATCTGTGCCTCAACATTAATTTCATTACGAAATTAAATTCCACCATAATACATCTTCCGTTCTAAGGTTACCTCTGACCCTTAGGTGTCAATCAAACTTTTCCATTCAAACAACGGCTTTCGTTATGTAACACTAGAGGAAGAAAGAATTATTTTGTCTAAGAAGTTGAGCAGATATGTTCATTTCAGTTGTTGCTGTGTGAGTTTGCATACGGCAGTGTTTAAGTTCGATAGACTAGATGGTATTGTGTGCATGCATGTTTTCCTATTGTTGAGTCTGTATGTGTGTGGACTTGTGTGTGAGCGAGCTCGTGCATGATTCTTGTGTCGTCTCCCGAGAATTTGCCCACAAAAACTCAAGTATTAATTCATTTGTGCTATGTTGCAATATCAAGAATATGTAGTGTTAGATTTAGTGTCACTCTCATGATTATGCTTGGTAACTCAACCTGATAGATCCCACACTGTCTACCAAGCTCCAACCACTGTCCCATCGCCACAATGTTGCATCCCTGTGCTTGTTTTACAATTACTTCCACTGAATGTGCTCTGACAAACTTACTGAACTTGTACATCCTTAACCTAAATACCCCCAACCAACTGACTAGCAGCAAAATCCTACCCCTTCACTAGCAATGGGAGATAATAGTTATAAGTTATGAAAATATATTGATGGCAATTAAGCTACACAGAGGAAGTAAATACTGAAAACAGACACATAAAATATTATATCTCCTTATAAAATTTTATGTGGATACATGAAATAGTAATATATATATATATATATATATATATATATATATAATTGGTTTCGTTTCTGACAAAGCTAAAAATCGCGTCTCAAGCAAATTGGGTTTTTATTGCGATGTTAACGGCTGTTTTATCATCGTCACTATACAATCAAAACAAAGGTAGAATTTTTACAGTTTGAATTTAAAAGACATAATGAATCTTCAGAAATGCAGAAAAAATTAATTACATTTACACCTTTTACCAAAATAACCATATCTCACGATACACATGCTAAAAAGTCTTTGATTTAAGTATGTAGGTCTCGTTTTGAAATGAGATCCGAGCCAATCTGTTCATATTGAGTTATCTTGTCTTCCAAAAAAAGGCACAAAAAGAGCAATTAAGGGGTTTGCAGAAGAAATGTATATATATATATATATGTTTTGTTTTCAGTAAGTAAATTCTCAGAAATCAAGAGGCTCCTTTCTTGGCTAACACTTTATTTCTATATGAGATACATAGATATGTGAGTATTCAATCAAGATTCTCCTCCACTGTTGAATTAGCATAACATTGAAGAACACTAATTTGCCACTCCCTAATTTGCCACTTAATTATGTTCTAGTTTATCTTTATTTTGGTCTTTTCTGAATTTTGTTGGATTCCAGGACAATAATTCATCTGGTCTGGTAGAGTATCCAGCTAAGTGCTGTTACTTGAGGTAACATCACTAGAAGAAGGTGCACGATTCCTAGTATGAGCCAGTGTATAGCTGTGCCGTAGGGATCTTATTTGGGCTTCGAATACTGTTATTTTGAATATTTGGTCAGGGTTTACTTGTAGGATGAAGTATCTTCATGTCAGGTAGTCCTAATAATTCCTTGTATAGAGAGAACGAATACACTCGAGGATTCCGTGTAGTAGGTAATTAAAACTATATTTTCTCTTTTTTTCATTTCCCCTCAATCGAGGTTCTCAGAAATCAAGGGGCCCATTCCTGTGACCAACACTTCATCTCTATATGAGATACATAGATATCTGAATATTTATTAAAGTTCTCTTTACCTGTCAAACATTAAGTTAGTAAAGAAGTTACAAACATTACTTTTCTTCTCTCCAATTGACTAGTAAACTCTGTTATAGTATATCTTTCTTGTGTCCTCTTAGTCTTACCGGATTCCAGGATAAAAATTCATCTAGTCTGGTGGAGTATCCGTTAAGTGCTGTTACTTGAGGTAACATTAATAGAGGAAGGTACACCATTCTGCGTATGAGCCAGTGTATAGCCGTCTTGAGGGAAGTATCCTCATGCCAGGTTGTCATGACAAACCCTTGTACAGAGAGACCGAAGACACTCGAGGATGATGTCTAATAGGTAATTCAAACTCTCCCATATATATGTGGGTATGCATGGACGGCGGCACTGGAGGGGGGGCTTGAGCCCCCCCACTTTTTGACTTGGCCCCCCCCCCACTTTACGGTCATCAATAATGAAGTTATATATGCATGTGTTTAACCGGGCCCCCCCACTTTTTAGGAGAGCCCCCCCCCACACTTTTATAACTGTGCCGCCAGTCCTGGTATGTGTGTGTGTTAATAAATTTTCCGAATTTGTTTCAAAAATATTTTAATTCATACAGTTGTTTCTGCCCATTTTAAAACTTATATTCTCTTGATAACTAACTCAAAATGTTTTCAAAAGGCTTCTTCAGTGAATTATTTTCTAATACTACATTTGATATTTACTTACAAGAGGATGTAACCAAAAACTTTTTATATTGGTCTGCAGAAAAAAAATGATAAATAAGTAAATTTTGAATGTTAACGTTTCTGTTTTTTGCCTAATTTGATGGAAAAGATTCACTAAAGAAGCCTTCTGAAAACACCTTGAGTTTTAAAATATATTGAACTATCACCCCAACTTTTGTGTGAATTTAAGTGCTAGTTAGCGGCTAAATTGCTTTTTGGTGAGTGTAAGAGTGAGGGGTCGGTTGGGGAGTTGGTTCAACATATCGAATACACTTCTTTCGGTCATATAGATCAACCCCATGGCTGCTCTGAAGATAAGGCAAAATGAACTCTGCTCGCTTTAATAAAATGTTTATATATACATTCTACTTCCCTAATTCTGGTTCGACCACCATCCATTTCTAACAATATATATATATATATATATATATATATATATATATATATATGAGAAAGGAAGGATGAAGGTAATCCGACATCATGAGAAATGAAAAAGGAAAAACCAAACAGATGTTTTTTTATTCACCCCCACCCCTCCACTTTTTCACTCACAGCCATCCACATTATTTTCATTCCATGCCACCGACTCCCTTCAACCCGGACCTCGGTCCTGTGCTCCCAGTAGTGGCTACTACTTCTCATTAACCCATCATGTCAACCCAATATTTTCATGTACTTGTGTAACATTTTTCTTAAAATTATCATCCTGAGGAAGTCTTACAAATAAAGACGAAACGTTGATGAATACATAAAAAAACATCTTTTTGGTTTTTCCTTTTTCATTTCCCATATATATATATATAACTTCTTTGTAATATAGCAGGAAAAATCCCAGCAAAGTGCTCGATTAATTGAGAATTAAAATTACAAATTAAGAGCGTAATATTTATTTATTAAAAATTAGTATAACATTCGTACCGTCGGTTTCAAGCTCAGAATGACTCAGTCATCCGGCTCTCTTCAGCTTCTGTTGTGATCCCTATATATATATATATATATATATATATATATATATATATATATATATATATATATATACTGCTGCTGGCAGTCTTCTATGTGTGTCCCCTTACTTAGACATAAATAGATCTTAATTCTCTTCTCTATACATGGTTGGATTGATGGCCGCACAGTCTTAAGTGTTCAGACAAAAGTTAAAATGTTGACTTGGGTCTGAGGGTTTCAAATCACTCTCCACCTTGTCTAAGCAAAAGGAACACATATAGAAGACTGTCAGCAACAGTGTTCAACAACTCTTTGGTGGGAACACACACACACACACACACACATATATATATATATATATATATATATATATATATATATATATATATTATTTAATTAAAAACTGTACGTTACATACTTCAGAGACGTACCGTGGTTTAATTGAGATAGGCTAACCTTTTATTTATTTTTATTTTTTTAAGTTCGTTATTGATTTCTTTCCAACATACACGGAATAACTATATATATATATATATATATATAATTATTAATGACAATATATGTATTAGCATATGCTATCAGTGCCTAAACACTAAGATAATATTAATTGCCTAGATTTCTTCACTTAAGTAGTAAGTTTCTATGTAATGCAAAACTAAGGGGTGAGTTTGTCCCTTACAACGAAAATAGTTTATAGTTACTTAGACATGAATCAACACTCAGAAATTAAATATTTATTTTTTTATTAAATATTATTAAATCTTATTACCTCATTATAAAGTATTATGAGGATTTAAAAGTACTTTTAAGAATATTTATATTTAAACTTAATTGTGATTATGTTTAACTCGTATTGTGAGGGAAATAACAAGCATCAATACCCATATCACCTCCCTACTTTAATTATTTATATTAGATTGGGTACATTTTTTTATTTATTTATATATATATATATATATATATATATATATATATATATATACCACTATATTTAGCATTTATTTGGCATTATATTTTTAATGATAATTGTATTATTGGTCATTCCTTAAATTATCTTATTTTCTAGTTACCATAACCTCTACTAATTAGTAGATATGAAATCTAAAAAATTGTGTGCTGATGTTCCCATGATCCGGCTCACTGACCATTTCTTTTTCTATAGGCTAGGTTTAAGCTTTGTCGCTTTAGTTATTTTTTGTTGTGTGTGATGGTTTCCATATTAAATGTGTTTTTTATTGTGGAATTACTATTCCGTCATCTACTATTAGGTTTACAGTTTCTATTGCCTACATAGTCTTATAATATTCCTATACCATAGATATTTTCATATGTATGTTAATGAAAGAGTTACTGCCACAGGTGTTTATATGAATCTGTAACGGGATAGGACACATGCGGTTCTATGTAGACAGTTCTGAACCATTTCCTGTCTGTTATTTAATAAATTTTCTTTAGACATAACTATATTGTAGGATTCTAGAATACAGAGGTTACATCTCTTAGATTTGTTAGGTTTATATTTCTCTGCTCTACCTAGTATAGCCCATTTTAGGCTGTATTGTATATTTTTACTATTTAGTTCTCTTACATGTTTAGTTAAAGTCATAGGGACCTTCTTTGAATTTGTATTAGGTTCTTTGAAAGTGTGTATATGGTTTCTAAACATGTCCTTGAAACTACATTCCATCGACCCAATATATGTTCTAACTCTTTTCTTTTCTCCCCAAAATAAACCACTGTATAGTGTAGGTTTTTACAAGACATTTTAATCCAAGAACTTTTCACCCTTTGTGAATTTTTCTGATGATTTTGTAGTGTTGCAGAGACGATATTGACATACAAATTTTGTTGGCTCACGGCAAATGTAACAGACCGTAAAAAATACATCTCACATAAATGTTATGTTTTTTGGAAATGTGAAAAAATAATAAAATAAAAACATGGTTATTGGAATATATATATATATATTATAATGGATAAAACTGAAAACTACAAATATATACATATATTTTACTTAAGCGTCTCTTAAGGAAAGTTTTGGTAAACAAATTGTCATCGTAAATCTTTTATGAGCAAAGGTCTTTGCAAATTAAAAATTATGTAATAGCAGTAACATAAATGAAATACAAAACAAAACAGAAAACTATTATTTTTATTTGTACTCACTAAGAGTTCTCACACAGATCATCGTCAGTAATTGATCACCGACAACAACCAGTGATATTTCCTGGAGTCTGAGTGACAACAAGCCTCCCCAGATTTCCAGTATCCTTCACCTCTTTTTGATAACCACCGCAAATAACCTTGCGGTATCGCAACAGCCTCTTACCATTGATTTCTCACTGGTAAGGACTATTGGTCTTCTCTGGGATTTGGGTGGCTAGTTCTGTGTATTATTGTTATTATTATTGTTATTATTATTATTATTGTTATTATTATTATTGTTATTGTTGTTATTATTATTATTATTATTATTATTATTATTATTATGTGTACTCACTAGGAGTTCTTACACAGGTCATCATTAGTGATTGCTCACTGATAATCGCCGGTTGTGTTCCCTGGAATTCAGTGGTCTTCTCTGGGATTTTGATGGCAATAATCCTTCTCAAGGTCCCAGTCCTCTCCGCACTCTTCCAGTAGAGGTCTGGTTAGTGCTCTCCCTCCTCAGTCTTCCCATCCCCCTTGACCCTTCACGACTATTTTGTGTGGTATCAGCCGAGGCTGGTTCCATCACTTCTTTTTTTTTTGGGGGGGGGGGGTTAGTTTATGATATTTCTTGTATTTTCTGTTCCTTGGTTTCATGTGGTGGTGTTCTTTCTGTGTTTTTGTTTTCTTCCTATTGCAACTTCCATATGACTGGTTAGCATTCGTAGCTTATGTGGGTTTGTTTCCGCATTCAAGTATTTTCCTTAAGATTTCACCTGTTGTATGGTTTCAGTCTTCCCTTAGATTCCATTATTATTATTATTATTATTAGAAGAAGAAGAAGAAGAAGAAGAAAACGATAAGGTGTAGTAGGAGTAGGAGAAGGAATATAATAAAGGAGAAGTAAGAGGCACAAAGAAAAGAGAAATAGAAAATAGAGAAAACTAGAATATTGAAAGAAAAGGGTGAGAGAAAAAGTCTAATTTGTTTATTTTCGTTACATATAAACAAATGCATGTGTATTCATGTTTATAACTAAAAAATAATTTTAACTTTAAAAGATTTTATCGATTTTTTTTAGAATGTGATAACACAACTTAAAATGAAAGTTTAAAAGATGCGTCGGTGTTATCACTCTCAGACCTTAGGGCTTGACATCACTTCATTCATAAAACAAAACAATGTAGATTTATCTTTAAGAACATAAATTGTTTAAACATATTTATTTTCAAGGAAATTTTCGACTTTTATTTTTATTTTATGAATATAGTTTAGAGGATTTTCATCTTGAAACAAAACAATGAAGGATAAACCTCTCTAGAGGAAAAACGCTGTTAAACGAACGTCGTTCGCATGATAAAATAAACAGCATCCATTTTTGCTTGCATAACAAATTTTAAAAATAAACTTACGCTACTTTAAAAAAATATTTCAAAATGATAATCAGTGCTTGTAGTGCAGAAAAGCTCCCCAAAAGAGGAAAGATCCTGTTAGGACACCTGACGAAAACGGAATTACCCCCCTCGAACCATTTCGGGAGTTAAGAGTTATCGCCCTTGGAAAAAGGGTCGTATGCCCGGAGAGAAACAAAACAAAGACTACGGCGTCAGACGGTGAATATATCAATCGCGTTCAGCGGCCAATTAACTCATTAATTCATTCTGTGTTCAGTTATAATAAATCTGTTAAACGTTTCTCTTGATAGTTCATCCATTTATTTACAAGTTATTATTTATAATTAACCTAAATTACGAGGTTATAAAAGATCCCCTGCTCGGTTTATGGAAAAGAAGTCGGATTGAATCTTTTGTGGTACTTGTAAGCATTGTGTACACAAGAAGTGCAGTGGAATTACAGGTAGGTTGAGAGAGGATAAGCAGTTTGTGTGCAAGAAGTGTAAGACAATGGAGATGGGTGAGAACTCAGATGTGGACAAAGTATATTTGGATGGTGAAGCTATTGAGGATGTGCAGAAGTTTTGTTACCTTGGTGATACCATTAGAGTGCAAGGTGAAGCAGGTGCTAGCATGATTGCAAGAAATTCTGCC
>OY744516.1:70199547-70249547 GCA_963556195.1 Sepiola atlantica | reverse complement strand
TCATCAAATGTTCTACATCTACTAACTCAAGCATTATCATCCATTCTTTCATCATCATCATCAACAACAACTGTTCTACATCTACTAGCCAAAGCACTCTCATCCATTCAATCATCATAATCATCAATTTAACGTCCGTTTGAAATGCTGGCATGCATTGGACAAATTTTAGAAATTGACTTCCAAACAAACCTATCTGTGTCGAGGTCTTTATTTATCCCTATTTCTCTCAAGTCCATTTTTATGACTTCCTCCAATTTTTTCCTAGACTATCTTTTGCAAACTAAATCTGCTACCCTATCATCATCAGCAGCAGCAGCAGTAGCATCATCATCATCATCATCATCATCATCATCATCATCATCAGTTTAATGTCTCTTTTACATGTTAGCATGTGCTGAATGGCTTTTAGAAATTGACTTCCAACTTAACCTGTGTCCAGGTCTTCATTTATCCCTTTTTCTCTCAAATGAATACTTATCACGTCCTTCCATGTTTTCCTTGGCCTTCCCCTTCCAACTGACCCTACGTCTACTAACTCAAGGCTATGCCATATAAGTCGCCTGTTCTGCACACATCTCCCTATATTGTCCAGATGTAATCTTCTTATGAGAAGCCTGTCTTTAAGATATATCATTTCTCTCCATACATGTCCTCAACCCTCACTGGCCAGGTTTCCCTTCCATACATCATCACACTGCGTACACATGTCTGATAGACTCTTCCCTTGGTTAACTTTGATAACAGAAAAAAATCTGATTTAAAAAAAAATTGGCACTTATGAATAAAACTCTCGCTTCCCTTATTTTGTCCTTTAGTCCTCACATTCTATGAGCGATGTTTCTGACAAAGAGGGAAGAATTGCTGTTTTCTGAGTCGGAATCTATCCATCTAACACTTATCTTTTGGCCAATTTTTACCTTGAAGTAGTATTTCTTTAGCTCCTAACATCAAGTGGCTTCATGCCTTGTCTGGAGCAATTTCCATAAAAAAGGCACCTGTGAAATATGACAGTTAAAAATAAAATGACAGCAAAACTTTAAGTACTTACTTAGTATTGATAAATATTACCGTACACCAAAAATTACGGAAAATGATCGAGTATTTTTATTTATATTTATGAAATTCAACTATGCATCGTAGTCCAGAGAAGTCCATTATTATCAGATTTTCGTCAGAGTTGATGACATAGACAAACTGATTGTCTCCCCTTGGCGTCAACAGCGTAAAATTGCTTAATTAATTATATTTTTTTATTAAAATTTTACTTGATAATTTTCCGTAAATCTTTGTGTATGATGATATTTTCAATACCAAATAAGTATTTAATAAAGTTTTGCCGTCATTTTATTTTTAACTGCCATATTTCACAGGTGCCTTTTTTACATAAATATATTGATTTTAAATTTGAACATGAATAAAATCAGTATGAGATTGATGGTCGTTCTTTTATGAAGCATTGTTGATATTTGAAATTTGAATATAAAAAGCTAAGCCGTAAGAAGCCATTTCTTTATTTATATTAATCTTAAATTTTTCGGAGACAGACACCTCATCAGAGAAAATAGGAGATTTTTTGGATTTTTTTAAGTTCCTTTTTTCCTTGGTTATTGTCATAGATTCTCAAGATGTTTTTTTAAGCAGAAGACAGTCTTTAGCCAAGAACGGTCGAGTGTGACAGCGCTAATGAAGGAGAAATTTATAGTCGTTTTTTTTATGAAGCATTGTTAACATTTGAAATTTGAATATAACGGCTTTGTTTTAAAAATGTCACGAAGTATGAGTAAGGTAATGAGTTTTTAGGCCTCACTTGATGACTACTCCTTCAATAAATATACATTGCATAATCCATGTCTTGGTCATACAACATCTACGATATATCGCTTGTCAATTCAATGCAGCTCTTAAAATCATATCAAGAACCAACATAAGAGAAAAGATCCTTTTAAATGCTATCAATAGGCAACGGACAAGCGTTAATGACACAATTATAAAGAATATTTCTTGCAGAAAGTACATATAATAGAAATATATAAACAACCTACAATGCATAAAGTAGCATTTAATCTATGAATCAATATTCGGAACATTTATGTGAAACACATTATCGCAAGAATTTCTCTCTATATATAAAGTTAGGTTTGTATGTGTGTGTATATATATGTATATATATATATATATATTTTTTTTTAAAATTTATTTATATTAAGAATTTATTTTTATATATATTCAAGTATGAATTTTATAACATAAAGTAATTATAATAGCTCAATAGTGTAAGGCCAGAGCTATGCTATATTCAATATTTTTTATGTTATAAAGGACGGGTTCACGTGATTTCATAAAACTTGTTTTTAATTCAGCATACAATTGTTTCGGTTTACACCAAGATATTTGTAAAATGCTCCTGTGCATTTATTTTTTGCTATGGCTATCTTCAGTGCTAATTGTACAAAACAAAGCAAAAACGCCTAAATTACAATCAGTACTCATTATCAACTTTATATATCTAAATGAATAAATGCGAAAGTTTTTTTTCGTTTATCCGAACTATATTCATATCAAAATACCTTACCTCTTCCTAATTCAATTATACACTAAAATATTTTCACATGCCATAAATATAGTTACAGAAAACCTGACTAAACACTCTCAAGGCTACACATTATTTGCAAATTTATTTTTTAAACATTGTCTAATAAATTCATATTCAGTACTACTCATAATTTGATTCTGCTATTATACATGCGAAAAACTTTCGTTTATATTAATTTCTTAATTATTAGCTGTGTATAATATTATTTTAAACGATTTAATGAATTAAGTTTAAAATTTAAAATCATAACTTACGTTTAACTATTTGTTTCTTTTGGGGTTACACTTTCGAACGCATATACTTACAACCTCGATAACTTTGGAATAACTACTTTTAAAAAATAAAATTAAATGCAATAATTACCAAAGGTTTTCTGTTAATAATTAGATACATGCGTTTATTAATTTTGAAACTAAATTTGTTGTTATTGCTGTTCCTATTTACTTCCTCCCACGAGAGCAGTTAGGCATTTAACATGGGGAAAATCCAGCTCCCCCAAGATGGGCACTCTGAATTGGAACAAAAAATTCCATTGTATCAGTCTAGAAGGATTTCTCCTTCACTGACAGAGAACATGAAAACTAAGTGCAAATTCAGTACAGATACTACACTTTGCTCCTAGCCAAAAGGACAAGGAGTTAACATGTTGGTAGTGATGATGATGATAACTTGAAAATTTGTCATAGAAAAAAACCTTCTCTAATCTTTCTAAATTACAAAAAAAAATAGTATTTTTCTTTAATATTAGTTAAGTATTTTTCTATCTTTTATAATAAAATCGAAAAGTACAAATAACCCATTTTGAATTACTCAGTAATATAAAATCGTTTTATTTGACAAATCGACGTTCACCCTTATGATTATTCATTTTGTTATATAATCAGTTTTTATTGGGGATTCCTTTTCATTTTTATGCTGAAAAAAAAATAAGATTTACATTGAATACCTCAAAGACCATATCAATTAACCTTTTTGTTGTTTTTTCCTAAAAAACAAACTTTGACGATGTTCATGCAGAGTATATTTCCCCCACATTAGAAATATATTAAATAACACTACGACAATCATCATTTTGTTGTTTTCCTCTAAATTACCAAAATGCAAAATGAAAATTATTTCTTTGGTTTCTGTAAAGAACACTACAGCCTCAGTGGTAGTTTTTCTTAGTGTATATATATATATATATATATATATATATATATATATATATGTATATGTATATATATATATATTCACATGGAACTATGATCTCGTTATATCCAGATGGTTACATATACGTATCATATTCTTTTACCTGTTTGTATTTCTAATCATTCATATATATATATATATATATATATATATATATATATATATATAACTTCCAAGCTAATTAACGGTGGCCGACGGGTAAGACTTGACTGCGAATCAGTGGCGATTTGTGATCAGAGTCCGCACCCGGTGACCGTCGGGAATTAACTCTCTATACTGAAGATTGCGTAAGCATGAAACATCGATGTCTGTAGGTAATAAATAATTAATATTTATTTATAAATATTATATATATATATATATATATATATATATATATATATATATATATATATATATATATAAAGATAGATGAAAGAAGAGTGATAATCATGTACGAATGTCCAGATTTATTTCAAACTTCAATTGTTCAATGCAAGGTATATTCTGTAATAAAATGATGTTTATTATTCGTACATGTTTATCACTCTTCTTTCATCTAACTCTATAATTGCTCTATCTCGTATATTGAGCTTAAGCCATTTCACTATCGGTGCTATCTACTAAAAGTTTACTTTTAGTTTCATACTTGATTCTATATATATATATATATATATATAAAACATAGATCTTGTGTAAACTTTATTACCTGATCATTTATTTGCACTCTAAGAATTCAACATAAGAACTCTTTGTGAATATCGGTTTTCTTTTTCAGCACAGGGTTTAGACACCAATTTAGAAACTAACCGACAGAATCAGGGCTATACATTTTAATACTCTACATTATACAACAAATTAGAAATAATTAGGGAGTAGGGGTTTGGATACATCGAATCAGTACAGACCGGATAAAAAACAATATTTAGGGATGTACTGTGAGACTCAAGGTGGAAAAAAAAATTGAATATTAAAAACAAAGCCGATAGAAGCTATACAATGCAAATATTTAAAAAAATTTGAATCCTAAAAATAGACGACTTCATCAGAGAAATAAGGAGTTTCATTTTTTTTAAGTGCCTTTTTTTTCCAGGGTGCTTTTTAAGCGATATTAGGAAGATAGTCTCAAGTCAAGAACGGTTGCGTGAAGAAGAAATTGATGATCAATCGATGGCCGAAAAATTTAAGATTAAAATAAAAAAATATATATTTGTATTGTATGGCTTCTAACGGCTGTGCTTTTTATATTCAAATTTCAAATATCAACAATACTTCATAAAAGAATAACCACCAATTTCATATTTATTTTATTTACAAATTTTAGAACAACCAAAAATAATGAGTTGATAATAGTTCAAAATATCTGGACGAAGAAAGTGTTGTTTTGTCAGTAAGTGCTCACTGTGAGTGAGTCCGTGATACTGTGTGTATAAGTTGTAGCTATGTTTAGTAGTCCATGACTGTGTAGTTGTTATGACTGACAAGGGTTCGTGTGACAGGTTAAATCTCTCACTGCTGACAATACTTGAGTTGTCGCTTAAATAGTCAATGCTAGTAAGTGCTCTGATTATACCCAAGGCTTTCTGATTGGTTGAAGTCTGGTTTTGTTAAACCAATCGAGATTAAGTATTTCAGTAGAATTGACCAATCAGTATTAAGTATGTCAACCAATAAAAATCAAACATCGTTTTTCTGCTGCTTTTGTTGTTATTGCTACTACTGCTGAAACAGAGTTCCACAGAACACCTGAGTTAACGGACCTTACGCTAGTATTAGTATGCTTATTGAAGATCTGGTCGTACACAATAATTTATGACAAAAAAGCAGGGGTTACCAACCTTGTTTTGCTTGTCGGCCACTTGAGAGATATTTTATCATCTATGCACCCCATATCTGCATAGATCATTTAAAAAACTCAAATATTTGTTTGTAGGTTAGTAAAAACTAACAATGAATCAATTACGTTATGCTCATAACATAAAATACAAATACAAACCTTGAAAATTTCAATAAACTTACGTACATTTCCTAGTAAACAAAAGGAATAGAAACTTTCTTTTTTGTGGATCCCTTAAAACCCTCTGTGAACACGTGGACCTCGGTTGGGAATCTTCACATAAAAGGTTTCTTAATTTTATAACAAATGACTGTTCATGTAATAAATGCCAAACAAATTATATACATTATTTATCCTTGCCAGGCCATTCATGCAAGTCACATTTGTATTGCGGTTCTGCCTGCAATGCTGTGCACAAGTAGTTTGGTTAGGTTATTTTTTATGGCATATCGATTCTTTTGGGTCATTAAATGCAAAACTCAATCATTTTCGTAAAGGTTTGTATGTTTCAAGTTTTTAATATATTTATTTGAATATTTTCTTGAATATTCACATATTTAAAGATTAACTAGAACAATACGCATCCCAAGATGGGTAAAATTGATTCAGCTGCTAGGCGTAAGAGGTCGTAATGTGAGCTATATTTAGTTTAATTTAGTTTTATGCAAAGGGGGTAAAAGGCACGGAAGCCATTTGTGAAAATTCAGACACCTCCGATTTTTCAGAAATTTTAATAATATCTATAAGGTATCAATTAATAGATATTTCCCAAATTTCAATTTCTTTGGAGTATTTTAAAGGGTTTTGTAGGAATATAAGATTGGCACAATGTCTCATTTGAAAATTCAAATATTTCAGATGTGCATATAATTTGATTCATAGTCGCTAGGCACCAATTAGGCGAGATTCCTTGAATTTCAATTTTTTCTTAAGACCCGTTAAGCTTAAACCTTAAATTTTAGACACTTTTAGAATCAAAATCATGTAATGGATTTTGATCAGAATTGGAATAAGGATTTTAGACATAACGTTTAGTATCATTATATATTGATTTTAATCTTCATAAGGCACATAAAACTGATGCAAAACTGTTCTCTTCAGTTAATTAATTTTACTCGTCCTGGGACGGGTATTCTTCTAGTCTATTACATAAATGAAAGTTGTCTTTTTTCTTTCTCAATTTTCTTATCTTTTTGTTTTTGCTGTGGATCGGAAATCCTACCAAATGCCATACATTCTCCTGCCATGTAAGAGACTCCAACCGAGAGATCTTTTTAAGATTCTAACCGTACCTTTAAGTGCAATTGTTTGTATCCCTCTTGCACTTGATTTACCTGGTATATTCGCCAGGTAGTATTTGAAATTCTTTTTCATGACCCCTATAGCTGCTATGATTACTAGAATGATCAAAATCTTCCTACGGTTCCAGTTTCTTTTCATGTCGTACATAATACCTTGGTATTTAGTTATCTTCTCCCTCTCAGCTCTGTTGAAGTCAGCATCATTAGGGATACTGACTTCAACTAGGGTTGCTACTTTCTTTCTCTTGTCCCATATCACTATGTAAGGTTTAACAACTCCGTTTTCTAAGTATGTGGCTGTAGGAATTGCATACTCATACTGGATGGTGTATGACATTTCCAGCAGTTTTTTGGGGGGTATATGTTCCCATGACTTGCTGCTACACGGGATATTCAATTTTTTACAGATGGTCCAGTGGAGATATTTATACACTCCATTGTGTCGCATTGTATAGTAGCCGTCCCCCAGCAGAACCTGTGTGTCTGTATCTAGCTAAAAGTAAAAAACTACACAAGACATATCCACTAAGCTGATATATTCTTTCTCAACATTACCTCGGGCACATTTTTTTTTTTTAATATTTATTCTTTTGGGGTTCAACAAGGACAGAATTTGTTAGGGGGTCGACATTTAGAGCTATTTTTTTATGTTATTATGTAGTAATTTGTTAACGATATTTTTCCAGTTGTTAAAGAAAGCGAGAGAGAGGATGATAGAGAGATGGGAAGGTATAGCGAGGGAAGGGATGGGAGAGGGGAATATAAAAGAGATAGGGGAGATGAGGAGAGAGGGATAGGAGTGGGAGAGGGGGCAGATTGTATAAAGAGATAAATGGAGAGGAGAGATAGAGTGAGCTAGAGAGAAGTTTTAAAAGAAAAATGTTTCACACACTTTTTTGTTGTCCATGCCCCTGGGCAACGCCGGGTAGCCATGCTAGTTGAATATAAGCATGCCATCTTGCTGGTCTAATGCTATTACTAAATTTAATAAAAAAACTTTACTTGACATCGTTATGAACAAATGCACTTTTGAAACATGTTTATTTATGGCTACATCTTGTCACAATTCGATTAAATTCTCTGACATTAAAAAAAAAAAGCAGTCCAAGATAAGAAAATAAAAAATCAAGAAATCAAAAAATAGTTCTTGGAGATTTTTCAAGTATCAATTTAATAACAAGTTCTAATGAATCGATCGTTTATTACTCGTAATTTCTATTTTGGCATGAACAGCCATTATGCAAATTACATGAAATCGTTATGTTTAATTAGAAATTGGCTTGTTGCAATTCTATGATTTAGTTATCAATAAAAGACAGAATTACTGTTCTCAATATATAAATTGGCCTTAAGGATACCTTTGTGAACTATGGAATTTGCTATGCTATGTTGGAATCCCATCTGATCGATTTTGTTCAAGTGAGCACTAATATTGGGAGGTGGCTGTGGTGAAGTGGTTAACGACACAGACTGACGACCTGGGTGTGCCAAGTTCGAATATAGCCGGTTTCATTGCACCACTTTCAATTATGGATGTTGGCAACTTTCACATAGTCCCTTCTGTAAGTAACTAATTCTAAATATATATATATATATATATATATATATATATATATATATATATATATATATATATATGATACCTTTGTAGCTCCTAGAAAAAGTAGAGCACTGTAAGTGTAGTATTAACACAGCATGACGTCACTAGCTTTAACTGCATCGTTCCTTTCATTAAAAAGTAGAACGCTCTAGACGTTAAGCCGCCATATAAAGTGTTAAAATTATTACAGTTCATTCGCTGTTTAAAATTGGCCGAGTGGTTAAGGCGTCGGATTTGAGTTGCAAAATACTCATAATCCGGATTTTCGAATCGCATTATCGGTAGTGAATAGTCATATCTCTATGCTGATGAGTCCCGATTATTAAGGACGAAACGTATACGTGCATAGATAATAAACAATAACAAATATTTATTTTTTGGTCAGGGGACTGACGTTTTCTGCAATCTCAGTTTCCAAGTTTGATTCCATTCAAATTCCACTGCCTAAGATCATTGTTGATGGTTTGCCTCTAAACTTACTTGTGTCATCCAATATTCCTCCAACCTTCCACCTCAAGATCTCTGCATTTTCTTATCAAAGAATCGCTCATCTCAATATGGCAAAACTAATGTACCCGATTAAACGTCAGGAGCTCATCGAGCTTTATTTTTTTTTTAATTTATTCAAAGTGTTTTGTACTCAACCACCTGAAAATTTTAATGGTCTCAGAAAGTCATTTAGTACAAACGATTTCTGAAAAATTCTTGACATACAGCAAATTAAAACACAGTGATTATCTTAACCAGACAATCTGACTAAATAATTTTTTTTTAATTCTGAAGCTCCCAATGATGCCGTCTGAAACTGAGAGGGAGAAGATAACTAAATACCAAAGACTTATGTATGACATGAAAAGAAACTGGAACACTAGGACGATTTTGATCATTCCAGTAATCATAGGAGCCAATGAGCTCGTGAAAAAGAACTTTGAAAAACTACCTGGCGCATATATCCGGTGAACCAAGTGCAAGAGAGATCCAAACAATTGCATTTAAAGGAACGGTTAGAATCCTAAACAGATCTCTTGATTGGAGTCTGTGAAATAGCGGGTGAATGTCTGCCATCATTCTCAGCAAAAACAAATAGAAAATAAAATTGAAAAAAAAAAGAGCTTATTATAAGATTTAAAGCCAATATAAGATTCCCTCGGCAGGGCTACACACTAGTTCATATGTGAATATTGCACCTACTTCTACTGATGCTACCACATATAACAGAACTTAGCTAAATACTCCACCAGACCAGATAAATTCTGGTCCTGGAATTCAGAAAAAACGAGCAAAGACCACAAGAAAAATAAAGTTGATTAGTTCATTGGGGAGAGTAGAAAAATTGATCATTCTTGGACTCTCTGAAACAGCGAGTCACTGTCTGGCATCCAGTAGGATTGCCCATCCCCAGCACAAAGAGAAAAGAAAATTTTTTTAAAAAAGAAAGAGAAACGGTCTACACTTCTTGCCTCATGATAAAAATATGTAATCAATATCTTTTTTTTGATTTTTGATTTGATTTTTAAACCCCGGATTAAATTGCGAGCAAGATTCAAAGTTTTCGACCTTGAAATTCACGGCTCATATGAGTTTTGTTTCTCTAAGTTGAAATGGTTCATTGGCTTTTGGATTTTTTATGTATTTGTGTATTAAGTTTCGTGAATTCATTATACGGCTTTGCACTGATCTTTCTCCAGTCACAAGGAAAGTATTCCAAACATTGATTATTCAGATAGCAAAGAATGCCATCAAGTAAAATATACACACCACTCAATAAGTCCCGGACCTGACATATGGTGGCACTAATAAAAAAAAATCTGTATGATTTTTTATGAAATACTAACCTTCAAATGGCATAGGTCAAAATTTGAGCCCAATCGGATTATTAGTTTACAAATTACAGTTATTTAAGTATGGCTCCTGTTGCAAATTTTCAAAACAATGGAAATTTCGTGTGTTGATAAAGCATTGCTTTCTGATGAGAAAATATACTCTTCAAGCAAAGCAATGGCTTGAGAAAGTAAAATATATAATTTCGGCTTTTCGACTTCACCTACTTAGATCATGTCATCAACGAGGAGATTTTTTATGTACTAACGAGTTATCGCTTGTCAAGGTCCAAAGGCCACTCGAGGATAAGGGTTAATGAGTTTGTCAGGTGGGCGGTAAGATAACACCTTGAGGATTGGTGACAATGGTTGAAACTGGGCAGAATTTGATTATTTAAGAGGACGGCTCAACAATAATTTGTTTACATTGTACTTGAAAACGACCACGTTGCAGTCATCTGGAAAGCAGCCCTGTGGTATTGTGTTCCACAGACGGGCAGTTCTTCGAAAGAAACTTTGCTTATGGAAGTTCTGGTTAGCTCCAGGTACACAAAGGAAGAAACTAAAATTATTTAGAGTGGTTGTAGCTGGATGGGTTTTTGTTGTGAATGGTTTACAGGGCATCTACCATGCAAATAAGGATAGAGTAGAAAAAGACTAGCAACGTGTCTTCTGTGAGAAAGAGGCTGTAGGGAAGAGAAAAGACCATCCCTCACTAGATTTTGAAGTTGATTTTGTAGTCTGTCAAAGCAAGAATGAATGCTCTGGGCGGCACCTCCCCAGATGTGGCAACAGTACTCCATCTTAGAACGTATTTGACTCTTATACACGTACAGGATTGCGTCAGGAGTGCTGCAGAATGGGGACACCTGTCATATGCACACCTTTTAATTTCGGTCCCTGACTATCACCTATGGTCATATCATATGACTAACAGCTGTCCAGGACTTACACCCATCCTACTACAACTAACATCTTTTTGTAGATTGAAGCTAACTTATGTTCAATAAAAGCTTATTCTGTGACAATTTCATAACTGAAACGAAATATCGAATCAAAATAAGCATGACTCTGTGTTAAATTATTTCTGTTCTATTTAGTCTGTTCTTTTGTTTATTACCTTATTCCTTTGTATACCTACACATTCTGTTCGATATTTCGTTTCACACTCACTACTTAAACTTCCAGCAATCATTTTTCAACACGTCCAACACCTTATTTACTACCTAACCTCACTTACACTAACATGTAACATATTTCCTTCACTTTACCCACCCATCTTAAGGGCATGCCTCCTTCTCATTATCTTGCCCTGTTGGCGGGCCACGAATTCGCCGACTGCAACCCTATGCAGAGGGGGGTACCCTCGCCCCGAAAACGGGACTGCCTGTAGGCCGTGGGTGATAACCTGTGATTCTCCTTACTTTGGCTAGACGGGAGGTCGGTGAGGCCTGATCTGATCAGTCGGCTGGTCACGCCATGCCCTAGTATCTATATCCCCAACCGTATTATTCAATCTGATTCTTCTAAAAATCAAAACCTTTATTCTCCTTTTATTTTCTACCTAAATAGATACTGGAAGGAGGTGGCTGAGGGTCAATTGTGTTGAGAACAGAGACTACCACTGCCAAAGAGTAATGTTTTCTAAGAGTAATGCCCTTCCTCACTCTGTAAGATTTTCTTCTAAAAGTAATGTTTTCTGAGAGTAATGTTTCCTGAGAATAGTTTTTCTACGAGTAGTGTTTTCTAAGAGTAAGGCCCTTACTCTCTCTGTAAAATTTCCTTCTAAAAGTAATGTCTTCTGGGAGAAATGTTTTCTAGGAGTAACGTTTTCTGGCAGAAATGTGTTCTGAGAGTAATGCTCCCACTCTCACTGTAAAATTCCCTATTAAGAGTAATATTTTCTAAGAGTAATGGATGGTTATTGTGCTGTAAAACAAACCAAACCATTCAAAGAGTAACGTTTTCTAGGAGTAATGTTTTCTAAGAGTAATGTTCCCACTCTAACTGTGAAATTTTCTTCTAAGAGTAATGTTTTCTAAGAATAATATATTCTAGGATTAATGTTTTCTAGGATTGATGGTTTCTAAGAGAAATGTTTTTTTTTAAATATAAAATAATTATCCTATCTATAGGATTCCATTTGACAACTTTATCCGGCATTAAATAAGCCATAGATGGTTGATA
The DNA here is from genome assembly GCA_963556195.1 of Sepiola atlantica. NCBI lineage: Eukaryota > Metazoa > Mollusca > Cephalopoda > Sepiida > Sepiolidae > Sepiola > Sepiola atlantica. The sequence goes on along the minus strand of OY744516.1, from coordinate 70,237,036 downwards.
TGCCGTAAAACAAACCAAACCTTCCCATTACCACTTGCAACTTTTTGCACATTTAAGCGGACTGCTGTTCAATAAATGCTTATTCTGTGACAAAGTGTTGTAATTGAAATGATATATGGAATCGAAAGAAGCATGACTGCGTTAAGATATTTCTCTTCTATTTTGTTTGTTCTTCGCTTGTGACCTTTTTTATATCTATACCTACGCATTGTGTCAGATGTTTATTCCATTAAACAGACTTGCAATTCACCATATGAAAATTATCCAAAACCAATTGGAAAACCTTTGACCTTTAAATAAAGTTTTGAAAGGAAAGCCTATGTAATAACATATGAACAATCTACATACTATCAAAAGTCCGTGGAACTTTTCTGCTGGTTATCTTGCTTGTATATTGTAACCGTACACGTCGGATGACGTCATAAAAGGCAAATGACGTAAATAAAAGATGAATAATAAGAAAAGTAGGGAGGGTTTAGGCGAATGACATAAATAATTAAAAGAGAGAGAAGAAAGAGAAGAGAGATGGGATGAAATAGAGAGAAAGGACAGAGGAAAGAGGGTAGAACGAGAGAGAGGGAGAGACGGGGAAGAGCGGATAAAAAAAACCGAATGATTATAATTAGTAAAGAAATATGTAGAGATGGTAAAGGAAAGAAACAAAAGAAAGACGAGAAAAAGAGAGGGGGAAAAGATAGAGGAGGAAAAGCAGTTAAAAAACGAATGATTATTATCAAGAATGAAATATATGTATATCTACATGTAGAAACATGATTATCAACCAACGTCAAAGTTAAGAAATTATATATTTCATAATATATATAACAAATACTGACCCAACGGGTCACGGGTTGTCTGAGAGTTTTTAAGATTAATGCAACAATACCTCACTATGTGTAAAGTGATGTTCTTCAAAGTCATGTATAAATGTCTTTATATAAAACTATGCATGAAATGAGTTCCGTTCTAATAGTAAGGGGAGTAACCCCTTTTACTTCAAAGAAAAGCACGACGCCAAAATGTCCATTACAATAACATCTTACCCAACGTCTGTTCGAGTACCTCCTATACCCCGATTCAACTAGTTCAACTTTAGTTTTGACGATAGTTTCGGAAACAAAAGCCACATACATAAATCTTTTCAGTTAGTGCTGTCTGATACATATTGGTCTGTGTGGTTAGAAAAGAACATCCTAGTTTGGCTCGTTTTCTTCGCTTTTAAGATTTACCTTTGCTAGATACTTTGTTAATTGGTCAGACATACCGGAAGTCGGAGGAGTTTTTGTTCTCACACTCAGATCTACTACCACTGTCATCCATGTACAGCAAGAAGACTTTCTTGTCTACAAATAAAGTAAAATAGCATTCTTCTTTATCATAAACCATAGTGGAAAACAAATTATGAAAATTTGCTTTCAGTATGTATTATATTATATTAGCAGGAAGACCCGACGTTGCACCGGATTGAATTTTTGGGGTGGGTTCGTCTTCATAAATGCTGTGGCCTCGTTAGAGGGACTTAAATAAAGACACAAGAAAGGAATTGAGTAAATAAATATACTAACAAAGGACAGTCGTACAAAACATATATAAATGAGAGGGTTGCCAGTAACACTGTTCGGTCCGACTGACAGGGCTGTCTACTGGAATATTGACTTCCCCTAAGAGCTGTACCTGCTGCTAGTTATGGCTGGTAGAGTTCATGCGTGCATAGGTAAATTACCATAACAATAAGTAATCAAACTTTGTTTATTCTATCCATCATTTTCAATCCTCTCATAATATTCATCATAATTCAGCTGACAATTTATTCATCTCATTCACCCTTACCCTCGAGTATCTTTTAGACTTGATAAGTTATGGCTCATTAATTAACAAAAATGTATTTAGTATTGACTGGATGAAAGACAGTGTAAATAAAGTGACATTTATTGAAATAATTTTCGCAAAATTTATATATTTATTTTCTTCTACTTTTATCACCATCATTGCTTTTTTTCTTTTCGTCTTCTCCTTTTCCTTCGTCTTTTTCTTATTCTTCATCTGCTTCTTTAACTACTTCAACCTTTTCTTTTTCTTTTTCTACTACTACTACGTCTCTTCGTTTGAGACATTTTCTAGAATCAAAATCATGTAATAGATTTTTATCAAAATTGGAATAAGGATTTTACACGCAAGGTTTAGTATCATTATATCTTAATTTTAATCTTCGTAAGGCGACATAAAAGTGGTGCAATCTGTTCTAGTTTTAAATATTATGAACTATTATTATGTTAATAGATTATCTCCCTTGTCTTCTAAATAGCCTCGTTGAGTGGCCCTAGACACTTTTAATATTGACAAATCACTGGGAACTTAATTTGGTGGGAAAATGTGAAAGTCTTATTTCGTCCGCTTTACTAGAAACCGTCGTACTAAAAAGATGTGAAAGACCTGTCCTCATGGTGACAATAAAGAACAGCCCACTTAGTGCACCTGTATCCTCTCAATGAAAATACCCCCGACCCACCCAACTAGCAGTAAAATCCCACCCCTTCATTATAGAGACCTCTAGATACCGGAAGATGTCTTAATTCAATTTCTTCTTTTCTTTGGACTGCTTACCTTAAGAATTTTCTCTCTGCTCCCTATTTTCCCGACCGTACCAACATGTAGACATTTAAATGTAATGTGAACAAACATTTTGCTGCCAAACTCCCAAGTTAAGTTACAGTAGTCCCTTATACTTCAGTGGCAAAATGCCTTGGTTGGGTGAAAAGAAAATATCAAAAAACGTAACATTTTCAATAAAGAGAAGAAAATAAAAAATAAGGAAGCCTACAGAGCATCTCTGAAACAATGTCTGGGTTCTACCAACAAGCTTGGGCTACCGTCAATCATGAGATTCAAAGGTAGGTAGCACCAGCACTGATTGTACCTAGTATGTCTGCTTTAAGTAGTTTCCACTTTTTGTACAATTATTCAAGGGAAGTAACTCGTCTATCATCTGACATTAACAGTTAAGAGATTACAAGGCGATCATTCATTTAAAAGAATGCTATCACCCAGGCTATCTGAAATCTAAACGGTTTTCAGTTCATTTACCACCTAGGGTAATAGCCAAATTAAAAAGAAATGATAGAGCAAAGAATACTACAAAATAGTTTCCAAAATGTTTTATAAATAATTGGAAATTCCAAATATATATGAAACTCTTGTTTTATAATAAACCCTCAATCTTTCCTCCTCCTCTCTTTCTTCCACTCTCTCTCTCTCTCTCTCTCTCTCTCTCTCTCTCTTACTTAGTTCAATCACTAACATCCTCCCACTACTTCTCTTTCATTTACTCTTTATTTACATTATTTGTCCCTCCTCCCACCATCTAAAACATTCATATATAGATGAAAAGTATGCATGGTACAAGCAAGATAAGAACATCATTAACATTTTTCATGAGTTTCTAGATGATTGTTGTTACTGTTAAAAACAACTCTGTATATTTGGTTCCGACAACAAGGGGACAACAATTAAAATCAAAGAGATCTCCAGAGATGCTGTTAAAACCATCCCTTCTGGGGTTCCCAGCAGATTTGGATAGCATCGGTGCTCCTTGTATCCATCAAGAAACTGATTTCTTTTAAAATCTTTTAAGACAATTTTGTTGCCATTGTTTTCGTGAATTGTTTGTTGCTTAGTTTTCTGTTATTGAATCTTTTTTTTTAAGTCAAAAATGGTCTAAAAAGTGTTATTTCTTTGCAGCTAAAAGCAGGTTATTTATTCATCAAAATGTTAAAACGTTGGGATTGTTGCCAATTGCATAAAAACTTTGAGCCGATAAGAATCTTATTTTTAGAATAAAAGCCGTTTCAAGTATATACAAATTATTTATTTAAAAACTATGATACATATTTCAGAGACGTACCATGGTTTCATGGACATGGATTGACCTTTTACCGTCAATGTCAAAGAAATGAAAGTCAATAAAACCATGGTACGTCTCTGAAATATGTAACATAGTTTTTAAATAAATAATTTGTATTTTAATTCTCGCATTTTGCGATCAAGCACTTTATTGATTTATTTTCAACATACCTTAACGCATTACACACACACACACACACACACACACACACACACACACACACACACACACACACATATATATATATATATATATATATTCAATTTTATTATCTTTTTGTTTTTGCTGGGGATGGGGCATCTTACCAGATGCCAGACATTCACCGGCTATTTCAGACACTCCAGCCGAGAGATCTTTTTAAGATTCTTACCGTCCATATAAGTGCAATTAATTGTATCTCTCTTGCACTTGGTTCACCGGGTTTATTCGCCAGATTGTTTTTGAAATTCTCTTTCATGAGTCCGGTTGCTCCTGTAATTACTTGAATAATGGAGATCTACCTGAGATTCCAGTTTCTATTCATGTGGTACATAAGACCTTGCTATTTCATCATCTTTTCCCTTTCAGCTCTGTTTAAGCCAGCATCATTACGGACACTAACTTCAACTAGGGTTGCTACTTTCTCCCTTTTGTCCCATATCACTATGTCAGGTTTAACAGCTGCGTTTTCTAGATATGTAGCTGTAGGGATTGCATAGTCATAGTGGATGGTGTATATCTTATTTTCAACTGTTCTTTCTGGTATATATTCCCATGACTTGTTGCTACACTGGATATTCAACTTTTTACAGATGGTCTAGTGAAGATATTTGCACACTCCGTTGTATAGTAGCCATCCCTCAGCAGAATCTTACAACTGGTTATCAGGTGGCTCACACTCTCCAATTCTGTGTGGCAGAACTTGCACTTGTTGTCGTTATTGAGACCACTCATCTTTTTAAAGGCATTGGTCATCAAGCCTTGATCTTGGGCAGCCATTATAATTCTTTCCTGATCATAGTGGAGCAATCCTCTTTTTAGCCAGTCTACAGAGCTTTCCTTATTTATATATTCCTGAGATAGTTCATCCAATAAATATTTAGCACATTGTTGGTTGGCCTATTCTTCCAGTTTTCTGCAATGGAAGGTCTTGGTGTATTTCTAGCGGATCTTCTGGGCTATTTCCGTGGCAGGCTTGTTTTCCATTTCTGCCTCATTTGTAAGACAGTCCTGTCCAAAATGTTTGGCCAGTTTTGTGATAGAGATTTCTCTACTGGCTCAGGTTTCTTGGTGTTGGCGTACCATCATAAGGCTTGAGTTCTGGGTACTCATCAGATATTGGTTGGCGCTCGATGTTGATCGTCAATTTCTGAGAGACCCATACCTCCTGCTCATCAACCTTGGTAGACATTGGTTTCTGTACACTACTCTGTACAGTGTCAACATATTTCTTGTTTTAGTGTCTAGTCTATTAATGTCCTTTTGTGGCTAATCAATAATTCCAAAGCTGTATGTCATCACTGGCATGGCTAGTTGTTTAATGGCAGTTACTTTGTTTTTGTTTTTGTTTTTGTTTGTGAGCTGCGTTTACAATTTTTTCTCGCATCTGGCATGTTGAATTGAATCGTTTTCTTTTATGCCAAGGTATTTGTATTGTTTCTGCTCTTCAAGGTCTTTAATGTAAGTATCTTCATCAAGCTGTATGTTTTCCGTTTGGATCTTCTTCCCAGCTTTGAGGTAGCACTTGGCACATTTGTCCAGGCCAAACTTACTTCCAATATCTTTAAAGAATGTATGAACAACCTGCAAGAGTCGGCTTAAGTCAGCGTCTGAACTAGCATACAGCTTGAGGTCATTCATGAAGAGCAGGTGGTTGACTCTTTTGTTGAGGTCTTGTGTGCAGCCCTGGCTCAGGTTGTAGGCACTCCGGCTTTTGTTCAGTAATTTACTTAGCGGATCTATTGCCAGGCAAAAGAGTAGAGGAGATAAGCTATCTCCTTGAAATATTTCTCTTCAGATCTTGACTTCAGGGATTGTTATTATTCCATTAGTGTGGCTTAATGCCATGGTTGTTAGCCATATCTTTATATCTACTGCCATGTTTTTTAAAATTATTAATGGATCTTATATAATTCAAGGCACCGCAGAAGCCATGTGTGGGGCACACTATCATATGATTTTTGGTAATCAATCCAAACCATGCTTAGGTTTCTCTGCCTCTTCCTACAGTCTTTGAGGAAGGTTTTATTGATCAACAACTGGTGCTTGGTGCCTAAACAATTCTTCCCGCATCCAGCTTATTCTTTTTCGAGGTACGCTCCAGAAGAAAAGTTTTTGTAGATGCTGTCTGCAACCAGACACGTGAAGAGTTTGTAGGTTGTAGTGAGACAACAGATCGGTCTGTATTTAGTAGGGTGTTGTGTCTCACTCGTTTTGGGTATGAGGGCTGTATCACCTTTCACTAGTCATGCTGGTGTGGCCTCATCACCCCTCAACAGTCTGGTGAAACAACTACTATAATGGCTACGAAGTGCTGTTAGTTGCTTCAGCCAGAAATTGGGTATGTTGTCTATGCCAGGTTTTAGTCTGTCATGCTTAAGTTTGAAATAGTATTTTCGTTTGTCTAGAACGTCAAGTTTGAAATAGAATTTTCATTGGTCGGTCATGCTTCTGTTTGAAAACGCATTTTAAGAATATCCTTCTCCTTTAAGTTAACAAATTGAAAATCAGTTTCTAAGCTACTAAAAGAGTCGTCTACAGATCATTCTCATAGACAAGTTATGGCGTGTAGAGAAAGCAAGTTTGCCGATATCCGGAGCCGTTTCGTCACTGTATTTGCTTAATAATCCATATATACTGTTAACTAAAACTCAATATCAGATGTAATAAGAGAAGCCGAAACGGTAAAACAAGCTGCATCAAAATTTGCCCTAATTTAATAGGCTTTTTCCCCCCTTTTTTTTTCTTTGAGGGTTTTGGATGGCAGATAAAGTTTCAGCCGTCATTCATAATTAGATTGATGGAAACTTGGTTTGTACAAGGCATGTTTACGCCTGAAGACGCGCCAAATATGGGCCAACGGCGCACAATAGTTTATTAAACATTGACTAAATAAAACAAGAAACGTAAAAGTAAACAAAAAAAAAGAAGAAAGAAAAGAGAAAAAGAAACGGAATGCGAATCCGCCGAAAGGAAATGAGGAAAGCAGTGACGTCAGCACAACATGTGCGGAACCGATATAAGATTCTGACAGATTTCGTAATGGCAATACCCTGACTGGAATTGGCTAGCAGAGCATGAAAGGCAAACGAAAGATTTTATGCAGTCAAACATATTAATGAGTAGAGGGCGACTTGTAGTCTTGGTGACATATCAAGAGTGTTACCACAGGGGACTTGGAAATATACTGCAAAAGAAGTTTACGGTTTTAGGACAATCTATCTATCTATCTACCTACCTACCTACATACATATTTATCTACCTATCTATCTCTCTATCTCTCATATATATATATATATACTTACCTATCTATCTACCTATCTGTTGTGATTGGATACTGGACTCCACTCAGTCACTAAACAAGTGAACTAGTCTGGACAATACATACGACTACAAACAGTAGTATGGGGGATTAGATTGTATTCTGTTAAATCTATTGGCTTACCTATAGTTACTATTGTTTGTACAAGATATGTATGTTGGAATAAACCGACTATTTTAAGACTTTTACACTCTGATTATTTTATAATTTATAACTACTTACCAAGTTATATCACTATCTATCTATCTATCTATCTGCTACTAAAACTTGTATGATTGGTCCGTAAAGATTCTCCAGTTCAACAAAGATTCCAAAATTCCATATAGATTCCCGAGTTAGACATAAAGATTTACAAGTTCGAAGGTTACATCGGCTAAAACGTTGTGAGAACATTAGTCTGAATGATACAAATAATACAAATTATGAAATTCCGAAACATAATCAGTTTATTTTTGTAATTCTAATTCACAGTGATTCTTTCATGGTGTTTAACATTAAATTTAATCCTCCCTCATGCATTTTGATATTTTCTTGGATTCTCCCCATGTTTCTCTTGTTCATTGAATCATTCATGCGGTATAAATCCCAGATTTATCCTTGATAAGCAGGATCAAAACCGTTCAGTGTTTCTTTAGTGTTTTTATCTTTGGCATTCATATATTCATGCTCAATAATTTATTTTTGTTTTTTACCCCTTATAGTATTTATATATAAATATATTTTATATCGTGAATGTCCATCATTAGATTCTGTATGCCCCATAAAATATTCAAATGTCTTTGAACAACGGTTCTTAAACTTTTTTTGCAATATCTTTTCCAGATGATTTCTTCGAGTACAAGAGGGAGGGGGGAATTGATCCCAATTTTAAGTTTTATCTGCCTCCTATATTGTCCGTTACTTATACAGGGTGGGCCAAAATAAGGGTCCTATCTTTAAATTTGAATAACTTGAATTTGAATAACTTCCACAAAATAAAAGTTAAACTCACCAAACTTTATGTGTGTGTAGACTGACCCTTCCGAGATTTTTTGAAATAAACAAAACAAATTTTAGCCGAAAAACACTTCTTAAAACTTACAAAAACTAAAGTATTGTTTTTTACACTGTTTTGAGTTTTTTAAGCAAAAATAATGTTTTCTAAATGAGGGTACGTTCCTTAGGGCTAATACGGCTCATGCTTGCTTCGGAAGGGGTCCTTTACTTATTCTAAAAAAAATAAAAAAAAAATCAATAAATAAAAAAGTTATGAATTTTTATAAATAGGACCCTTATTTTTGCCCACCCTGTATATACTACTAGACGTACCTCTGACCCGTTGGGTCACAACCACTAATACTATTTATTCTACTTTGATTTCATTCAAAAATCCATGATCTGAGACATATCTGTTATGACATGCTTCTTGCATAGCTTAAAGTTATAAGTCTCTCTAATTATATACTACTAGTACAACTACTAGTACTACTACAATAATAATAATAATGATAATAATAATAATAATTATTATTATTTCAAATAACACTGTACATTAAATTTTTTTCTTTGTAGAGGCAAAGGCAAATTATTGCATTTGATGCAATACATTTTGGAAAAGCCATCAGATTGGCAAAGTTGATGACTGTTTTTTTTGTTGTTTTTTTTAATCTGGCCAATGGCATAATTGGTCAAATCTCCTACCAGCACGCGAGGGAGAGACCAAATAATAATAATTCATCATGGGTAAATTTTGATCTGAAAACGAGGCTCGAATATGGTGTTTTTTGTTTTCTTTTATAGCAATTAACAGATTGTGATTTAAGAGAAAAGAATAAGCGAGAAAAAAAAGTTACAAATTTCATTTGCGGGACTTATCTGAAGACGAATATTTTTTTTCGTCAGATTCTTATTTTCTTCGGTGCTTCTATAGGAGAGGGCCCAGATCGACCTGAATATATCCGATTGTGATTTACGGAACAAGCAAGAAATAGTCGAAGCATTTTACAATTTGAAAGCTGCAAAAAAATAGAAAAGACAGACGAGATTAAAGCATACAAATGCCAAATTATGTTAGAGTTATAAGGTTAGGTTTTTAAAAATTATTACCTCCCTCCTAAAGTTGATTCACTTACAGATTTGAAAAGAATTATTAAACCAATTCTTAACATGGAGCCTTTGTCTAAGATAAAAGTGTAGTATCTGTTCTGATACTACACTTCATTTGCTCTGTCCCCGGTCAGTGAAGGATAAACCCTCCTAGATTGAAGTAATTCTCATTTTTGTTCCGATCTAGAGTTCCCCCTTTTGGGGAGCTGGATTTTTCTCACATTTAAAACCGACCTTATGTCTAACTCTGTCCTCGTAACCTTAAGTCAGAGAAAAAAATGAAAAGTTGTTTCATTTAATGTCGGTACTAATTGACTGTTCGGCGTCGGTCCCGCTATTTCCAGTCTGTTCTGTAAATCAAAATCTGAAACATTCCGGTCGATATTGGTCCTCTACTATAGAAGTAGCTTTTCTTTTGTAGATTTTGAAAGTTTGATTGTCTGTTATTTCATGTAGAAATTTGATTTTGTTTTAATTCTGTCCACTTAGAAGTATTTTCAAGGAGTTGTTTATTTTAGTTGGATGGAATGTGTTTTGTTTATGATTTATTTTGCTTTTAATTTTCTATATTTTGTTTTAAGTTCATCTTTTATTTACTGCTTGTTCTTGTTAAATTTCTGCAATAATCCCCTTTTCCTAGTCTCATTTTTTTTTCTGACTGCTCTCATTTTTCAAAATTTTGACCAGCAAAAAAGTTGTCTGCTTTCTCTAAATTCAAAATGTTCCTTATATTATCACTAGTAGGGTCACCCGGCGTGGTCCGGGCCATAAACAATAACATAGAAGAGGTTAAAAACTGTGAATAACATCTCTCTCTTTTTCCCCTCTCTCTCTATCCCTTTTTCTATCTTCTATCCTCTCACTTTTCTACCCTCTCTCTCTATATATCCCCCTCTCTCTCCCCACAGTCTATCCCTCTGTCTCCCCCCCTTTGTCTCTCTCCATCTCTCTCTCTATCGTTCTCTCGCTATCCTCTCTCTTTTCTCCCTCTCACTCACCCTCCACCATGTACATTCCTCCATCTTGTTTTAGTGTATTAAATATCAGTTTTAAAACTTAATAAATCCACTTGAGCTTTCAGTTTTAAAGTTATTATGTTGGTAGATGTTAGGCTGCAAGAGATACTAATACAAAATAACTCAGCGTTGAATAAGTTTACTAAAAACTAATAATGTTGAATAAGTGTTCAAATGCCCAATAAGAGAATGTGTCTCTATAAACAATACATATATTGGCATGACTAGGACATGTATCTCTCACCGGCTAACATGTCACCTCACCTACCAGCTCCATCTACTAACATCTAATTGCACACATTTCCAAAAAAGACTTCCGGGATATATTAACAAAAAACACTGCCATCCTCGCTGTTTTCAAATTGTACCCTTTGCCTTCCCATCATTGAAGCATTATTCATTCGAGCACGTAAACCCACCATCAACCAAACTCTATACGAGGGTTGGGAGGGTATATTTAAAAAAAAATTTTAAACGTTTTTATCGACTTTCATAATAAATTCACCAGTGTTTGCCTAATAATGACTCATGCGAGTCGAAGACGTTTGCAAATATGGGGAGTTCCTATTCACACTTGAGCACATAAGATCGTTGGTCCGATAGTTAGAAAAATTGGATAAAAAAAGAACAAACAGAAACTTTCACTGCGGTTTAATCAAACATGTATCAAGGAAAAAATGCTGCCCAAATGTATATATATATATTTTTTTTTATGACTCAAAGCTTCTTTAGACTATATATTGGGTATTTAGATCTGTATGGCTAGGTTTCCTTCCTCTTATCTAATTACTTTTCTGGTACCTAAGGTACTTAAGCTTTATTTTTTATTTATTTTTTAATGTAACTTTAATTCCTATATAATTTTATTGCTAACTACCATATTGCAGAATGGTTCTTGGGTGTAGTGTTTAGATAGTATTATTATTATTTTTATTTTTTTTATTATTGTTATAATTAATGTTATTTGATATGCAAATTACTATATCATACGGTAGTCTTAAGGGTAATATATTATTATTATTATTTTATTATTATTATTTATTTATGTATATATTAGTGATATTTTAAGCTGAATTATTTCGACACTTGATTATTGGGGAAATGGTAGTATAATCAGTACCATTGGAGAGCCATGAATATTATAACTGTCCTGTTTTTGAATCTCCGAAACAGTTACATGGTAAAAAGCTGATGATCCCCGTGTTAATATTAGACGCTTAAGGTCTCCTGTTTTTGTTTCACTCCTAGATAATTAACCCCCCCTTTTTTATTTACTTATATTTTTTCATTTATTAATTTTCCAACGAATGTTAAGTCTGCAATATCTTGGATTTAGTTAGTTTGTCTGGGAATTTAAACTGCATTTTACATTTTTTTTTTTTTTTAATGACTCAAAGCTTCTTTAGACTATATATATATATATATATGAAATAAAAAAATTAAATAACACTAGAAATGACCACCAGTTTAAGCAATTAGAACGAAAGAGCAATTTTTTTTTTTTTTTTTTACAAGAATTTTTTTTACTATCTGTCTGTTTTTTTTTTGTTTTTTTTTGTATCTCTTTTTTTCCAAGTTTTTTTTTTTGTGATTCCATTCCAGCGTCCCTGAATTTAAATCCTGGAACAATGTGAAAAACGTGCTCTGCGCGTTTCTCCGCCGTCTTCTCTTCTTTCTCCAGCTTTTTTGTTCATTTGTTTTTGACACCTGAGGATGATTCGACGAAGAATCGAAAACGTTCGTAAAACCTATGGAACATTTATTTTTATTTTTTTTTATTATAATACAAAAAAAGACCATCAGAAAAATTGAAATATTAAAAAAAGTATAATTAAACAGACGAATTCTGTTATTTTTAACAATGTTTGCATATATATATATATATATATATATATATATATATATATATATATATATATATATATATATATATATTAGTGTGTGTGTGATAAAATAAATTGGACGAAACGAAAGAAATATGGAAACAAGAAAGACTAAAAACTAAAAGTGGCATCTCAACATTTTGCCCTCATGTTGCAAAGTCTTTTTCAAGACGAGAAGACGTGTTTACAAAGCTTTCTCGTCTGTTTTACTACTTTTTGCCTCTTTTCATCACTCTTGAATATATTTTTTGCTTCAGTATTTACTTCAACAGTGCTCAATACATGAGTATAGCTTACTAGGAGTATACAAGTTTACTTATGGCAAGTAAGCTACACAGAAATGTTTTTATTTCATTCCAAAGAGTAATCGTTATGCTGAATGCATTGATTCTAATTCTAGGATATATTTATCATGATGATGATGATGATAATAATTAAAATAATACACCGAGAAACGGAATCTGTACAGACAGCTGCACAGAACAATGCGATTAGGACTTACTACATTAAAGCTAAAATAGATAAAACCCAGGAAAACTGTAAATTCAGATTTTGTGGACAAAGAGACAAAATAGTAAATCACATAATATGTGAATGCAGCAAACTGGCGCAAAAGAATACAAGAACAGACACGACTGTGTGGGGAAAGCAATACACTAGGAACTATACAAACAACTGCATATCGAACACGCGGACAAATGGTACAAACATAAACTGGGCAGTACTGGAAAATGAAAATCATAAAACCTTCTGGGATATGGGGATGCAAGCAGATAAACTCATACAAGCAAGGAGACCGGATGTCATAATAGTCAACAATGAGGAAAAATCCTGCCAAATCGTAGATTTTTCCGTTTCAGAAGACATCAGAGTGAAGTTCAAGGAGATGGAAAAGCGAAGCAAATACACAGAACTTGCCAGAGAATTGGAAGGGATATGGAGCATGAAGAAAGTCCATATAATACCAATAATCGTAGGAGCACTAGGAACAATCTCAAAAACCTGGAAAATAGACTGGGAGAAATTGGAATCAGTGAGATCACTGAGAACATACAAACGATGGCAATGATGAAAACAGCTGCAATCGTAAGGAAAATCCTCGAATGTGGAAATCAACCAGCATAAGCTACAAACGGTAACCACACATGGAAGTTAAAATAGGAAGAAAACAAAACCACAAGTAGAAGATTATCACATAAACCCAAGGGACAGAAACGACAAGAAATTTCATAAACTGCCACCACCCCCCCCCCCCCCCCCCAAAAAAAAAGTGATGACACCAGCCTCGGCTGATGTCACACAAAATAGTTGTGAAGGCTCAAGGAGGATGGATAGACCGAGGAGAGAGAGCACTAACCAGACCTCCACTGGAAAAGTGCAGAGGGTACTGGGACCTTGGGGAGGCTTACTGCCAGTGAGAAATCAATGGTAATCGGCTATTGCGATGCTGCAAAGTCATTTGCAATGGTTATCGAAAAGAGGTGGAGAGTACTGGAAACCTGGGGAGGCTTGTTGCTACTCGAACTCCAGAGAACACCACCGGTTATTATCAGTGAGCAATCACTGACGATGACTTGTGAGAACTCCTAGTGAGTACAAATAATAATAATAATTTTTATTATTATGATTATTAGCAGTAGTAGCAGCAGTAGTAGCAGCAAAGTGTAGTATCTGTTCTCGACATCTCAGTGATATTTGCCGCTTTACTAAATCCGGAAGTAAATTATCTCCCTTGAAAATGAAATAAGGTTTTAAACGCTATCAGTTTTTTAATAAAATGTCTTTATCTTATTTTATTTATAATAATAGTACTATCGATAAAACGATTGCATATGTAGAAGAACATTTGACAATACAAAGTAGAAAGGTATATTACAGAATATTAATTTATTAAAAACTTAAAATAAATAAATATGCAAATAAGCAAAATCGTGATTTGTTTGAGTGAGTTGAAGATGCCTATATATACGGTATTTCAACAAATTCTTATATCATTAGAATTAAATAAGCCTAATATGTTTCGATGTTAATATAGTTATGGTAGATGGAAACAAACTTTTGCATTTATTTCTTTAGATATATAAATAAAATTATGTTGGTCAGGTTTTAAAAGTTGAACCTAACTAAGCTTTGATATGACAAATTATATTTTCACTTGCAATTGTTGTACTGAGTTATTTGCAATATAATTATATATCTCGCAACAGTTTATTTAAAAATGACTCAGTCCAACCAGACAATTTATATTATGAAAGATTTTAGCTAATCACTGAAAAAAATAAAAATAAAACTGAGCAATAGCCATAACTGAAATATATCCTATAGAATATCCTAATAAAAATAAACGAAAAAAGAAATTAGGATTTACCTTGCTTCTAAAATCGTCCAAACCACTAAGTACGAAATAGTAAGTTACACATTTTTTATTTATTTATTATTTAAAAAATTTATTTTTTCATTCACTTGTGTGCTTATGATTTTACATCGCCAGATTACACCCATATATATATATATATGTGTGGATATAATGAAGTGTTTATGGACATACTGGAGTGAAGCTCATTGCAGGGTTTCATTTTATTATTGGAATATTCTTTTTCGGTCGTGGTAGATATAAGATTTCTCTATTTTTGGCCATCTATTCTTCAGCTGTCCCATGAGGCATCAACATTTTTTAGCAATTACATGGAAAATCTTTATCTTACATCTTATGTCGATTCCAAAACTGTCTTTTAAGCAACGCAAGATTCACGTCTGTTCAATTATGCATAGAACACTTTTTACTTCGTAAAATGAAATACGAAACGAGTTGTCTCCCATAAAACTATTTTTTGTACATGCATCAAAATTGAATTTTGTTGTACATCTTTGACTAATAGGTCACTATTTATCAAGGCCAAAAACCATTCGAGGATAATGGTTAATGATAAAGAATATTATTAAAGGATTAATTATCATATTGGGGTTAACCTCCATTTTACATGCTGGCATGTTTTGGATAGCTTAAAAAAATTGACTTCTAAAGTAATCTATCTCAGTCCAGGTCTTTATTTATTCCTCTTTCCCCTCATACAATCAAAGTATCCTATTCTGCACACATTTTCCTATACTGCACAGAGAGTATAGGGATATGTGTGTAGAAGAGTAAAGCTTTAAATGTAGAACAGTTGAGGTAGCAGGTTCAGTTCACATGGGAATGACAAGTAAAAAATGGCAGGAAATGATAATGATAAATCAGAGAGAAATTGGGATAAATAAAGACCTGACCAGAGATTGGTTACTTTGGAAGTCAGTTTCTTAAAACCATTAAGCACATGACAGCGTGTAAAACGGATCTAAATGATGATGATGATGATTGACACAATTGAATTTTTCTTTTACTTTACTATATATCTTGCCTTTTCCATGTGTAGATTTAATAGATGAATGTAATTTTCTGTACAGGGTTGAGTATAAAGATTTTCCCAATGTGTGGGCTGTAGTTGCGGTAATTAGGTGTATGACATCATGGTTAGTTACACATTGACTCGCAATATTAGTTTTGTTAATTAAACTTAACTTAAATTAATCATGGAAATAATTTATTAAAAAAATAGAAACGCCAACCTGCTCTTGATTTGGAAATGTAGAAAAATATTTTTCTCAGTTTTGTCATTTGAAATTTACGTGTCAGGTTTGTTTGAAATCCTTTGAAGGGTCATATCCCTCACACATACTGGCAGGAGAGTTTGAATGCCTTCTAGGCATTATCCTCGAGTGTCTTCTGCCTTTGTACAGGGGTGTGTCAGAACAACCTGACATGAGGATGCTCCCCCCCCCCTACAAATAAACCTTGATCAAATATTTAAAATAAGTATGTGAAGCCCAAATAAGACACCCCTTGCATGGCTACACACTGGATCATACGAAGGATTGTGCACCTACTCTTAGTGACGTTACTTCTGATAATAGTATTTAGCTATCAAATGAATTCTCGTCCTGGAATCCGGCAAGACAAACAAAAGACCACAATAAAGATAAGCTATAAAATAGTTAAGTGGGCAACTGAGGAGAGTCAAATTATTCTTAGTCACTGCTTTATTTACTCAAGATTTGTGAAGTAAAGAAGAGCCTTAAATACACACTCGGATATCTATGTATCTCATCAAGAAATCAAGTGTTAGCCCTAGGAAAGCCCTTGATCTCTGAGAACTTACTGAAGTAAAATGAAAAAGATGGAAACAGGCAAAGGATGCCCATTCAAGGTTGAAGGTAAGTTAGGAAGAATTATCAAAACAAAGCAATATTAAAAAGTCGTTTATATTTATAGACTTTTAAAAGTCAAGTGTGAGTCTCTGTAGGTTGTTAGGTGTATATACTTTTGGTGGGACAAAGACTTAAATGCATTTCAGCTAAAAGGCGTGACAGATTATTGTTGATTGGCTAACATCAATCAAAGAAAAAGGGGTAGAACTGTGTTTGACCCTGGTTCTGGAATAACAGATTGGGTTGGATTATTCATGTGATGTAAAGTGTTTTTCGATCAAAAATATTTCTAAATTGGAAGACAGTAATTGAATTGAGTTGAACGAAAAAGGATGTAAAACTTAAAGTTTTAATCCTATCTAGTATTTCAGTTAGAGAATGAATCCACTGTGTTAGTGAAGTTATAATAAAGTGTATTTTTTTAAAGACAAAAATGTCTTGTCATTTTGTATGTGAACATCTTTGCTTGCTCACAATCGAAGTCAGATACAGCACCATGAAGCAACCTACCCATAGATCAACACCTTATACCTTCCGATTCCGTAACCGATTATTACTTGTGAATTGTTATTTTTTTACCGTTACTCATATTGCGATATTCTTTATTGTTGTTCTAATCAACTATTTATAATTATTGGTTCCTATACGGTATTTGATTCTATACTATAGGTATACTTAAGAAGCCATTGTCGACCCACATATGCACTGATTCTTTGAGATGCGATGATTGGTGTCAAATGTATTAGTTTTATTTAATATATTTTGAAGGCTCTATCAGGCATGTGTGCACAGTATGATTATGTATGAAAGTGAAATCTGGCCAGTGATTGTTGAATGGAGAAAAATGATATGAGAAGGATACAATGGATGTGTAATGTGAGTTTTAAAGACAGGCTAAGATCTGATGACTTAAGAAGAAAATTAAATCTGGAGAGTATAGAGGTATGTGTGCAGAACACAAGACTTCAATGGTATGCCCACATTGAAATAATGGATGAGAGTTCTTGGTAGATGTAGAACAGTTAAGGTAGCAGGGTCAGTTCACAAGAGAAGGCCAAGGAAACATGGGAGGAAGTGATAAAGATGGACTTGAGAGTAAGAAGGAGAAATAAAGGCCTGGCCAGAAGTAGGTTTATTTGGAAGTCAATTTCTAAAAGCCGCCCAACATATAAAATCAAGATAGTTAAAAAAAAAAAATAAAGAGGCTTACTGTACTACTAACCCTAAATCCGGGGATGCTTGCCCATCGGATTAGGGTAAGCTTTTCTTTATCTTTTATATCTGAAATTAGCGACCACTTAACAAATTTTCAACCGCCATTTTTTATTGACAAAATTGGCTAAGAAAAAGTAATTAAACAAATTTTTAAACTACAAAACTTGCAAACAGTCTCTAAAGTTTAAAACTATGTAAATCGATAGAAAATTTCATTGTCTATCGTTTGGTAAAAGTTAATTGTTGTATATCTTGCTTATTTTCGATTTCTCGGCTGTTAACTATACTACACTTTTGCTTAATTCTGCATTACTTAGTTCGTTTTATAGAGCTCACTCAGACATCATTGACTAGAATCTTCCTTATTTCACGGGTCTTCAATCACATTCTTATACCCACCTTCCTCTACACACTCACTTAAGCTTTCACCAATCATTTTTCAGCACACCAGCCACCTGAGTTACTACCATAGCTAACTTTCACTCCCATCTAACACATTTCTTTATTCACCCACTGCAACGTTTTGCATGTTTAAGCTGACTTTTGCTCAATAAATGCTTATTTCTATGAAAAAAATTCATTTAGTTTGTTTTTTTAGACACCATTTACTAGAATCTTGCATATTTCACGGTTTTCCATCGCATTCTTTAGTTGTTCCATCGACAAACCGGTGTCATTCTTTAACTGCCCCACATATGTAATTGCTGGCCTTCCTCTTTTCCCTGTGGTTTTGGTTCCCACATCAGAAGTTGACATAGCAACTCTCGCTTCCTCCTCCACATATACCCAATAAATTTGAGCACTGCTATTTTTTTTATGTAAATCGCTCCAGACAGGGCTTGAAGCCACTTGATGTAAGGAACTAAAAATAGGAAGATGATTAACGCAAAGACAGGAGATTCCTATTGAGCTTAGACTTAAAAAGACCAAGAAAAACAGTCTGCAGTTCTTGGAAAGAATCTACTGAAATAGGAAGCTGTATTATAACGAGGTATCAAGATAGTGAATTGATGAAGACCACTAGACCAACGAGTAAAATGAGCTGCAACAAAGGATGCAGGGAATAGATCAGAATATTCTGAAGAACACATCATTTTATTCATATAATTCCATATAATAAATTTGAATATAATATATTTACTTTGTTTTAAGGGGTTCCTTTCACTTTAATTAAATACCCTGAAGGGGATTCGTAGCAGAATCGAAAGTACTACACGTTTGTACACAATTCAAACCATTCTGCAGTTTCTTCCACTCTTTTTATTTTACTTTTCTTGTTTTGAGTATTTACTTAAGATTTATGGTAGGCTAAAAGGATACACCTGCACGGTTTCAAAATACATTTTCTTGAGAATCAAAGAACTTCTTTTAACCAATTCTGCGTGAAGTGGGAATGTGCAAAAAGTCATTAATAGCAGGGAAGATCGTAAGCATTAAACCGAATGACATCGAGTGCAGGCAATAAATAGCCATTTTATATTAATAAAATCAAGTGTGTGTCGTCTGTCTGAGGTAAACAAGCAGGTGCTTGAAGTTGAAAAGTTAAAAATAACTCCATAAAAAAACAGCTTCGTTTCTGATATTTTTGGATAGGAATAATTTCAACAAAAACGAATATTCTTTAGATGTGCCCATTAAATCTGCACCTTTAGAAGTGAAAATGCTATTACACACTTAAGTGTGACAGACCGAGAAAATGCTATTTCAAACGAACATGACAGACAAACGAACAGAGAAAGCCTCTTATAAAGATATGTGGACGCATATAAAATAATGCCCTTCAATCTGAATGTCGAGCAACGAAAATTCTATTTCACACTTAAGTGTAACAGACAGACTAAATTCTATTTCAGACAAGTGTGACAGACTAAAAAATGCTATTTCAAACTTTAGCTGGACAGATCGATAAAATTCTATTTTAGACAAGTGTAACAGGCCGACAAAATGCTATTTTAAACTTAATTGTGAGACACCGACAAAATTCTATTTGAAGACAAGTGTGACAGACCAAAAAGGCTATTTTAAACTTAAGTTTGACAGACCAACAAAATGCCATTTCAGACAAGTGTGACAGACCAAAAAAGGATATTTTAAACTTTAGCTTGACAAATCAAAAAAATTATATTTCAGACAAGTTTGACAGACCAACAAAATCCTATATCAGTCTAGTATAACAGCCCCCAAAAAGGCTATTTCAAACTTAAGTGTGACAGACAGACAGACAGGCGATTTACAAGGATATTTGGATGCATATAGATAAATGTGTCCTCTCAATCTGTATGTTTAGCAGCGTAAATGCTATTTCAAAATTAAGTGTGACAGACTGACAAAATACCATTTAAAACTTAATTGTGACAGACAGAAAAAATACTATTTCAAACTTAACTATGACAGACCGACAAAATGCTATTTCATACAAGCATATAAGACTAACAAAAGTCTATTTCAAATTTAAGTATGACAGACCAACAAAATGCTATTTCAAAGTTAAGTGTGACAGACCAAAGAAATGTTATACTTTGACGACGACTGACTTTAAATAGGATTAATCTCTCGCTTATTTACCGGGTTGTTGATAACGGCCGTGTGGGCTAAGACGTCGTAATTTGAGTTTGAAACATGACTCGATATGAATGATCTTCTCTACACTGATGACTTCCATAAGGATAAAACGTATATGCTGTAGATAAAAACAAATATTTATAATTATATATATATATATATTATATATATATACATACACACACACACACACACGTGGAAATGGTGGTTTCCACTAAGCATAACACAATACAATACATTATATAAACAGAATTGAAACTTTGTATACAAATGAATAAACGATATAATATCTTCTATTGTAGTGGGTTCGTTAGCTCAGATGCCTGATTTGTATAAAACTACAGGGTGACCCCTCCCCAAATGGCCCTTATTAAATTGTTAATAAGATTCACAAACCATATTTGGTACATATAAACTTATGTCTATACCTGACTTGTCCATCAAGTTTCAGTCATGAATGTCCAACAGTCTTTGTTTTATTGCAATTCAGTGTCAGTTATGATCAGTACTGAGCGTTACCTCGAAGAAGTTTTGGGCAGATGAAGAGGTGTTGTGAAGGATGAACATTGGTTTCAACAGGATGAGTCAACTTCCCACACTTCAAATGCCATGCTGAAATGGCTTTGGGGACACTTTGGTAATCGCTACATCAGGAGGAGGTACAATCCTGAATAGGCTTCACACTTGCCGCCTTTGATGAGATTTTAACAGTTCATTTTTGTTGAGTTAAAGTGTTATATTTTTAAGATATTTGAAAGTGAACAGACATACATGAAAGATATAGGAATGCCAACAACAGAATCAAATTGCACAACAAAGTTGTACCATGCTGATTCATACGAATATACTGTACTATACTCACCAGGCAATGACCACCCAGATTTTTATCTTTGGGGATATTTCAAAGATAATGTCTATCCAAACAATCCCCTA
Source organism: Sepiola atlantica (assembly GCA_963556195.1). Lineage (NCBI taxonomy): Eukaryota > Metazoa > Mollusca > Cephalopoda > Sepiida > Sepiolidae > Sepiola > Sepiola atlantica. The sequence continues at coordinate 70,215,676 of OY744516.1, read as the reverse complement.
GAATATTTCTGAACTTCAGATGACCATCGCAGCCAAAATCAGGATTGAAAGCATTGGAAATTGTATTAGGGGAGTCCCCATGTAGACTAAAATAAATATAGCCCACACGACCCATCCATACACTAAGCAGCTGTGTTCCAAAAATTCATAATAATCGATTAATTAGTATCAGAGTTTACCCCACAGAAACAGGGGCAGACAACAGAAATTGATGACAAAAACTGTGTTTTATATATATATATATATATATATATATATATATATATATATATATATATAAAACTTGCTGCCTTTACTTTATTATATAGATATAAATATTTGAAACTTAAGATACTTAAATTGTGATCTAAAATCATCACTTTCTATATCCTTATTTTTATTTTCTGTTCTTTTCTTTTTCTTTTTTAAATGTAATTTACGGAAATGACAACTTTTCTTTATACTTCTTTTTAAAAAATAACACTCCGCATTTTCGCCGCTTATTATTTATAAACTATCAGGAAGACCCGACGTTGCTCGGGATTGAATGAGGATTACTCCTATGTAGTTTTTCACTATGCTCACAACACCATATTACTTTCTTTGTTTTTACTTTCCCCTCCTCCCATTTTGTCCCCTAATATAGTTGGAAGAAGCTGAAATGTCGGAAAACTCTCTGAATTAGTGTCTTATACATATGGTTGTAATTTCATTAAAATCAGATATGCGTGTTTAAAGTTTTAAAGAAGTTCTGTCCCCATGGGTCACTTAGAGATGGGAGCATGTAGATATTCGGTACATAGAGGGTAACGTAGACATTCGTGACTGCTTACATTGTCTTCCCAAAGAATTTTATACATAGGATATAATCTTTTTTAAAAAAGGATATATTTGAAGTTTTAAATGGGGTTCGGTCCCCATAGTTTCCTTAAGTTAGGATGGTACTTAGATATTCAGGACTATTTCCATTGTCTTCCCCATAAAATTTTAAACATATGATTTAAATTTAATAAAAATAGGATATATTTGAAGTTTTAATGGGGTTATGCCCTTATAGTCCCCTTAGGGGTGCACTTTGAAATTCAAGAACACATCCATTGTCTTCCTCGGCAAATTTTACATAAGAATACACTTTTAGTTTTATGTAACTTTTCTTTCTGTAGGAACACACAAAAATCACATACACATACATACAGACATTGGAGTTTATATATATATATATATATATATATATATATATATATATATATATATATATAATCTATAAAAAAATCCCAGCAGAGTGCTTAATTAATTGAGAAAAATCAAAATTAAGAGGGTAATATTTATTTATTATTCGGTATGTTGTACTGATTTTCTGTACCGAATAATATATATATATATATATATATATATATATATATATATATAACCGCTGGTGTTAACTTCAATAATGTTTACACAAATTCTTTTTTATAAAAACAAAGGCAATGAAACGAAGGCTAATACCATCTATTTATTTATTTAAGAATTAAAAAGATCACCATCGAACATATTGCAAGTACACATTCTCGCAGGCAACGTCCGGTCGGGACTGCTAGTATGTAGATATTTTAAACCCAAGATTTTAAAATTTTAATCTAAAAACATTACTTTTTATATCCTTATTTTTATTTCCTGTTGTTTTCTTTTTCATTTATAAACGTAATTTACATTCTTTGGCACTTCTTTTTAAAGGATAACACTCTGGATTTTCGCAGCTTATTATTTATAAATTATACTGACTTCATTAATATTTACACATTCATTTTTATAAAAAAAGATAATGAAACGACAGCTATTAACCCGTAAATGCTTTATTTTTAATATTGGTTTGAAAAACGTTTCATAATGGTAATATAAAGTAGTATAGAAGATTTTTTTGAAAAAATATGTATTTATTGAACAAAAACAAATGCTGTTGCAAATATGCAACAAATGGCATAATATTTAACATCTATAACAAAACACTACAATATATGCATCTAAATAATTATAATACACTAGATAATCATAAAATTATTTTTACTTACCATTATAATGACCAGATTTAAAAGTTTAGGCTCTTGAATAGGCAGATGATACACCAATGACACTCGCTCATGACATCGAAGGTACTGATTACCTATTTAGCGAGTGTGCTGATGCAACATCATACTTATACCTACTCACACTTGCTAACAGGCTCGTTGCAGATGTGAAACAAGTTGCAGTTTGACACATTTTCATTGAATATTATATTAAATAGGCATTAAACGTAATTTACATTCTTTGGCACTTCTTTTTAAAGGATAACACTCTGGATTTTAGCAGCTTATTATTTATAAATTATAATGACCAGATTTAAAAGTTATTTTAATAGTAACTTTTCAATGTTGGAATGTGTCATATTTGAAACAAAAAGCATTTAAGGGTTAATATCTATTTATTTATATATTTAAGAGTTATAAAGAACAGCTTCTCTTTTTTCTTTTTCATCGTTGTTAAGTGCGTCCTTTACACACCAAATGTGGATTGCACGCTAGCTATTCTCCATGCAATTCTATTATTTACGTCGTTTTTGATGTGCCATTTCTTGAGGTAATCTTTGACTGAGTCATTCCAAGTCTTTTTAGGCCTGACTTTTCTTCAGTAATCCTCAATTGAGATGTGTGTACGTCTATTTATCCAACCAAAGCTTCGTTAACATGTCCATACCACCGTAGGCGGTTGTAACACACAGCTGACTCTAGTCTGGTAACATTTAGCCTCAATAGCAGAGAGTCAGAGCTAACAAATTCATGAATGATTTTTATATCGTCGAAAAAGGCTTCGCATTTTGTGTGAAAGGAATTTTTCCAGTCCTTTTCAGTCAATTTATTTGCGGGGGGGGGGGGTAGTTTCTTCAATTTTAACGGGCAACGCCAAGACACGGGTCCCGCTTATTGTAAATAAAGCTTTACTTGTAATTCTGTTTTCTAACCCACCGATCTTTAAGTATTTTAATAGTAACTTTTCCTCAGTTACTTTCAATGGAGATGTGTGTAAATCTATTTATCCAACTAAAGCTTTGTTCAACATTTCCATATGACTGTAAGCGATTTCAACGTAGACCTGACTTCAGTTTGGGCATCTTCAGTCTCAATAGAAGAGAGTCAGAACTAACCACATATATTGCAAGCACAAATACTCACGGGCAACGCCGGGTCGGAACTGCTAGTATATAGATATTTGAAACCTAAGATTCTTAAATTGTAATTCACTGCTTAAATTTTTATATATTTAAGAGTTATGAAAAACAGCTTCAAACATATTTTTCTTCTTTTTCTTCTTTATTTAACGTCTCCTTTTTTACACTAGATGTGGATTGCATGTTTACCATTGCAGTACGAAGTGACTTTCCTCCTTGAAATTCTATCATTTACGTTGTGTGCCATTGCTTGAGGTCATTTTTCACTGAGTCATTCCCAGTTTTCTTCAGTTACCTTCAACCGAGATGTATGTACATCTATTTATCCAACCAGAGCTCCGTTGGGCATGTTCATAACGCCGTATGCGGTTGGAATGCAGACCTTACTTCAGTCTGGGCACCTTCAGCCTCAATAGGAGGGAGTCAGAATTAACTCTGCCGGCAAGGTGCACACTAGATATATGGCAAGTACAAATACTCAGGAGCAACGACGGGTTGAGACTGCGAGTATAGATTCTTAAATTGTAATCTAAAAACATTATTTTTTTCTATCCTTATTTATATTCTCATGAATTTAGAATAAAATTCAGAAATATGGATTCTATTGAATGAGTGTGTAGTGTCATTCGCTAGTAATTTGATTAGAATAATTTAAAATGCAACACATTGTGAAATATTATCAAACTATGATAATTGAAGCCGGTCGAACAGAATCTTCTATTGCAGTATTTCGGGATGTCAGTTTGGTTTTGGGAGGGTGGGGGGTAAAGATTGATTTCAAGTAAAGCGTTCTGTTTCCTGATATGTTGCTCTTCCCTAAGAAGTACCGTTCTTTTTTCTTGTAAATTCTGCAATCGTCAAACGGTGTAAAAATCAATAACGTTCGTCAAATCTTGATAACATCTTGTATCGAATATCTGCTTTGTCTTGAAGACTATTAAATGCATTACCCTTCATACGTTATCTATGTTATAATCCACTAAGGCATTTCACGTTAGTACATACGTTATCATTTTTCACACACATTTAAAAAATGAGAACCTCTGATCAGCAAAGATGTTGATTGGCGATTAATATAATGTTGCTAAGGTAAAAGATTCTAACTTTACCCATTTTAAAATGAATTCTTCCAAAATCAAAATAAAATTATGTCATCCCGTTGACTAAAATAGTACAATTTTGAAATATATAAATTTCAAAAAGTAGCATTCGTTTTATTGATTTGAAGAATATTTAGCTGACAAATATTTCCAAGTAGACAGAATATTTATTGTTTTAAAAAGAATTAAATTGTTATAATTGTAAATAAATATACAAGAGATATATTCGTTTTATTTATTTAAAAAATATTTAGCTGACAATTATTTTTACGGTAATAAAACAGAATATTTATTGTTTAAAAAAAAATTAAATTGCTATAATTTTAAATAAATGAATAAATAAATAAATATATTTAAAGGAATATTTATCCGACAATGACGATTATTTTTATGGAAGAAGAGTCATTTTTTTTAATAGTATTGACCTTGACAGACATTTATTACTTTAAAAGTGATATTATTATTATTAACATTAAATTATACAGATTGATGTAAAAAGTACCGTTGAAAATTAATTATAAAATTAAATCCAATATAATTCATTTCACTAAAAAGAATCCATTGAAATTCCATGGGTCCCCGCTAGTAATTTATAATGTAATACATGCGAAATATGAGAAAAGTAAGTTCGTAGCAGTCATAAACACTGACATTGTTTTCCTCTGGCAGAGAGCAGCCCTTGTGAGGTTATTTAGTAACACAAGGACCAATCAGACTCCAGGGCGTTTAATTTAATTTCTACTGAACTTTTGAACAACTACTTCCAGACCCGTAGGGATTTAGACAACCTTCAACCGAAAGCTTCCCGACACCAACGAAGAAAGATGTCCTCTCTCCTGTCTCTGTCCACTGGACAGCCGAGCAAGATATACAGCTTGAAGAAAAGCGGCATCCGAACCTTTATTACTTCCTTCAGTGTAACACTGTTTCAACATTCAGCTACCTACACCCAACGTTATAGGTCACTCAAAAAAATAAATATATCATTTGTTATTCATAGAAGGGCTTTGTTTTCCTTTCGTTTGATTTTTTTTTTTGTTACAGAATATTATAGGAGTTGGTTCTACAGTCCATGCGAAGATTAGCTCATATAAACCTATGTCGAAAAAATATAGTCGCAATAAATGCCCGAAGTCTCTAACTTCATGTGTGCTGTGAAATTACATACAAGTTCAATGTCTGCCAGTTCTTGGACTCTGTGAACGTATGTACGTACGTACGTACGTACTTCTATTCCGTCTCATATACTTTGTTAATGAAGGAAAAATGGTCTGGGTAGAATGGCCTTATGACCATTTTGTATATCACCAGGGATTATTCTGCCTATTTTTAAAGAGAACTAAAGAAAAAAAAAGAAGTGTATTTCTCGTTTCTGCATTAATTTGAAAAATAAGTATTTCTTTGAGATGATGATTGATAATTTGTATTATACATGGGGCAACGAATAACGGTGTTAAGTAACAAACTGTTCTAAGTGACAGTCTTCTGGAGGTTACAGGTTCAATCCTTACAATCCATGCGATAATTACTTCCTATATGATAATTAAAGCCAGTCGAACAGAATCTTCTATTACAGTATTTCGGGAATCTCAGCTTGGTCCCCGCGGTGGGGGGTGCGGTAAAGATTGATTTCAAGTAAGGCCAGCGTTTTGTTACCTGATCTGCTGCTCTTCCCTAAGCAGTACCGTTTTCATTTCTTGAAAATTCTGCAATCGTCAAACGGTGTAAAGATCAATAACCTTCGCTAAACCTTGATAACATCTTGTGTCTGCCTTGGCTTGAAGCCTATTAAACGCATCACTATCGATAGATTATAGCTTCATATTATCACGAAATGAGTTTTGGTAGATGATCAGATTAAAAGCTTCACTGTCAGAATGTAACTTCAGTTGAGTTTTGAGTTATCTCGTTTAATCAAAAAATTGGGCTAATTTCCAAAATTAGATTATCTATATAAATAATACACTAAGGAATTTTATATTCGTATGCACGTTATCACCTTTCACACATTTAAAACGAAGAGATCGTCCGTAGTGTTCTGATACTACACTTCATCTGTTCTGTCCTCGGTCAGTGAAACAGAAATCCTTCTAGACTGAGGCAATTAACATTTTTGTCTCAATCCAGAGGGCCCCTTTTTTTTTTTTGAAAAGCTGGATTTTTCCCACATTAAAAATCGACGTGGTGTCTAATTCTGCTCTCGTGAGGAGGCAAGTAAACAGGGACTCTTACTACATTTTTCTTAGCCTTTGGGCTTGAATCAAAGTGAAGTATCTGTTCTGTCCTTTGTCATCAAAGAAGTGATCCTTCTTGATTGGGCCATTTTATTTTTATTTTTGTCCCATTCAGAGTGCCTTTTCGTGGTGAGCTGGATATCTCCCATATGAAAAACTGACCTTTTGTCTAACTTTTCCCTCGTGGGGAGGCAAATAAATAGGGACGCTTTCTGATTGGTTCACTCGAAAACTTTTCCCACCTGCCAGTATCCTATATCTCTACAAAGCCACCTATGCCTATGTTTGAAGTATTGTTGCCACATCTGGGCTGGTGCACAAACCACTAGTCCCTCCCTCTTAGACAGGGTAAAAAAAGGTCTCTAATCTAATAAGTCCCACACTGTCTACCAAGCTCCAGCCTCTGTCCCATCGCCGCAATGTTGCATACTTGTGCTTGTTTTACAAGTACTTCAATGGAATGTGGTTCGACGCACTTGCTGTACGTGTGCTCCCTTAACATAAATACCTCCAACCGACCTGACAATAAGCAAAATCCCATCCCTTCACTGTAGATACCGAAAAGCTTTCTAGTCTAATAGCTTCTTTCCTCGAACTGCTTGCTTTTGGAATTCCTTCTCTGCTCCCTGTTTCCCCGACTGTACAAACATGCAGAAATTTAAATGTAATGTGAACAGACATCTCGGTACACAACTCCCTACTTAGGATGATAAATCTGGCCCCTAATTCACAGTAGCCCCCTTACGTTTCAGTGGCAATGTGCTTTGTTTGGAGTGAATATAAGTAAGTAAAAAAAAAAAAAGTTTTTTTTTTTTTTTACAAATGTCACCTTCAAAAGCCACTCGAGGATAAGGTTTATTAGGTTGGACTGTGAGATACATTAGGGATTTGTAACGATGGTTTTGACTGGTAGAGAAATTGATTATTTAAGAGGACGACTCAGCAAGAATTTGTTTATATTGTACTTGAAAACGGCAATGTTATAGTCAGTCGGGAAGCAGCCCCGTGGTACTGTGTTCCATGGACGGGCAGTTCTAGGAAAGAACTTTTGCTCATTGAAGTTCAGCTTAGTTCTAGGTACACAGAGGGAAAAGGGGAATTTATTGACAGTGGTTGTAGCTAGACGAGTTTTTGTTATAAATGTTTTACAGACCATAAAACGAAGCTCAGTCAACACCTGCCATGAAGGTACGATAGAGTAGAGAAAGACTAGCAACGTTTTTTTTCTGTGAGAAAAAGGTTGTATGGTGGAGAAAAGAACATTGCCCACTAGATTTCAGAGTCGGTTTTGTTCTCTGTCAAGGCAGGAAAGGATGCTCTGCGAGCACCTCCCCAGATGTAGCAACGGTACTCCATCTTAGTACCTATTTGACTCTTATACAGGTAGAGGATTGTGCCAGGAGTCAGATACTTTTTGGAGCCGTAGAATGATCTAACCATTTTTCCAGCGACCTTGGCAACGGATTTGATGTAAGTCGTCTATTTCAGGTCTGGAGTGAAGGTCAGTCGAAGAAGCTTATCAAAGCAGGGGGCTGGTGATACCAGATCAGGCTGCCCTGTGGCTCCCTGAGACGAAATTCACCTACATTGACGTTTTTTGTTTTTCTTCTTTTTTTTTTTTTTTTTTGTAAAACTTAATTATGTTCTACAAAACCAAAAACAAAAACAACAGCCCCTCTCCCTTTCTCCCTCCCCTTTTTTATTTTATTTTTAGAACTTGAAGCATAAATCTTTTACTATAATGACCAGATTCGGCATTAAATAACCCAAAAAGGGTTGATATGCCGTAAAACAAAACTACCAAACCAAAAACGATGATTAAACATTTGAAGATATAAAGAACTTGAAGCATAAAAACTTTTACTATAATGACCAGATTCGGCATTAAATAACCCAAAAAGGGTTGATATGCCATAAAACAAAACTACCAAACCAAAAACCATGATTAAACATTTGAAGATATAAAGAACTTGAAGCATAAAAACTTTTACTATAATGACCAGATTCTGCATTAAATAACCCAAAAAGGGTTGATATGCCGTAAAACAAAACTACCAAACCAAAAACGATGATTAAACATTTGAAGATATAAAGAACTTGAAGCATAAAAACTTTTACTATAATGACCAGATTCGGCATTAAATAACCCAAAAAGGGTTGATATGCCGTAAAACAAAACTACCAAACCAAAAACGATGATTAAACATTTGAAGATATAAAGAACTTGAAGCATAAAAACTTTTACTATAATGACCAGATTCGGCATTAAATAACCCAAAAAGGGTTGATATGCCGTAAAACAAAACTACCAAACCAAAGCAGGGGGCTTCCTCAAGGTGATAGCCATTAATTTCAATTGGAGCAAAGCGAAGATCAGAGTGTTGGTGGTGAAAGGAGAGGAGCTTGATCTTAGGCGTATTAAAAGTAACCAGTCACCTTTTTCCCTATTGAATGACGTGCTCCAGGTCGAAAAAGAGAGAATCAGAAAGATCTTAATCATTAATGCTCTTCAAATGATTGTGTCATCTGCATAAATGGCGACGAATGATCTTAGAATGTGATTTGGGAGATCATTGATGAACATTAGGAAGAGGGATGGACTCTGAATTCATCCTTGAGGCATGCCGACATTGATACTATGTGCTTCAAACTTCTGCCCATTAACGACTACTTTTATAAACCTATTGGAGAGAAAGGATGTTATTGTTTCAGATCGTTCTTCAATTTGTCATAAAATAATCAAATTTGTCTCAAAATCAAATGTGTCTAAAAATACTTAACAAAATAAAATGACTCTAAAAGTTTATGGTAGTTTGCTTGAAGCATTGCTGGTAAATAAGTACATAGATATTTAATAAGGCTGTATGCCATGTAGAAAAAGCCAGAATGATGAAAGACGACATAAACAAAAAATAAATAATTGAAGACAATATATACAATATTTTCCTTTCACTGTTTCGGTGTTTTCCACATTGCCTTATTAACTACCTATATACTTAAATGAATTCAGTATCATATTACAGAAGTTTTAGAGATGAGGATTGATAATTCGTATTATTTGTATAATTCAGACAACTATTCTCATCTGGTTGTTATTTTCACAACTTCCAGCCTATATTTTCTAACTTACGCGGAACTTGGTTAATCTATACAGGATATAGAACTGAAACCTTTATTTACTCTATGGGGTAGATTGTTCTCGTCCCGTCAACGGTAACTGGGTAGAATTGCTAAGTAATTTTTATTTTATTCTTAATTATTATCGCCTGTAGTGACCATGGCGCAACGAATAAGGACGTTGAACGACAATCAGTTCTAAGTGACAGTCCTTATTTATTTGCCTCCCCACGAGGGCAGAGTTAGACACAAATCGGTATTTAATGTGAGGAAAATCCAGCTACCAAAAAAGAGCACTAAAAATTGTCTCAGTATAGCAGGATTTCTCTTTAATTGACCAAAGACAGAACAGATGAAGTGTAGTTTGATAAAAGATACTACACTTTGCTCCTAATCAAAAGGCTAGGTTTTAAATGACAGTCTTCTGGAGGTTGATGGTTCAGCCCTACTAACTAAAAATAGATTTATGTAACAACACTTTTACCTGGTTATGGCTGACAGAACGAGAACAATCTCCACCTGTAAATTAAATGAAGGGTAAGTTCGAAATCTCATACAAATTTTCGAGCTCAATATAAAGATTTCTGAGTTCAACAAGACACACCTGAAGAAGGTTGGAGATTACATCAACCGAAACGTGAAAATTACAACCAGATGAGAATAGTAGTCCGAATGAGCCAAATAATACAAATTTGGGGCCATTCTATCAAAACGCATTTGAGTCTATAGGTGTTTCCAATATTAATGGTATTTGCATCATCATCATCAGCAGCAACAGCTTGTAGAAATTGACTTCCAAACTTACCTATCTCTGTCTAGATCTTTATTTACCTCCCTTTCTTTCAAATCCATTCTTATCATTTCCAATGTTTTCCCCTGTGAACTGAACCTGCTACCGCAACTGTCCTATATCTACTAACCCCAAAACTCTTATCCATTCTTTCAATGTGGCCATACCATCGAAGTCTCCTATTCTGCACACATCTGCCCAGATTTAATCTTCCTCTATGCTCATCAAACCTAAGCCTGTCTTTAAGACTCACATTGCACATCCATTATATCATGTTCAAATCATTTCTCTCCACGCAAAGCATGTCCTCACTGGCCAGGTTTCACTTCAATACATCATCACACTGCATACACATGCCTGATAGACTCCTTCCTTGTTCGACATTTGTAGTTGTAATGGTAGAAATTTCCTGAACTTACTCCATCCACTCATAAAGTTTGCAATCACACGAGTAACTGCTCCACCCTGTGCTCCAATGGTATCACCAAGGTAACAAAACTTCTCGACAACCTTAATAGCGTCGCCATCCAGATATACTTTCTTCACATCTGAGTTCTCATCCATCTCCGTTGTCTTACACTTTTTTCACACAATTTGGTTATCGTTTCTCAACCTACCAGTCATTCCACTGTACTTCTTGTGTACCCAATGCTTACACGTACCACAAAAAATTGAATTCCACCCGATTCCCTTTCAACAAACTAAACAGGGGAACTTTCCGCTTTCTAAGTTTAAGCTTAAAAATCCGACTAGCTTAAGTTTATATGCTAGATGGATAAGTATTCTTTAAAAACACTTAATTTCAGTTTTTCAGATTGGAAGTTCTCGATGTCAGGCAGATTTTTAAAAAAAGTTGTTTACTTATATTCACTCTAAACAAGGCACATTGTCACTGAGACATAAAGAGCTACTGTGAATTTGGGGCCAGATTAATAGGGGCATCCTAAGCGGGGAGTTATGCAGCGAGATGTATGTTTATATTACATTTAAATTTCTGCATGTTGATATAGTTGGGGAAACCAAGAGCAGGGAGGGAATTCCAAAGGCAAGCAGTTCGAGGAAGGAAGCTATTAGAGTAGAAAGGTGTCCGGTATCAAAGGACCTCTACAGTGAAGGGGTGAGATTTTGCTGATTGTTTGGGTTGGTCATGGGTATTTACATTGAAGGGACACAAATGCAGCAGGTTTGTTGGAGCACATTCTATTGAAATACTTGTAAAACAAGCACAAGGATGCAATATTGAAGCGATGGGACAGGGGCAGAGCTTGGTAGACAATGTGGGACCTATTAGATTAAAAACTCTTTTTTTAGACCCTGTCTAAGAGAGAGAGAGAGAGAGCATAGTGGTTGGTGCACCAGCCCAAATGTGGCAACAATACTTCATGCATGGGCAAATGGTGGCTTTGTAGAGATATAGGATACTGGCAGATGTGAGAAGTTTTCTAGCCCGTTCGAAGGAGCCCACCTTCTTTGCAGAAAACTTTGCAGTATTATTCAAGTATTTGTTCCAATTCAATTTATGTTACCTGTGAATATTAGGATTGGTATATGAGTCTAAGTTTTAAAATCCGACTGACTTAAGTTTATATGTTAGATGGATAGGTATTCTTTAAAAACACTTCATTTCAGTTTTTTAAAAGTGAGAAAAGTTTTTAGCTGAATTAGTTTCTGAGCAATATTGATATTCTATGAAAATTAAATTAAAATCTCTTTTTTCAGAATGACAAAAAAAAAACATTGTGACATGTATTTGACTTCACAAATGGTGGCAAACATTTTAGAGTTCCGAGGTGAGTTGGTAATAAAATTGACAGACCCCAAAAATGAACAATGATGATAAATGAATGTTTACAACAGGTAAACGTGTTGAGGCTATCATATATTGTTATTGTTAGAGATGAACAGCTGAGGACAGGTCATTTATGACAAGCTCCACTTTACATTCAGTGTGTTGTTGCATATATATATATAAATAAATTTCTAGTGGTACAAAATTTTATTAAAGCAAGGACATTTTTTAGGGGGTGGAATGAAATTGAAAGTGTAAAAACGAGAGGAAAAAAATACATATATATATATATATTAGTATAATTTTTTATATATATATACATGTATGTATATATATATATATATATATATACATATATATATTAGTATAATTTTTTTATTTATACAAACATTATTGGCTACATATGTGCATACTTGTTTCAGATGCAACATTATTAAATTCCGGCTTCTCCGGACCATATTAAGTAAACTGAAGGAATAGATAAATTACATTCTTGCATATCGTTTTGGTTGGATGGGAGGGAGGTCGAAATAGTAGAGGAGATAAGGTATGTATCCGAAGACACAGTTACTTATCAATATATCCACACATCACTTTATATCCACATAATATGCATTCGTACACTTTTGCATGTATAGAGACGATGTTTGAAACTGGGCATATTTTGATTCTTTAAGAGGACGGCTCAACAAGAATTTTTTAGCATTGGACTTCAAAACGACGATGTTGTAGTCAGCAGGATAGCAGCCTCATGGTATTGTGTTCCACAGACGAGTAATTATATATACATACAAATGCAACTAGATATATCTGTACATAAATACTTAACTAAATACATATTTTATTGTTTATTTAATACATATGTATATTTGTATACATCTATCTATTTATATTTCTCTCTCTATCTATCTATCTCTCTCTCTCTCTATATATATATATATATATATATATATATGTATATATATTATTAAAGTATCGTGTCCACAATTGCTTCCTTGAGTTCACCATTTTCAAAATCTCTGTTCACACTTTATTTAAGGCTTGAGGAAGGAAAAGGTTTCTGAAATTATCTTAAAGAATATTCTAACGAAAATGATAAGCGAAAAACCTTTACTTTCCTTCTCAAATCGTCCAAACCACTCAGAACGAAATAGAAAGTTACACATTTCCTTTTGTTAATTTTTTTTACTCACTTATGTTCTTATGATTTTCCATCAACTGATTACAGCTATATATATATATGAGGACCTCTCATCCACTGACCAAGGACAGAACAGATACTACACCTTAATCCCAACCTGAAGACCAAGGAATAATCCCCTTAGTTGTCATTATTCCCATGTTCACTCTGACCTGGAGTGGTAGTACCTGCCAAGACCCCATCTATAGAGTAAATAGAATCTATTATGTATAAAAGTATTTAGTTTCAAAATATATGCCTGCAAAACAAATCTCTATCGATATAAAGTTAAGTATGTGCATATGTTTATATATTTGTATGCACAAGATTTAATCCTTAACTAATTAAACAATCATTATGAATTTTGTAACACAGCTGCTAAGCGTAAGGAATCGAAATGTGGGCTATGTTTAGTTTAATTTAGTTGTATGCAAATGGGGCATTGAGGGGTGGAAGCCATTTGTAAAAATTCAGATACCTCCGATTTTTGTGAAATTTTTACAATAGATATTAGATATCAATTACTAAATATACTCCAAATTTCTGTTTTTTTTAAAAGTATTTTAAAGGGTTATTAAAGGGTATAATTTAGGCATAACCTCCCATTCAAAAATTCAAATATTTCAGATTTACATTGAATTGGATCGATAGTCATTAGACGTCAATTATGCAAGATTCTCTGAATTTAAATTTCTTCTTAAGACCCCTTAAGATTAAGCCTTAATTTTAGACATTTTCTAGAATCAAAATAATGTAATGAATTTTGTTCAAAATTGGAATAAGGATTCTAGACATAAGGTTTAATAGCATTATAACTTGATTTTAATCTTTCAAAGGGGACATAAAAGTGGTGCAAAACTGTTTTGTTCTTGGAATTAATTTTACACATCCTGGGGCATATATTCTTCCAGTTATTTTTTATCTGAATGGTTGAATATGGCATTAAACGATCCAAAAGGGGTTGATAGGCTATAAAACAAACCAAAGAAGCGAAACTTTGTCTCTCTATCTCAACTATTAAACTTCAACTAAGCAATTATCTCTGAATTGGCGGTTCTTTCCCCTTTGCATACCTCCCCGACCCACACAAAATTTCACGGACACTATTTTTCAAAATCACCAGACGTCATCAAACAATGCTGACCTCAGGGTCACACAATCATTTCCAATTTCACCAGTCATTCTATGCGATGATACGTGCAGACAACATCACATTTCTGAGCATTTTTAATCTTCTTTTATATATAAAAGTTTAACAATGTCAGCAAACCACTATTTGTTGTAGAAAAAGTAATGACACCCCTTCCTTATACAATGAACTATCCCAAAGAGACGTTGCTAGTTTTTCTCTAGAATTCTCCATCGAATTTAATTCATAACGAGTATGGAATATGTATATAAAGGATGATCTGCTTTCCAAAAAGGAGGAAGAAAAAGACACAAAAAATATCGACAACTCTGAGATAACATCCGATGACTTAAATATGGATTTCATGGTTACTGTTGTAGAGAAAATACTGACATCTCCTTTTTTATACAATAAACCATTCCGAGTAGCATATCAAGAATAACGATTGAAAATGAAAATTCCCATAATGCACAGTGACTGAACAATCTGAATGCACTTTGTAGTGTTGTAGAGAAAGTACTGACGCCCCCTTCCTTATACATTAAACTATCTCAAAGAGATGTTCCTAGTTTTTCTCTAGAATTCTTCACAGAATTCAATTCATAAATAGTATAGAATATCTATTAATAATGGAGATTATGTATCTGTTTGTCTGAAGCCGAAACTATATTATTAGTTTTGATCGCTCTTTGTATATCTAATTATCAGCTCATATATATACCTATTCCAAAGTTTCCCCAAACATAACGAGTCTTTCAAATTTACATAATTAATTTGTTTTAAAGCTTCTAATAAATTAATATTTGCAAATATACACTCATGATTGTTGTTTTTTTCAGATTTCCAGATGTATTTAAAATATTTTACTCGATAATAATAATCTAAATAAAAATTATAAATAAAATTAATTAAAGACATTGTTTTTTTAATCAATATAATTGAATTACATTAAATTATATTGTAATGGAATATGATGGAACAGTCGGTGGCCAAATGGCAACATTTGGTTACCTACCCTCTGATTATTCGAAGGCACAGAAAGTTCTATTTTAAGAAAGAGAGAGAAAGAGAAAGAGAAAGAGAGATGGACACACGTTATTTGATTAATAACATGTAAACAACACATTCTCTGAGATTTATGATACAAGTCGCTCAAAAATGATATATTTACTTTGATTTTTTTATTAAAACTTTTTTTTTTTTAAATCTTATTAGAAATTATGTTTTAAAGCACAAATTTATTGAATCAAGTAGTAGTAGTAGTCGTGGCGATGGTGGTAGTAGTAATATCAGTACGAATAGTCAACACGTTGCTGATAGTAGTTGTTGTTGTTATTATAGCAGTACAAATAGTCGATTATCGTGGTAGTAGTTGTTGTTGATGTAGTAATAATAGTACGAATAGTTGTATTGTTGATAGTTGGTGTAAATGTTACATTATTAGTACAAACTGTTGTGTTATGTGGTCGTAGCCATTGAAAATTGTTTTATTTAAAAAATAATTGATTTAAAATTATGTAAAAACTATGTTTTTATTATTCCGTGGTTTATTTATTAAAATAAAGGATAGGGTGATTTTCTTTTTTCTTTTGTAAAAAAATAAAACCCATTTTACTGAGCAATT